>JAEAOA010000444.1:2297500-2447500 GCA_016746295.1 Potamilus streckersoni
CAATTATTTTAACGTTTTTAAGTTTAATTATTATTTATTTTAAATTTGTCCTTTTTCTTTCAAATCCGCCATGATAGTTTGCATACAAAATCTTTATTTTTACATTCATATGCGCAATTGAGAATCTGGCTATATTTTGCTGAAATTCATGTGTTAGTTATTTTCGACGGAATTAAAAGAACGATTGTACGCCTCATTTTCGTATTCATATTGCTGGTCATTTTTGTGGATTAATATCAGTATAACTATTGTTGGACGTGTTCTGCTTTGTCTTTATGAGTGGATAGCTAATGGGAGGTCTGGAGAACAAGGAAAAATTATCAGGAGATTTGTTTTGTATATCATCTTTCATGTGGCTATTTACATAAATCACACATGGTTCGAGTTTTATCACAACGCTTTTAGCGTACTTAATTTATACACATGGAACTATTTACCATTTTGTCACGAGGTTCGCAGTACATGTTTTATGTACAAGGCCAGCTCCTCCATAAATCCTCTCGGGCTGAATAGGTTATGCTTACGCAGTACATTCTAGCCTATAGTTGTTTGTTAGTTTTTTGTTTTTGTTTTTTTGTTGGGGTTTTTTTTTGTTTGTTTTTTTTTAGGATTTTTTTTGTTGTTATTTTGATATTTCAGACAATTACCAGAGCTAGATACTGCTGTGAGCTTAAATAACGAAGGATGCAAGTTTCTTTATATGTTGTTATTGTCACCATTAATTGCAAATTGTATTTAGTTGATTTACATATTTTTGCTCAGTATCATTTTAAGCCTGCAGGCCTTTTTATGATTTTTGTACAAAGTAGAGACAATTCAATACTTTTAAATACTTGTTATTCTTTTCATTTTTCTTGTTCGTTTCTTTCAATTTTTGAAACATTGTAAGAGAGAGAGAGAGAGAGAGAGAGAGAGAGAGAGAGAGAGAGAGAGAGAGAGAGAGAGAGAGAGAGAGAGAGAGAGAGAGAGAGAGTTATAAATATACACCAAATAGAATGGAAAGTGCTATCCATGGATTCTATAGAAAACTGCTTGATAATAGTAGGCAAACTCAATTAATATTTTAATACAAATAATACTATCATACATGTTAGATCATTTTTAATTCGTGCTCTACGGATATTTGAACACAGGTCCGCCGGTAAACACCACCCATCGCTTTGCCTGGACATACCAGCCTTACTAATCAAGAGAATTAACTCGTATAAGCATAACAAACACACTAATATTTATCTCTCTTTCCCTATTGTGACTAAAGTATCATAATTCTAGCATCTTAATATTTTAGTCTTTTAATGTAGTAACACTATAACTATATTAAATTTTTTCTAGTTAAATAAACAAGAGATGAAGACTTCTGTACTTGATCAACCAATTCTAAAGCTCGTGACAAAATCATATAAGTTTCAGAGAATTAACTCACGTCAGAAGGGCAATGCGTTTTACTCTACAAATTTGGGACGATCAAAGAATATTTATTCAATCGCCAAGACAAATAATATCTAATTGGTGAGTAGAGTAAAGCGCATTGCCCTTCTGACGCGATTTTTTATTATAGGTTTTTTAGTTTGAATAATTTCATAAATTAGGTTCAGATAAGGATATTTTAAATGCAAGTATACAGTTTGAAAGTAGAAGCAAAAAAGATGCATCATAGGGCAGGTAGTGTTTTTCATACAAGTTTGATAACCAGTCTACATGGATTTCTACTAAAGCAATTAGGACAAAGGTGGACAATTCTGAGTCAAATATATAATGAAGGTAGATAATAGGTGGAGGGTTCTGAGTACCAAATTCTGTTGCCAAGCAACGTAGCGTTTTTGATAATAGTTCTGATAACAAGTGGAGAATTTACTAAATAATGGTGACCAACAGAGGGCTCGTATTTAAAGGTTCTGGTGGCCAGTTGTGGATTTTGATTAAAAATGTTGCTGACCAGTGTAAGATATTTAGTTAGATTTGTCAAAAAGTGACTTACAGGAAAAGATATGGGGAAAATAAACTAAATGACTCCATAATCTTTCGTTTATCTAATACTTCTTTTGCTGCGACACAACTATCTTCCTGTACGGTTTGTTTAATATTCTTTAAGGAACCCCAAAAGGTCAATGAGTTAAATAGCACACGAATCAGCGAGTTGTGCGTTAAGGGCGAACTTGTAGTCACACATGACGGACAAATATGAAGAAACATTTTTTTCGAAAAAATGATTTATAATGAATTTGCAGTTTGGGACGATCAAAGAATATTTATTCAATCACAAAGACAATTAACATCTAATTGGTTTGCTCAGATCGTGCCATAACCAGATTTATAACCTCAAGGAACAAAGTAACATTGTCAATACATGATGAGAAGATTTGTTTGCTTGATGACGTAAACTGATAACCTTCGGTCAATATATGATGAGAAGATGTGTTTGCTTAACGACGCAAACCAATAACTTTATGAGCACAACAATACTTATAGATGAAATAAAACTTCGAATCTTAATGTTTATTTCTTTGTTTTGTTTCAAAATATCTACAATCTTTTATTTTATTTCTTGGAATTAAGTGTATGTGTTTACACGTAGTTTTTATTCCCTTAATTTCCTTTCTGTCGAAAATGACCCAAAACCCATTTCAATATTTCATAATGTCTACCACTGAACGCACGTTTGTTTAATAGAATTGTTTTACTGGTTACGGCAATAAGATTCCCACACGAGTCAATTACAAATAAAGCATTTGTATCTTGATACACGTTGATTCTAGTTACATATTCATTTTGTATTCAGGATCCAACATAATCACATTGCTATCTTTGAATGTTCACTTTCTAACGTATATTTTGTTTCTAATGGAAAGCTTGAGAGATAATTTACATGCAATGGGAAAAATTGTATTCAGACTCTAACATAATATACGCGAAAAATTTGTTGCCACTCCTTAGCCACTCCAATCAGGACATATGAGTTTCATTCAAGTATAATTATGCTTTTCGAATTATTTGTGCACGTTGTTTTAAATGCTGAGGTTTCTATTTGAAAAAAAAAATACTTTTGGTCAGTGTCAATATCTTGTTGATCTGAAATATGTACCTTGTTGTAGACTGACTAGCTTAATTGACCATGTAGTCTATTACCCCGATTTAATAAAGATGCCTTTTTGTCCACACTGGCTTGAGACCACTACCTTCCATAGACCATTTCACGGTTATGATCTCTTCTTGAAAACACCAGAGGGCGTCTCGGTGCAACTCACTTCCGGATAGTTCAATCAATAAAGATGGCAGATGTAGATCAAGAAAATGTGACAGACCCGCTCACATTCCGCAAGCAAGATCAATATTTGTTCAGTTATCTTTTCATCTTTTTTTTCTCTTCCCATCTTTCAAATAAATGTTCTCTGCCCATTTCAAAACTGTATTATCTTTCCATTACTTCCTCATGCTCTAGTTTGAATTTTTTGATTGTGCGAAAGTGTATCGTTGCGTAAATTGATTGTTACTGCAATTAATCTCGCTTGAAAAAAATGAAAATATGTTTATTTATTACAACTTTAATCATTGCAGTTAATGGAGACTGAACGACAACGAAAACAATTCTAGCTTTTCAAAGAAGACCAGAAATAAATTTTTTTCTCTAAATGTATGTAATTCTCTACTAATTTTAATTCGACTGTAATGTTTATAAATTAAATATCGTAGACGGGTAGTGACTATATTGCTCGGAAGATGCCACGATTCCGTAAATTGCCAACAGTAATATAGTTTTAAAAAATTTTAAAAAATAAAATTGTCACCAATTAGATTAAATCCCATGAATGATCACTATGAATGCTGTGTAATTTTCTCTACAACCAAAATCGCATCTCCATGTCCGCCAAAGATACTCGGCCAGTTAACACCTGACATTTCTCAACTGTATATGTAGTTTTATTACCGTAATTAAATTGAATGAAGGAATAAAACAATAATAATATGCAGAGTATATACATACATACATACATACATACATACATACATACATACATACATACATACATACATACATACATACATACATACATACATACATACATACATACATACATACATACATACATACATACATACATACATACATACATAAAGTTATATCTAGGTAATATATATTTTTTCAAATGCACAGATGTCATCCAAGCTTGATCAGACAGGTGCACTTACGAGTAGCCTTGATGATTATTTTAATTTTATTTTCTTGTAAGGTTGGAATTTTAGAATATACAAGAAATATCGATGTTAGACACTTTGTATGTATATGACATGTGATGCTCTCACATATCTATCTGTCTGTCTGTCTATATGTATGTCTGTCTGTTTCATTTCATCTGGTGCATGTGTATGTATATGTATGTATATGCTTGAATGAATGTGTTCGCATACGTATATTACAGAAAAATACTTCTGGTTAAAAACGAGTATATAATGGTACTAAGATAAAAAGAGTGGTTGATAGATAAAGAACAGAATTAATATTTGTGACTCCATGTATTATTGACTTAAAGAGCATATTCTTATAAAAGTTTCTTTATAAATCATACTGTCTACAATTTTACATCCGGTCACATGGATCAATATTGATTTAAAAGGCGAACCAAAAGTAATAGGACGGAATTTGTGAAATATTTAGATCTTTTAAACTTACAAATTTGATGCATTGAAAGTCGAATAGAATTAAATTAAATTTTTAAGAAGGCTGTTTCAGTTCAATTTGTTGTTGGCAGTCAAAAAATGTTGTCTAAGCACGCCAGGAAATTTGAGAGTTAATACAACGTGTCAACATAGTCAAAGAAAAATCATGCTGAAAGTTATTGCTTGCACCGTCCCATGCCTGATGTTTCAAGGTTTGAGAAAACCCGCGAGAAAAGTAAATAATTAAATATTAGGCTGAATGAATACATAGCTATATTTGACTGGACAATACAAGAAAAAAAAATATGTATATGAGGAAATACTTTTTTTGATTGTTTAAAGATATCAGAACCCCACCACCACCACCACCAAAAAGAAAATGAAACAAACAAAAAAACGTAATTGGGCATGCTAATTGATAAGAATATTGTACGATATTTACACACAAATACGAATAATATTCCATCGGCATTATCTACATTCCTTTATCTTTATAATAGCTAATGTAATTATTGCTTTGTTAAGTCATTTTAATACATTAATGTACTGTGTTTCATTTAAAACAAAAAAAAAACTTTTCTGGTGTAAAATATTCAGCATTTCAAATCAGCTGACGTATCGAACTCGTGTTATAATTTTCTTACCTCGTGTATTAAACGAACTAATAGCCTTGCGAAAATAACTGCGAAAGAAGGATATATCAACGTATGAAAAATACAAATTATTGAGATGGTTTTTGTTAAAGATATGCAGTCTAAACTGTGCAATAATTGTTTAAAATTGGAGAGCAAAATGAAATGTTCTTACAAATGTTTCTGAAATTATGGATTATGAATATATATATATATATATATATATATATATTATCTGGTAGTATATAAATATGGAGAGTATACTTCAATTAATTATTTGACATCATTTAAGTATGGGCAGTAAATATTATTTAATTATCTGATATAATGAAAGTATGAACACCGAATCAAATTATCTGATGTAATGTCTATAATTATTCTGCTAGTATGAACAAAGGATGTTAGATAGTATTTATTTATTGGTTTAACCATAATGATTTGTGGTACAGCTATGATTCTGAACTATTCGGAACTGGATTGTTTGTGGTGATGCACATACCACTTTATCGCTTTATCTATTTTAGTCTTAAGTGTGTCTATAAATTTTGTAAACATTTCCTCCAAAATCAGTAATATCTTTTCTAATTCATTTTTGTCATTGTGTCTATTTTGTGAATGCTGTATCACACGGACTGTATTAATCACTTCTCGATTGACGTACTCTTTCAGCTCGTTTTGGCTTGCTTGGTCCCAGCATTAATTTTCTTGTCAATCATAGAGCCCAAGAGTTCTTGTCACGATTTTTGGAGCGTTCAAATTTAAAATTTCCTGGTCTCAAGTTGTTTCATTGATTTTATCGTGCTTTCATTCGACCCTTTTTACATCGTCCTTTCTGTGGGTTAACTTTTAAATCAATCCTTTTCTGCAACCCTATAGCGGATTAGTATTAAGTGTGATGTTATTATATATAAGAGTAAGTTGTGTTTTAAAATCATTCATTAACGTTTTAATCTCTTAATTATTCTGTTTGCTTTAGTTAATAAAATTTCACTTTAACGTCTCCAACTAAAATTGTCAAGTGACAGTATCATCTCTGGTTTTGACCTTCATCTTGTTATTGGCAACCCTCTGTAATTGTTTTCAATTGCCATAAATATTGTATGAAATAAAATCGTCGTGAAACAATCTGTTAACTGACAAAGACTCAGGCAAACACAAATAATAGTCATTAGAGTAATTTGATGCGTATTTGAACTGGTCTATTAAAAAATATGTAGATATTTGGATTTAAAAAAACGCTCACAACAGCATATTAGTAGTTGCTTGCACAGTTCATTCGCTAATGAACCGCACAACTTTAGCATTTTATACGGTTATGATTGCTGTCTATTTGTTACACAGACTCTAACTTTTGAGTTGTATTTCAAATATCCACAATTAATATTTTCGTCGTTGTAGCAATTTGAAGTCATCCATTCTTTGACTCTATCCATGTACTTCCCGTTGAGAATTCAAACTTCGTGTCATTCTTGTCACTGGTGTTGTTAAAATTGTTTTTGGGGTTCGTCTGAAACGTTGCAATATCTAACAAAAAATCTACTCAATGCAACGAATCAGATACATTTCTTATCTTGGAAAGATATTTGGTTTTTATGTGTCAGTCTTTTGTAATATAGCTATCTTGATTTAAGCTGTCTTTTCATACTACATTGTTTCTTTTCAATTTGTACCATTCTTCTCTTTTTCCGATTGATTTTTCATCTTTCTGTACTTGCTGGCGATGCATTGGATATAATCGTCACTGATACTGTAATAAATTGTCATCACCGATACAGTTCAATTTAGTGATGATTGATGTCATTATTTCATCAACTCTCAAACATTTATTGTACATCAGTTTTCCTTTAAAAGAAAAGAAACTTTAAAATGATCCTATGAATTTTGTTCTAAATCTGATGAATGTTTTTGAATAACTATACCAGTAAATATATAGTAGCTAAGCACAATCGAGCTTTTAAATTACATACACCTACGTGCTCGACATTAGCTTAAAGAGAACTGTAGTTATGGTGTTCTTAAAATTTAAATATAGAGCTATATTGTGAATGAATGCACATTACAACATTTCCAATTTTTCTGGATTGGATGGATTGGGGGGGGTGTCTATTCCACTCAATTCTGCTACTTATATACTGAACTTATCAGCTGTATCAGTTGCACACGAAAAACATTTGATTTGAGCAAAGAGGGACAAGTCTTGACTCGCATGACGTATTGGCTCTGATGCCATTACTTTTCTACCACAAAAAGTCAGTTGTATTTTTTGTCTTTTGAATTGAGTACTTTGACTTATAATTTGGTACGTCTCTGATACAAAAGGTTACGAACATTTCTCTTAAATAACTGTTTCAATGATCATAATGCTATTTTCAATACTGCGTCTATAACGTTTGTTGTGGACATTGCGATTATTAATTTCATAGTATAATAATTTGTGTCAGGTAAATGTCCATTGGCTATCAGGTGGTCAGTTGTGAACTGGCTTAATGAAACCGAACGATCAGTTTGAAAATGCCTTCATTGCCTATGGTTGATATTGGGTTAGTTTTTTACTTAATTCATTTCTTTACAAGTGTGCTGTATGCAAAGCAAAGACAGGGTTTGGCTGTATGCAAAGCAAGGACAGGGTTTTGATGTATGCAAAGCAAGGGCAGGGTTTTGATGTATGCAAAGCAAGGGCAGGGTTTTGATATATGCAAAGCAAGGGCAGGATTTTGATGTATGCAAAGCAAGGGCAGAGTTTAACTTCTCGCCGCAAATTACGATCATTATGTCCATGTTTCGCAGATATGTTATTTATTCAGCATGATTGTGCTCTCTGTTGTACAGTGGTAACAATTGAGTCAGGTGTGATGTGATGTGATTATGATTTTTAATGTAGCTTTAACAATTTTTCAGTCATATCACTATGATGTCTGCAGTGAGACAGTTTTTAGTGATGTCTAGCACTGGAGCATCATGCCGCATACATGCAGCATGATGTCCCACCCAGTCACATTATCCTGTTGTACAGTGTTAACAATCGAGTCAGGAAGTAAAATGTGAACAGTGTTCATCACAATACTATCGGGACTGATGCTGTATATGTAAACATTTTGAGCACTAAAACAAATCTATAAATTAGAAGATCACTTGACAAACTTTAAAACTTTAGCATATATTTTAATGTTTAAATTAGTCAAATCGACCTATATATTCTCTTGAATAGTATTTTGTATCACAATTAACTTTGATCACCCTCCAATCGCATCCAAACTTGTAAACATGTAAAAAAAATCGCTTTGATATCAAGCTTCTTGCTTTTGTATTTAACTCACTGAATATTTATATTAGTTTTCTGGTGAATCTGACCACATTGTAGCTTTATTTCATTAAAATTGTGGAATGAATTTCATACTATTGTGTTTCATGATTCTGAACTACAACAATTGTAGCATTTTATAAAATCCATTTCATGGAGTTGTTAAATTTTAATAACGTTTGAGGGCTTCATTAGTAAGGTATAAGAGGACTCAGGTACACTACCTGAACCAACTATGAAAGTACAGTAGTAATGAGTTTCTGTAATAAGTTACATTAATGTGATTGCATTTGGGGGGGTCGCAGTAGTAAAGAATGCGGTCAAACATTCTAGTCTAGCGGTACTTGTGTATATGTGTGTGTTTGCTTGTGTGTGTGTGTGTTTGTGTGTGTGTGTGTGTGTGTGTGTGTGTGTGTGTGTGGTTTTGATTGTTAACGTAGCTTAAACAATTTTTCAGTCATATCGCTACGATGTCTGCAGTGTGGCAGTTTATAGTGATATCTAGCACTGGGACATCATGACGAAGACATGTAAAACGATGCTCCTCCCAGTAACATTATCCTGACACCACGCCAGCCAGTCTAACCTTTTACAACTGAGTGCCAAGCGAGGCAGCTGTTAGTTCCATTTGTATGTCTTTGATATAACTTGGCCGGCGTTCGAACCCCCGACCTCCCGCATCTGATGCGGATGCTCTAACCTCTAGACCACCTGTCTTGAGGTACGATAGCGTTTTTGATTTATGCAGAAGGAAAGAATGTGATCCAGCAATCATCGTTTCTAGCGGTACGAGCTTATTCTATGCTGAATTACAAGATTTGAAATAAGCCATAGACTCAAAATATGAGTGGTCCTGTATGAATTTATTGACATTGATTCAGAAAAATACCAAATAGTTCAGGGATAGCGTAGGCTTGGTGACGTACACGAACCAGACTTTGTTGTTTGCGTTTGTAAGGTAGTTTCAGGTACCCGATTATTTGCTTGCTGGCATAACTGTTTAGAACCAATTTTTAAGAAATATTCATTGCATACCTAATTATCTCTGTAGGTTATCTGTTAGTTGTATAAAAGACAACCATACAATCAATACATATCTGAGTTTTAGGGCAAAGGTAAATAAAGCCTGATGCCATATTTATCCATAGTTCAGAGTAACCACTCCCTGCATGGAACCTGCTTCACAATGTTAGCTTGTTGGATTATGTTTTTATATTTTTTTTCTCGTTGAAAATTCAATTATGGAAGAATTTGTCTGGAATTAGTTTAAATTGTATTAATGATGAAACTATAAGAAGCGTTCCTTAAAAAAAAGTTCATTAAATACTAATACCGGTCCCATTCTTGTTTCTCATTGTTTCATTTGTTACTAATTTGCATGAAACAATCCATGAATAATTATCTTTATGTTTTCATTATTGAAAAGTTATATTTTTGTATTTAATGTGTACACCTACACAGTGCACCACATTCATACATACATTTAAGAGAGAGAGAGAGAGAGAGAGAGAGAGAGAGAGAGAGAGAGAGAGAGAGAGAGAGAGAGAGAGAGAGAGAGAGAGAGAGAGAGAGAGAGAGAGAGAGAGAGAGAATTCGAAAGTTTAGGTACCTCTAAGCTAGCCGTCCCTTAAATACATATTCCAAAAGTAGCTGTCTCTACCAAATGCCGCCTAATATTTATACATATGTTGCAAGCAATTAAGCTAACATCCAGACGTAATAAACTTGTTTCTTTCTATAAGAAAAACGTCTGTATTTTTCTATGTGGAAATATTCTGGTACAATCATTTTCCAGTATTATATAATTAACATTTTCGTGACTTTTCTGCAACGAAAATTATGCATTTGAACATTATTTAATATAATGACGACAAGCTCGAACAATTTCAAACATATATTTTCCAATGGTCAATAGATATTTTTCTTCATAAATACGCCTAACTCAAAAATACAATTACCGCAAGCATAATCGCTATTGGGTAGGATGAATCGAGAATTGTTTACGTGTTACAGGTGTGTGTGCGTGCGTGTATATATATATATATATATATATATATATATATATATATATATATATATATATATATATATATATATATATATATATATATATATAATGTGTAAGTGCGTGATACAGACATACACACAAGGGGATATTTTATATTTTTTACACGTTCTAAGCAGGATAATGTCATGATTGGTTAAGTATCTTTCACAGGGCTAATAGTTGTGATTAACTTACATGACCTTTTCACAAAATAAAGGACAGATAAATAGTTGAGACAAGTGGATAATCGATTCATGTGTAAATCTTATTGTACAAGTGATATGCTGGCAAATTCATTTGGCGGTACAAGCTATCCAAAGATTCTAAGATACTATGTTCTTATCACTTGTCCTTTCAACGAGAAAATGTTAAATTGCTTTAAATTGTCTGGGCAATTGAAAAATCAATGTTCTCAGCCTGACGCGAGTTAGAAACCTCTCTTGATGAAAAACATATAACAACAGACATTTCCATCTCAACATTACGAAAAATTCGTTAAACAACTCTCTAGAGACTATTTTGTATTAGTAGACATTTTACGTCTAGTCAAATTCATAATTAGAATACCCGAGGGAATTAAATATTGTACTCATGTATAACATTAAATGGCAACGAATAGCAACCATATGATTCAAAAGGTCCTTGCAAAATATCAACGTATTTTAAGTCGTCAGAAACCAATATGTTTCCTTTCCAACACATGTGAAAATATTTCTTACATATTCTTTATATAACGCTTTGTTTGTTTGTGTTTTGGGGGGTTTGTTTGGGGGGTATTGTTTTTTTTAAATGTAGGATTATGACTTTTTTTTATCTAATAGCCACTACGAATGAAATGTAAAATTGGCAGCGTCGAATGAAAGCTTTTTAAATCTTGAAATTCCAGGCCTGCTTAAATTCACACACACACACACACACACACACACACACACACACACACACACACAAATTAACGTTTTCGTATATCGACTCATAAAGCTATATATTCAGTCAACGTATAAAACAATATATGATTCCTGATGTGACTGGTAAATCGTGGGAACAATATTTGCACTGTACAAAGCAAATTCTTATGTTATGACTAATGGTTTGAAGCTTGCATGTAATACTAATGAAAACACGATTTCTATATCTTTACTGATTCTCGCATAGTTATACACAATGTGACACTAATTATTTTGTATATAAACTATGATTTCAGATTCCTAAGGAACACGAATTGGCGCTTAGTATTATTACGTACATTGGATGCAGTGTCTCTCTCATCTCTATGTTTATTGCCGTTACAGTTTTCACATGTGTCCAGTAGGTATTACCTCTCATTTCAAAAATACACACGTACTGCATTTCATTTATAGCCTTCCTTGAATGCATTTTATCTTATATTCAGTATCCATACACGTCACACAAACACACAGTAAGATGCAAGTCAGCAAAACCGTATACCGTCAATTCAACTTATCAAAATTTAAAGGTTAATTAAATCAAATAAATCAATACACCACCTGACAATTGCAAAATTATGATTGATAAGACAACTTTCTTCTGGAAAGTGTTACGAAGAAATGAAACCGTAAAAAAATTGAACCGATAGTGTTACTGATACCTTATAATCTAATGGATTATGATTGCTGGATCTTTCAAACTGTATTCTCGCGAGTGAGCACACGAATGCAATAATTATTATAAATTATAGTGTTTGTACTATTAGAGACTGTGGACAAGACCGAGGCACAACTGGGCTGGATTGCAAACCCACAAATCTCCCAGCGAGAGCAAAACTTCAAACAACACAAACAAAAATCTTCTATTTTACGACATTATGTCTTAACGTATGTAACAGAAAAAAATGAAACCAAAAATTTAAGTAAAATCAACAATTTATTTCTCTTTAACATGAAATTAACATTCAAGAGACACAATATTGTGAATTAAATTAAAAAAGATCTAAATGTCATATCACAAGTCCAAAACTATAAAATATTCGGAATAAATAACACAATTCTGGAATCCAGAACATCTTTGAATGAGTTCACAGTAACCCAAAGCAGTTTGTATAAATCCAAAACACACTTTAGTAATTTCAATGAATATTTTAAATAAATAACTCGTTTAAAATTGTGATAAATTACTTTTATCAAATCCTAATTTATTGACATTTTCCATTGACTTATAACGCAATAGAATAAGATTTCTAAAGAAAAAAACCTAGTCTAACTGTAACAAGACTGACGTTTGCTACGTAAGCATGTTGTTTACTACTTACAACAAACTTACGTGGGTATACCGGTACTTCATAGCATCCCGTACGTGCTTGACAATGTCCAATATGTGGAAAATTTACTGGATCATTGTAATGCCATACAGTTGCATAGGGAAGTTGGCCGAGATGTGTATTAAGTGCGATTCTAAGCCAACCTGGAAACATTCACAGATCGAAGGACGACATTTCGTATTTCTTTTCATCAGAATAAATATTAGTTTGCATTATTATGCCCTCAAATTGTATCAGTTGTTTTTGATCGATCAACACAACCTAAACGTTTTTGTGTTGTTTTTTTTGGGGGGGGTGTTGTTTTTTTTTCGGACATTGCTATCCATCACAAGGTCCTTCATTGCATTTAATTTGCCTTTCATCTATGTCACATATAATACCTTTTTAAATGTTTATTTTAGGTCCTTGAACTCCGAACGAGTAGCTGTTCACAGAAATCTTTGCATTGCTATTGGATTGGCTCAGATAGCTTTCCTGGCTGGAATCAAAGCGACTCATCACCAGGTATATGAAACAGGTCATACTGTTCATTCACAGCAAGTATACTGTTCCCAGTCACGAGCCTGTGGGGCTTTCTTGCTAGTTATCGATAAAAAACGAGCTCTCGTCTTTCTTTCATTTGACCTAATTTCACCCATACCTTTCGTAATGCTCATTTGGGATCAACAGACACTTCTCCTAATGAAACAAAAACAACAGTATTTTATTGGCGAAAATAAACGTTTACAAATACCAAATGTAAAAATAGGTTAACGTAAATATGTTTGAGAATATCGCTGGGTAGAATATTATAAGCTATATAAATACCACCAATGTGTAATTGCTACACCTTAGAACAAAGAATAAATTCGTCTACATTAACATCTTTTCTCGTGCTAAAATGTATGGTTCTGAATAAAGCTGATTTTAGCAATCATTCCAAATATCCCTCAAAATTCTTTTTCAGCTTGTTTGCCGTGTTGTGGCACTGATATTACATTACAGTTACACTGCCGTTTTCATATGGATGCTTGTGGAAGGATTGCATCTCTACACCAAAGTGGTTCAAGTTTTTGGAACAGAAAAGTCACGAATAGCTTACTACTTGTCCTTCGGATGGGGTAATCTGAGATTCGGATCCTTTTGCGTTTCGAAGCATGTATACTCATATTCGCTATATTAAAATGGAATTTCTTCATATCTCAATCCAGTATACGTTTGAAACACCTCATAGTTTTTTGCTTAATTCACTTTAGAAATAATTCTACGAAGTGGTAGAACGTAAGAAATCGCCTGAAAATGGAAAAAAAAACTTTGTGACATGATAAAGTATACTTGGCAAAATAGAGCCATGCCAATAGCATTATATTACCTTTTTGGAATTGGAAGTAAGAGTTCAAAGAAATTTCTCTTGAGTTCATGCTTGAAAAAAAAGAAACTTGAAACTGTTTAGATCAATGATAAGTTATTTCAATCTGGCTGACGTACTTGTATATTCAATCGAATACTAGTTCTAATTTAGCTGTTATTAATCGTCGTTGGCGCAATGGCTCAGGTGTGTTCTGATTGATTATTATATTTAATAATCTCAAAGTTTGTGATTTATGAATCCAAAACTATTACTTTTTAGATTAGACATTGTAATGTTCGCTTCCATGTGCATGACACTAAAAGTATCCAGATACAATCCAAACTGTTATTTTGTTGTAGAGAATATTTTTTCCACATATCTGATTAATACACTACTAATTATGATACTAGATTTTAATAATCAAACTTATTTCCTACATAATCATTTAATCTTACATGGTTAATCTAACAGTCGATGCGGATGTCCAACCTGTATTTTGGTATGGCACATCCAAATTCAAACAATATTAGTGTTTTCATTTTCGTCTGCTTGTTGGCATTCTTAGTTGAACAAAATCGAAAATGTTATCACTTTATTTGGAAAGCGTCAGAGAAATGTATGCAATAAATACAAACCTTGCTTGTAATTTGTTCCGTTTCGGAAAAAATAATAAGTTTCAAATGACGTATGTATAACGGCCTGGACATATTTCTTCATCATACAATGCTCAGGGTTTATCTTCTTCATCCGAATATAAGAAAATACATCACAATTGTATCCTTACGTGTAAAACATTCAAACTTATTGACAAAACAATTTTCGTTCTTTTCATTTGTATTTTTTCAGATTTCAAAAAAACATTTCCCATCTTGTCATAGGAGGCTTGACTATTAGGGCCTACAAAATTTATATCTGCAGCAACACAAACGAACACTTTGTGAGCTAGAAGAGCTAAATAGCACATTTCTAACATTTATATCTATTTTTGCCGTTCGAGTCTACGAAGTTATTTCCACTTTCTTCCTTGACAACAATGATAAATTCGCTGTGATATGTCGTTGAATCGGACTTGCTTGGTGGTCAGATATGATCAAAAGTTTGCAAAGTGTCAAAAATGTGATTAACTGTGACAGATTAAGTTATTCCAATTCTATTGATGTCTTAAATCACTGATGTTAAAACAATCAGCATGAGAAAGTAAAGTGAACTAACGAAAATAGGGTGGGTGTTGTGCGGAACAGTGAGTTTAATCTTGTAAGCTTCGATTCTGGAGCAAAATTGATATATAATAACATGATTTTGTGGGATATTCCTCATCAACTTTGATGGGGTGGATTATTTGGTTTTAGGTATCGTTATCTACAGGTGATCTCGGACGTGTTAATTTGCCCGGAAAGAGTAAATATCAATATAAGGTGTGCAACATATGGGGGGAATAAATAAATATCTGAGTGTGTGTGTGTGGTGTTTGTGTGTGTGTGTGTGTGTGTGTGTGTGTATATATATATATATATATATATATATATATATATATATATATATATATATATATATATATACATCCACATTCTCTCTCTCTAAATATATATATATATATATATATATATATATATATATATATATATATAGAGAGAGAGAGAGAGAGAGAGAGAGAACAGAATAACACGTTACAAATAAAGACAAAATTTAATGGAAATTCATAACAATAAAATTCATAAGCAAACGTTAAAATGCGTTACGATTGAAGATTCACTTCTTCCTTTTTAAATTAACTTATTCAAAGAATTTCAACTACAAATATGATTATACCAATAACAGATCTCTTAAATTATATAATTAATGCATCATCACATCGAGTGAAAGATTGAAAAACACTGCCTTGTAACGATTAATAATCTTATCGTCTTGATTAAGTCCGAATTCCACATCGACTTTTCCTTTTGACTTCCTTGTGTCGGAAAGTCTGAGTCTTCTCCACTTTTTCCCTTCCTTTTCCAAATTCTTATATGTCATGCCACTTTTGACCCTTCCATCTTCGCGTAGCTTCTTTAAGTTTGTAAATACGTGAGACGTCTCGTCACGTCAGGTTAATGTCTCGCGAAGCTATCTCAATTTGTGCTTTCAAGCCCCTACTTCCCAGAATTGTGTCACAATTTTTCCAGACAATCGTTTCCGCTGGGTGATTTTACGAGTGACTTTAATTCTTAAATCACTCGGAGTATTCTTACGTTCGTTTTTTTCAAATAGAAAAGCGTAGACAAATTTTTTAATTTGCTATCAGCACATTTAAACTGAGAGTTTTCATGTGAAACCACGACCCCATTCAAAGAGTGTCTAAAGCAAATGAAATATTTTCACGCTTGAACTAGGCTCATACAATGCAGCTCATCTGACAACCATTGATTACCCTACTGATTCCTGGTCACTTTCAGAAATGACAGTTTTCCATAGAGATCAGAAGTTGACAACTATCCTGTTCAGTTTGAACAAACGTAATCGCTAAACTCATGACCGAGATTATACCAATCAGTGCATTATGGCGATTTAAACACACACAGGTCTCCATAAATCTAATTAATCCTATTCGTGTCCAGCTAAATGTGTTCTACATAGATCGACAGAAAAATTTGCTCCATTACAGACTTGTTTTTCTTTTCCTGCATTAATATTTGATACATTTCATACTAAGCTGCCACAAACGACATATTTCGCCACTCGTTAAAATATCCCGTTTTCCACACGATAAAATGTATCCAGTACTAACAAAGGAAACAAACATCCTCTATGAATTAGTGTTTTCAGTCTTTCATTTCTTTGAAGAAAAGTTTATTTGATAGATTCGTTTTAAAGGATGTGATATTAAATCAAGCTAAACGTTGTACTAAAACTTAAATATTAGTCAAAACGACTTTGTGTTTGTCTGCTTGCTTGTTGGTATCAAATGATATTGTTACCATCACAATATTGTTTGTTTTATAATTACACGTTGACGACTATTATTAATATCATATTATTATTATTATTATTATTATTATTATTATTATTATTATTATTATTATTATTATTATTATTATTATTACCAAACAGGTGTCCCTTTAGTTTTGGTCACAATATCGGCAGTTGCTGATTGGGAAGGATATGGAACCCCAACCAGGTAAAGTACATTCATAGACACCTAGCTACTCAAGACAAATACATAACTGTAAATCCTTGTATAAAATATCGCTCATGTTTAGCAGGTACATGCACGGTCTAACACAAATAGTAACAGAAATTCATATCCTTCAAACCCTGTTTTAGTAGACAGAATACTTGCCGTTTTACGATTCGGTCTTAGATACTAAATGACTTCTAGCAAATTCCAGACCCTATAATACCATGGGGCTCACGACCTGTAACAAATAGGATGCAGTTGAACATTTCTTGATTCTTTCTTCAAGTCGCCTTCATTAATAGCGTCGGTACCAAGTACCAACAACGGGGGAAATTATATTCGCAGTTGTCTCTTTTTAAAAATTGCGATGACTGTTATTGGGACCAAATCACACAAAAATATAATATTTGATATAAATTAGTCAGAATTTCATCGTTTTTTTAAAGAATTCCCCGTCTTCTGTCTGAGTTAGTTCTCCTTTTGTGATCATCGTCGCAGAAGTTCCCATGTGACCTGTATTGCAACTTATAGTAAGTCGAAATGAATATATTACCGTGCATAAATGAATGGCACCGGGGAAATAAAATCAATCTGTCAACGAGTGCTGCAAATTGTGGTTTTCATCTTTTGTCTGATGAGTTTGCCGCAATGAATCTCTGGAAGCACATTCCAGTCTTCAACGATTTCAGGTATCAAACTATATTTTGTATCAACAAACAATTGTAGAAATCAGATCGAAATGATGCATTAACTATGCGTGTTCCTTACTTGTATAACAGGCTTGCTTGATTCTTGAAAGAAAAAAAAACTAGCAATGCCTAATCCTTCACCGTAGATAATATTTTAAGGTCTATTCTTTTGAAATTCAACTTGTAGAATGGTAGCTTGAGATAGTTGATAACGTCTGGCATGCAGTATTGCTCTATACTACGATGTGATTTGTCGAACTATACATATTCATAATGTCAGGCGGTGAAATTCTCGTTTCCTATCTTGAAAGTTAAGGGATGTGCCATTTTCGAAGTCTTGAGAATTTGTTTATTATTTCATGTGTTACATTTCAGAGTTCGCATCATATTTTCATTATAGGAATTTTGAATTCTTGGTGTTGTCTCTGTTTTTCTTTAGCCGTATTATTTTTTTTGTTAGTATTTGGAATCTTATGCCACACGGTCATATTCGTTATGCACAGTACCAATGTTCTATCTCAAACTTGTTTAAACTAAATAAGTACACACTGGTAAATGCAAATATCTTTTCGTTGTAATTATAATACAGTTAAAACGAGAACAGTATGTACCAGTAGCTCGTGGTTATTATCTCTTAATTCGTCACATGCGATTTCGCTCCTTCCTTCAGTAAAAATAAATTGTATCTTATTTGATTTTGTTGCTGTTATAGGGTTTAACGCCATTTTTCAGCACAAGTTAGGCTATACATGGCGGACAATATTAATAGTGGAGGAAGAACCTGGAAAACCCCGTGAAGAAACCGACCCACGAGAAGCTACTGGCAGGCTTTCTCACTTACCCACGTGAGCTGAATCTGGACTCGAACTCACGCAGACAGAGGTGAGATGGCAGTGATCCGTAACGATCAGAGATTTAGACTACTAGGTTATTCGAAGCCCCTGTCCTATTTGATTTTCAATACAAATTTAATTTTTGTTTCGTATGATGCGTGAAGCAGTTTGTTTATTAAAAAACTTATCACATATGTCTTTGCATATATATATATATATATATATATATATATATATATATATATATATATATATATATATATATATATATATATATATATATATATATATATATATATGTGGCGGGAGTTCGATCCCCTGCCGAGCCATAGCTGGCTCTACAGTTTCCTATTTGGCATTGGGTTAGAATTTTAAAGAAAAAGAATGTTCCCTGATTTCCTCACTAGTTATACTACCTTTTTAAAAAAGACTTTGCATATCTTAGGTATTGTTCAAAGAACCTTTAATTCCCTTTATTTTGGTGTATGATTGCTGGGTATAATATGGGTTATAAAGTATACAACTTAGCCTTACTCCAGATGTGCATCTTTCAAAAAGTGCTAGCTCCACTTGCTCATTTTCACATTCTGAACTTCAGAGGTAAATTGTACAAAAGATCCTATAGCTATCTTTGCATTTTATATATTTGGTAATTCATTCATTGCACTTTCGGAAGCTGGTATTGTCTACTCTGGCAAAATTTATTTTCCCTATTTTAGTAGCTGCCAAGGATAGTGTACTTTAGAAAAATTCATGTTGATGTTTAGAGCACAATGAAGCAGTCATTTCACTTGGCAAGTGTGCTTAAATAATTTTACAATTTCCAAAAGTACAATATCTAAAGAAATGTCAGCATATTACATCAAAGTAGCAAAGAGGTATGCCACCAATTTCTCCACTGTGTATGTTTTAAATGCAAACAACTTCACCTTACATACGTCACTCTCTCAAAAGCACAGAATAACTAGTGAGCGCCACCATACCAAAGACTCATAAAAAATGGCAATGACAGCTGCCTCACAAGGCGCACAGCATTAAGAGGTTTGATTTACAATTGGTGATCCTAGTGTCAGGATAGAGTGACTGGGCAGGACATGATGATACATGTCTGTGGCATAATGCCCCATTGCTAAACATCACTATAAATTATCACACTACAGATATAATAGCGATATAACTGAAAAATCCAAATCACACAGACAGTCAGACACGCACACACACACAGATATATATATATATATATATATATATATATATATATATATATATATATATATATATATATATAGAGAGAGAGAGAGAGAGAGAGAGAGAGAGAGAGAGAAAGATGCAATAAACTGACGACGAACAGTACGAAACTAGTAACTAACTAGCCTAAGCGCTTTCGACTCTTAATGAGTCTTTTTCAAAGGCAAATACAAAACATATATACGATAAACAAATAAACACAAAAACGTTGTGTTTGTAAACCTCTACATGGCTGTCTTCACATGTGCTAAAACTATAAATACAACCAGCTTGTATAGCCTAGATGCGGAAACTGAAAACGTTGTATAATTCCCTAAAAGTCTACAAGCCAAAGCGACATCTATTTTTACTTTTTGTACATATGTAACGCAGATTATATCCTGGATATTTGATTCTATACCGGTTATTCTTATAGTAAAAATTGAAGGATAATAAGAATTAGAAAATGTTACATTTTACTAGTGCATAGTTTTCATTTTCTAGTCTTCTTGGTTTAGACCGCTTGGTTTCAATGTTCTAAGGCGGCGTATCCAGTATGATTCCTTTTCCTTCCTGGTGTCAGAACTCCAGCTGTGGTTGTTAGCAATAGCGATAAGTATTATATCACTGAAAGTGTGGCCAGGGGAGGAGAAGTGTTCTGCGACCGGGCTTCTGTACAGCTTTTTTGTCATCCAATCAGATCTATGAAGGTTTATCCTTTTGTGTAGCTTTTCAGTTTCTCCCACGTACTGAAGGCCACAGATCTTACATGTGATGAGATAAATCACATTCTCTGTTTTGCACGTTTTGTTTGGACCATGTATGTTTAGTTTTTCTTTAGTCACTGTGCTAGTGAATGTCTTGGTCTCTATCATATGTTGACAGGTTTTGCATCTTTTATCGCCACAGGGTCCAGATTGACTAGGTTGGTTTTGACTAGCGATTGGCGTTAGCTTTGCCCTGACTAGGATGTCCTTTAGGTTTCTTTGTCTCCGGTAAGCTACTACAGGTTTGTTCGAAAATATTAGGTTTAGTATGTCTGACGATTGCACGGTTGGCCAGTGGTTTGCGATGATTTTACCTACTTTGAGATTGTCTGGGTGATAGGTCAGAATAAATGGTATCCTATCAGCCTTTTCTTTATGTCCATATCTGAGTAGGTCATCACGGTTTGTTTGTTTGGCCCTTTGGATTGCCTCCGCAATCAGGTCTTTGTCGTAGCCTCGGTAAATTAAATGTTTAGCCAGCTCTTCAGACCTTTCTAAGAATCCTTCATCGTCGGAGCAAATTCTGCGTATCCTCAGTGCCTGGCTATATGGAATGTTCTTAATGCAGTGTTTTGGATGACAGCTGGTTGGGAGGAGATACTGGTGTTTGTCGGTTGGTTACACACAGACATATACTCCATATAGCCAGGCACTGAGGATACGCAGAATTTGCTCCGACGATGAAAGATTCCAAAGGGCCAAACAAACAAACCGTGATGACCTACACAGATATGGACAGAAAGAAAAGGCTGATAGGATACCATTTATTCTGACCTATCACCCAGACAATCCCAAAGTAGGTAAAATCATCGCAAACCACTGGCCAACCGTGCAATCGTCAGACATACTAAACCTAATACTTCCGAACAAACCTGTAGTTGCTTACCGGAGACCAAGAAACCTAAAGGACATCCTAGTCAGGGCAAAGCTAACGCCAATCGCTAGTCAAAACCAACCTAGTCAATCTGGACCCTGTGGCGATACAAGATGCAAAACCTGTCAACATATGATAGAGACCAAGACATTCACTAGCACAGTGACTAAAGAAAAACTAAACAAACATGGTCCAAACAAAACGTACAAAACAGAGAATGTGATTTATCTCATCACATGTAAGATCTGTGGCCTTCAGTACGTCGGAGAAACTGAAAAGTTACACAAAAGGATAAACCTTCATAGATCTGATTGGATAACAAAAAAGCTGTACATAAGCCCGGTCGCAGAACACTTCTCCTCCCCTGGCCACACTTTCAGTGATATAATACTTATCGCTATTGCTAACAACCACAGCTGGAGTTCTGACACCAGGAAGGAAAAGGAATCATACTGGATACGCTGCCTTAGAACATTGAAACCAAGCGGTCTAAACCAAGAAGACTAGAAAATGAAAACTATGCACTAGTAAAATTTAACATTTTCTAAATCTTATTATCCTTCAATTTTTACTATAAGAATAACTGGTATGGAATCAAATATCCGGGATATAATCTGCGTTACATATGTATAAAAAGTAAAAATAGATGTCGCTTTGGCTTGTAGACTTTTAGGGAATTATACAACGTTTTCAGTTTCCGCATTTAGGCTATACAGGCTGGTTGTATTTATAGTTTTAGCACATGTGAAGACAGCCATGTAGAGGTTTACAAACACAACGTTTTTGTGTTTATTTGTTTATCGTATATATGTTTTGTATTTGCCTTTGAAAAAGACTCATTAAGAGTCGAAAGCGCTTAGGCTAGTTAGTTACTAGTTTCGTACTGTTCGTCGTCAGTTTATTGCATCTATTTTAATTAATCCCTGACACACGTGATCCCTTGGTGGATCCAGTACCCTTGAAAGAGTTGTTATTCGCCATATGATTTGTATTCCTTATATATATATATATATATATATATATATATATATATATATATATATATATATATCGACAGACAGTAGACAGAGAGACAAACAGACAGTTCGATCGATATATAGATATATAGATAGATAGATAGATAGACAGACAGTATACAGACAGACAGACAAACAGACAGATAGATAGATAGATAGACAGATATATATATATATATATATATATATATATATATATATATATATATATATATATATATATATATATATATATATATATATATATATAGATATATATAGAGAGAGAAAGGGAGAGAGAGAGATATAGATATAGATATAGATATATATATAGATAGATAGATAGATGACAGACAGACAGTAGACAGACAGACAGACAGACAGATCGATCGATCGATAGATAGACAGACAGACAAACAGAGATAGATAGATTCTCCTAAAGCTGGTAACTTGCCTGTTGATAGTTTTGGTTTACAAATACTAACACTGGCATTTCAGAGCTATTAATTTACTCAGTGGCTGTTTAATGTCTTGTTGATTCAGACCTTTTAAGTTGGCGTTCAATAGTTTCGTGTTCTGCATAGAGGTAGATTTGTGCAGACCTTTTTCCTCAGTGGTTAACCTAGTTATTTAAAACGTTATTGTATATCTTAGATATTGTAAAAGCAACTTTTAATTCGCTTGTTTTGGTGTATGATTGATGGGGTATGATTGATGGGGGTATGATTGATGAGGCATGATTGATGGGGGCGTTAATGGATGGGGTATGATTGATGGGGGTATGATTAATTTGGGTATGATTGATGGGGGTATTATTGATGGGGGTATGATTGATGGGGGTATGATTGATGGGTGTATGATTGATGGGGGTATGATTGATGGGGGTATTATTGATCGGTGTATGATTGATGGGGGTATGATTGATGGGTTATAATTGGATGTATGATTGATGGATGTATGATTGATGGGGGTATGATTGATGCGTGTATAATTGATGTGGGTATGATTAATGGGTGCACGATTGATTGGTTATGATTGATGGGGGTATGATTGATGGCGATATGATTGATGGGTGTATGATTGATGTGTGTATGATTCGTGGGGTATGATTGATGGGGGTATTATTGATGGGTGTATGATTGATGGGTGTATGATTGATGGTGGTATGATTGATGGGTATATGATTGATGGGGGTATGATTGATGGGGATATGATTGATGGGTGCATGATTGATGGGAGTATGATTGATGGGGGTATGATTGATGGGGGTATGATTGATGGGGGGATGATTGATGGGGGTATGATTGATGGGGGTATGATTGATGGGGGTATGATTGATGGGTGTATGATTGATGGGGGGATGATTGATGGGGGTATTATTGATGGGTGTATGATTGATGGGGGTATGATTGATGAGGGTATGATTGAGGGGGGTATTTTGGGTCTTACTTTCAGATGTGTACCTATCAAAAACACCACTCGCACGTTTTCACCTCCTTGACTTCAAGGCAACTTGTAGAAAACCTAGCCGATAACGTTTTGGGTTGGGGGTTTTTTAATACAATTTTGATATTTCTAATGCATGCAATGCGCATCTAATGTGGCAAAAGTTAATTTTGTCTATTTTAATGTATGGATTGGTCCAGATAATTTTTGAACACATGGGTGCAGAAAGTTTTGTTAGCTGAGTGCTTAGATCATGTACAGTTTCCAAAAGTACGATATGGAAACATTTCAGCCCAGTGAACGAAAGCAGCATACAAGTGTGGCAAGATTCTCTCCATTGTGTATGTTACAAATGCCAAAAAATCTTCGCTTTACAATTGTCCCAAGCATGTAATATCGGGGCCCTGATTGTCCAAGTGGTCTAAAGCACACTCACTTACGGATCACTGCCATCTCAGCGCTATCTGCGTGGGTTCGGGTCTAAGATTCGGCGAATTTGGATATGTGAAAAAGTTTGCCAGTAGCTTCTCGTGGGTCGATGGTTCTTTCCACGGATTACCCGGTTTCTTCCTCCACCATTAATACTGGCCGCCATGTATCGTGTGCTGAAAAATGGCGTTAAGCACCAGAACAACAATAACAACAACAACAGCAGGTATGTAATATCTGTAGAGAGCCCTGTTAATATATTTTTCACAATGGTTTGAGGATACCAACGCGTTTTCTTTATATTTACATGTCATTCTTTTTCAAAGACCAAAACTTCATTATTCCTGGATACAAAGTCTGTCTTGTCTTACAAACAATGATTTTCTGTGACGTTTCCTTTTGTTATAAAGAATGTAAGAGTAGAAACAGCAGTTGCTTAACCAGTCTTTGGGAATTTTTCCTCTGCTTAATTTTAGACTGTTGTATCCATGAACTAGACAATTGAAAACATTGTTCAAAACAATGATCTGTTAAAAATGTCTATGAATAATACCCTTCTGAATGTGGGAGACAGATTCCATCGTGGGTGTTGTTTAGTTTATTAATCTGCTCAAATTTACGTATATTTAAGTCACGTAGGAAAAAAAATATAGACTGTGTCTCGAAAGGTGTTTTTTTTTTATCTAATTCATAAAATCGTTCTCTAGGACGAAAATGTGATACGTGAAAATATCTGATTAAAGAAACTTCCCCGAAGCAAGATTAGCCTTGATTTTCAACTTGGTTGCATTATATACTTATTCAGACGACTTGTTTTCGATATCAATATTTGGCATTAAATCGATATTAATATTCTCAGGCATGATTATTAATTCCACTGCTTGTATTCCATCGGGTTTTAAGTATCATGCTGTAAATCTGATTGAACTATTAAATATTTATCATTGATCCATTTTTATTTCCGTTTAGATGTTTCCATTGTCGGTGTGATAGTCAAGAAGAACGTGCAGAATTATAACTTAACTCAATCAAAAAGAATTGTTATTATTTGAATTCGTTGATTCTTCACAGTTTAGGTATATTGAATATTTTCTTGATTTAGTGGTATTAGTTTGGTTTTGGATTGGTCTTATGTTTAGTGTACAGTAGTGTATATTGCCTATTTGACGCCTGGTCAATTGCAGAAAGGACCAGGGACACACAAAGCTGGCCGACCCGAGTGAATCCTTGCAAGATTATGTTCGCGAGTTGAAACGTCAAAACAGGATAATAGTTTTACGTCAGATTTGAATCATGTAGCCTGGCCCAATGTACCCATAAGGCCCAATATACCCATAAGGCCCAATGTACCCATAAGTCCTAATGTACCCATAAGGACCAATGTACCCATAAGGCCCAATGTACCCATAAGACACCTTTGTTACCAATGATACATATGTAAAGCATTAAAGCACACTGAATATGCTCAGTGATGGTTTCTTCTGTAATATAATCGCATAAGTTGTTCATCATGCTATTTGCCACTGAAATCGTCCAGAAATTCACATTTCAAACAGGAAAATTAGTGAAGTTACTATAACTGTCGAAAGCATTATTAAACCTTTTTTAATCAGAAACCAATCAATATATACAATTTTATAATATTCTCTAACGTGGCGAGACACTTTATGCGTTTATTTCATTTTGAAAATGTTAACATCTATATTTCTCTGTTCCCAAATGCAATAATAGCCCAAGTTTTAATGCCAAATGATCCTTGTGAAATGCTAAAAAGAATTCTGGTGAGGCAGATTTAAAGGGTCTGGATCCTTATTTTAGTCCCTAGATAAAATTTCTGTCAGATCTTTTACAACAGTTTAAAATATTTTAATGGCATTATTCTTCCATATTTATTTGACACCATAAATTGTAGGCTGTCTCGGCGAAAGCAAATTTTGGGTGTAATTTCTGCTTTCTTTATAAGTGTTTAGTTGTTTGAAATATTAATTTTATATCAATGCGAAAGTTAGTAAATACATTTTTGAAGCGCTTACAATTATGCAATTCTGCATTCACCACATGCAGCTGTATCTTTAAGAACCATATATATATATATATATATATATATATATATATATATATATATATATATATATATATATATATATATATATATATTTGCAGCATGATTTTATGATTTTATTTTAGCAAATATTTATATAAATGTACGACTGTCAAACATGTGTAAAATTAAATGATAATTGTAAAGAATAGGTCTTATCTTTATGAATGTTTAAAGAGATGTCAGATGCAATTTTGTAAATTTCATACATGTGGTTTTTATAATGATTTGTTATTATCTAATATTATTTTATGGAGAGTTAGTGACAGATTGATAAGAAATTTTTAATTTAGTTATAACAAAAATCAAGGTGGTAATTTTGTTGTCCTTTATATCAGCATTGCTTTGCATTCGCCTCTTATTTGTATATAAACGGGAAATCACAGAAATATCGGTCCAACAGACTGATCTGTCGGTTTGACTCTCGAGTTTGTGTGTTGTTGATGGCCTGGAGTAAAACTATTACACTCTGGAGACAATGAGACTATAACACTGGACTATTTGTAAAGTTTGGGGGTCTAGAGGGATGTTAATGTTAAAAGCGTCCTGATATTTAGCATTTGTATGGCAGTCGGGTGACAAGGGGCTTATTAATGTTACAGTTGTTACTAAGATTAGCACGATGGGTCATTCTAGGGACAAGGAAAAGTATAATGTGAAATACACTGAGTATGCTACAAGCAAATTTATTAAGAAATAATTACAGTTACAAACTAAGTCCTACATGTAAGATCATGTACTTACATCTTCTAACCAGCACTTGATGTGAAAAGGGTATAAAGTTGGAGATATGATTAGGACATGTAAACGCCTAGAATATATACAATTACATCACACAAATACGCATGCATACACACACACAGAGAGAAATACACACATATTCACACATGCACGCACACATACACATATACACACACATACACACACTGAGATATTAAAAGGACTGAAGGGGGCAGAGTGGTTTAATTTTTGTATTAAAGACAAAACAATATATATATATATATATATATATATATATATATATATATATATATATATATATATATATATATATATATATATATGCAATAAACTGACGACGAACAGTACGAAACTAGTAACTAACTAGCCTAAGCGCTTTCGACTCTTAATGAGTCTTTTTCAAAGGCAAATACAACACATAGTTATGACAAACAAATAAACACAAAAACGTTGTGTTTGTAAACCTCTACATTTCTCTCTTCACATGTGCTAAAACTATAAATACAACCAGCTTGTATAGACTAGTTGCGGAAACTGAAAACGTTGTATAATTCCCTAAAAGTCTACAAGCCAAAGCGACATCTATTTTTACTTTGTGTACATATGTAACGCAGATTATATCCCGGATATTTGATTCTATACCGGTTATTCTTATAGTAAAAATTGAAGGATAATAAGAAGATTTAGAAAATGTTAAATTCTACTAGTGCATAGTTTTCATTTTCTAGTCTTCTTGGTTTAGACCGCTTGGTTTCAATGTTCTAAGGCGGCGTATCCAGTATGATTCCTTTTCCTTCCTGGTGTCAGAACTCCAGCTGTGGTTGTTAGCAATAGCGATAAGTATTATATCACTGAAAGTGTGGCCAGGGGAGGAGAAGTGTTCTGCGACCGGGCTTCTGTACAGCTTTTTTGTCATCCAATCAGATCTATGAAGGTTTATCCTTTTGTGTAGCTTTTCAGTTTCTCCCACGTACTGAAGGCCACAGATCTTACATGTGATGAGATAAATCACATTCTCTGTTTTGCACGTTTTGTTTGGACCATGTATGTTTAGTTTTTCTTTAGTCACTGTGCTAGTGAATGTCTTGGTCTCTATCATATGTTGACAGGTTTTGCATCTTTTATCGCCACAGGGTCCAGATTGACTAGGTTGGTTTTGACTAGCGATTGGCGTTAGCTTTGCCCTGACTAGGATGTCCTTTAGGTTTTTTGGTCTCCGGTAAGCTACTACAGGTTTGTTCGGAAGTATTAGGTTTAGTATGTCTGACGATTGCACGGTTGGCCAGTGGTTTGCGATGATTTTACCTACTTTGGGATTGTCTGGGTGATAGGTCAGAATAAATGGTATCCTATCAACCTTTTCTTTCTGTCCATATCTGAGGTCATCACGGTTTGTTTGTTTGGCCCTTTGGATTGCCTCCGCAATCAGGTCTTTGTCGTAGCCTCTGTAAATTAAATGTTTAGCCAGCTCTTCAGACCTTTCTAAGAATCCTTCATCGTCGGAGCAAATTCTGCGTATCCTCAGTGCCTGGCTATATGGAATGTTCTTAATGCAGTGTTTTGGATGACAGCTGGTTGGGAGAAGATACTGGTGTTTGTCGGTTGGTTTTGAGTAGATGTCTGTGTGTAATTTGTTTTCCACCAGTCTGGTTGTTGTGTCCAGGAAAACATGGTTTGAGTTGGAAATTTCTTCCGTGAATTTTATTGAAGGATGGAAGTTGTTTGCCTTTGATATGAAGTCATCCAGACTTTCTCTTCCATACTGCCACTTCATTTCTATATCATCGATAAAGCGTACCCACTGGTATGGTGTACGCTCAACCGATGCTAAGAGCTTTCCCTCAAGTTTTCCCATGAAAATGTTAGCATACGAAGGGGCCATTTTAGTACCCATTGCAGTTCCATTGATTTGTAGGTTTTCTTCATTAAATTCAAAGTTGTTGAGTTTTAGGACAAGCTCCAGGAGTTGGATTAAGAAGTGTGTGGGTGGATTGTTTACAGTTCTTGTTTCCCATGCTTCGCTACATGCCTGTAACCCTTCGTTGTGCGGTATGTTGGTGTACAAAGATGTGACGTCTAAGGAAGCAAGTAATGTATCTGGCAGTAATGGTTCACTAGCTTTGCTTTTTATGAGATAATCTGTCGTGTCTTGAAGATATGATGGTAATTTGTGGACATGTGGTCTCATAAAATGATCTAAATATTCTGATATCCTTTCTGTGGGGTGCCCGTTACCTGAGATTATAGGTCTGCCAGGGTTTCCTTGTTTGTGGATTTTGGGTAGAAGATAAAATCTACCTGCTCTTGGGTTTTCTGGGCTTAAGTAGTTTTTGGTTTGCTGGTCTATGTGTCCGCTTTGGTACGCCTCGTCAATAACATTAGTGATGATTTTTGCATATTCCAGCGTTCGATCATGGTCCAGTTTTTGGTAGAACCTAGCGTCACTTAGTTGTCTACTTGCTTCACTAATGTAGTCTTCCCTATTCATAACGACAACAGCGGAACCCTTATCTGCAGGCTTAATTATTATGTCTGTTCTGCTTTTCAGTAAGTGCAGGGCATCTGTTTCTTCTTTTGTCAAATTAGAATATTTGTTAGTATGGTTGATATGTCTGGAAGTATCGTTTTCAACAGAGTTGATAAAGGCTTCCAGACTCAAACCATGTTTTCCTGGACACAACAACCAGACTGATGGAAAACAAATTACACACAGACATTTACTCAAAACCAACCGACAAACACCAGTATCTTCTCCCAACCAGCTGTCATCCAAAACACTGCATTAAGAACATTCCATATAGCCAGGCACTGAGGATACGCAGAATTTGCTCCGACGATGAAAGATTCCTAGAAAGGTCTGAAGAGCTGGCTAAACATTTAATTTACCGAGGCTACGACAAAGACCTGATTGCGGAGGCAATCCAAAGGGCCAAACAAACAAACCGTGATGACCTTCTCAGATATGGACAGAAAGAAAAGGTTGATAGGATACCATTTATTCTGACCTATCACCCAGACAATCCCAAAGTAGGTAAAATCATCGCAAACCACTGGCCAACCGTGCAATCGTCAGACATACTAAACCTAATACTTCCGAACAAACCTGTAGTAGCTTACCGGAGACCAAAAAACCTAAAGGACATCCTAGTCAGGGCAAAGCTAACGCCAATCGCTAGTCAAAACCAACCTAGTCAATCTGGACCCTGTGGCGATACAAGATGCAAAACCTGTCAACATATGATAGAGACCAAGACATTCACTAGCACAGTGACTAAAGAAAAACTAAACATACATGGTCCAAACAAAACGTGCAAAACAGAGAATGTGATTTATCTCATCACATGTAAGATCTGTGGCCTTCGGTACGTGGGAGAAACTGAAAAGCTACACAAAAGGATAAACCTTCATAGATCTGATTGGATGACAAAAATGCTGTACAGAAGCCCGGTCGCAGAACACTTCTCCTCCCCTGGCCACACTTTCAGTGATATAATACTTATCGCTATTGCTAACAACCACAGCTGGAGTTCCGAAACCAGGAAGGAAAAGGAATCATACTGGATACGCCGCCTTAGAACATTGAAACCAAGCGGTCTAAACCAAGAAGACTAGAAAATGAAAACTATGCACTAGTAGAATTTAACATTTTCTAAATCTTCTTCTTATCCTTCAATTTTTACTATAAGAATAACCGGTATAGAATCAAATATCCGGGATATAATCTGCGTTACATATGTACACAAAGTAAAAATAGATGTCGCTTTGGCTTGTAGACTTTTAGGGAATTATACAACGTTTTCAGTTTCCGCAACTAGTCTATACAAGCTGGTTGTATTTATAGTTTTAGCACATGTGAAGAGAGAAATGTAGAGGTTTACAAACACAACGTTTTTGTGTTTATTTGTTTGTCATAACTGTGTGTTGTATTTGCCTTTGAAAAAGACTCATTAAGAGTCGAAAGCGCTTAGGCTAGTTAGTTACTAGTTTCGTACTGTTCGTCGTCAGTTTATTGCATATATTTTAATTAATCCCTGACACACGTGATCCCTTGGTGGATCCAGTACGCTTGAGAGGGTTGTTATTCGCCATGTGATTTGTATTCTTTATATATATATATATATATATATATATATATATATATATATATATATATATATATATATATATATATATATATATATATATATATATATGCACCTAACTCACTTAATATTTGGCAATATTTTGAGTAGGAGATCCGTTTCTGACAGATCTGCCCTACCCTCCTGAAAAGGACCTCTGGGTTGGTAACTAAAGATTGCTAACACTAGTCACACCACTTTTCTGTACTTCATGTCAAACATCGCCACACCACAGGTTCGTGCAGTAGCCACACACTCTTGTCTTTCAACATAGACATATATTTTCCCTATAGCAGCATTAGTGACCCTTATGGTGGCTCACGTTGACTTGTGATACCTGAGATATCATTTATCAAAGAACAGGATGGAAACAATAGCAGAGGATTCTCCATTGGTCCATTTCTCGATTTGTCTTGAGAGATGATGATGCAAGAGTTAAATGCACATCTCTATTTAGTTTAGGACCGGACTGAAACTGAATTGACCTTTTCGCGAGATGATAGATCTACCAAATCACATATCATGGAGCCCTGCTAACCTCCGACAAACATGCAGTGTTTGGCAAAGAAATATATTTCAGCTTAAGTGATATGCTTATTGAAAATGATTTGTATTATTCTTAAAAATGTAAAATTTCAAAGTTTCATAAATGATACTGAAGTGACAATATTCATATTTGTAGTTTAAGTTCGTATAATAATAAAAATAAATTGAAAGCCGCTCGATAACTTATTCATGTACAAGAAATTCGCTCCAAAAGATGCTATTGTATTAGTATATAGTCTTATCCTTATTAATTTTATCACGATTATGTTCACGCTGCCTTAGAAGTAAATGAAATACAAACTAATATACAAAATCGTAAATAATTAATATTTAGAAGAATACAGTTGTACATATAAATTTTAACGTTCTACTATGTTCGTAGGATGGAATATTGATCAATAATGCCTTAAATGTAAACATGTAAATGCATGCTTAATATATCGGATGATAATTATCTAAAACCGTTGGGGTTTTTTATTTCTTTATTATAACATTTTTGTACCCCAGCCCTTTCTTCATCCCAAGAAAAAGTAGAGTCACTCAAGTGTCTGAAAGATCGATACGAGATATCGTTGCCTTTGTGACAAGCCAACATTAAACAGTAAATTGTCAAACTTTAAAATAAAGCAGTATGTGGTTCAGTGCTTTCTATACAAGAAAAATAATAAACATCAAAACCCGAAAGTTGGGGTGGGTGGGTCTCCACCCATATTATGGAAACTTTTATTTTTAAATATATTTTTTTAATTTCAATTGACTTTTTTTCGACGGGACATGCTTTACTTCATATTTGTTATGCAAACAAACCAGTAGTAATTGTCATCGATTGTTTCCATATTCAGCTGATATCACACCCGACCACATAAAAGTATTTATCCATCGAAGTTTTATCTATGTTTTCGGATAGGAATAAGTCTAATGCACCCATTTAGACGATATCGATTTGGATATCGACAATCTGAATTACAACGCTCCCACTGCCTTCTTTGTACCCGTATCGATCGAGACATCAACAAATCATTGAAAAATATGTACTTACTTTTCATAATCAATTCTTTATTGCCACAAGCAGCTTGTCAAAAGAAAATGGCGGACGTAAGCAATGTCTGCATGTGTGTCTAATTCACGCTCTCTGATTGGTTACTTGATCAGCATAATTAAAAAGTGGCGATAGGTCAAATGGAGGTTCCACCAATCACAACAGATTTGCCATAATTTAAACGGGCGTGTTATCTACCAAACAGAACACAATAGAGGATACGATGTTGTTTCTCTAGGTCTCTTTCTGTATGTCATGTAAATATGTATACGATTCTAGCGCGTTCATCAACGCAAGAACAATTCACATGCCCGAGCTAAAAATGAAGACTCTGTAATAGGATGCGCATGCTTTGGATATTTATGCCCGAAGCGAGAGTACTACTGCTGCTGTAGTTAATATTTTTTTCTGAGAATGACTTAGATTTGGATTTGACTATCTGCAATTTCCTATCATCACAGTAATTTTGTTGTTGTTGGTATTTTTCCCTCTTTTTCCTCCTGCAATTACTGCTATCACTGCTAGAATATGATTTTAAAAAACACAAAAAAAGCAGAAAGTAGAGATTAATATAAAACAATGCCAAGGAAAACAACAGACACTTGCACGAAAACGAAGAGGAAAAGATAAATCATGAAGAGAAGATGAAAACGATGAGCAGTGGACAGAGTGAAAGGAGCGAAGACCGAACTGTCAATTTGTTACAAGAGATTTTGACTGCACTAAAAGAATTGGAAGCAATGTATAAATCCGGTTTGGCGAAACCTAAGAGAAAGAGGTCGTCAAGATCAAAGATTTCCAAACCTGTTATGACATTGACTACCAATGAGACGCCAGCAACAGGAGCTACTACTACCATCACAGTGGGAGTAGTGAAATTGGTAATGGAACTGGTTGAATTTAAGATAGTTGCAGCTGATATTCAAAGTCCATATTAATTTTGAAGCTTGGTGGCCTTAATTAGGACCGTACAAATTTCTCAAGAAAGAGATTATGTATTCAATCAGTGTCAAATAAAAAAAAATCATAAAAGAAACCGAACAAAACAAAGAAACAAACAAAACAAACCAAAGAGATTAGTGTTTAACAATGCCAAGGAAAACAACAACAGACACTTGCACGAAAACGAAGAGGAATAGAGAAATCAAATTTTAAAAAATCATAAAAGAAACCGAACAAATCAAAGAAACAAACAAAACAAACCACATCGCATGTGCGCGTTTGTGTGTCAATAGCATATGATTACAAAATATATCAAGACATAGCTACACTTAAATTTTGGAATATTCTCGTGAATAAGAATCGCAACGAAATTTCAAAATCCAGTCTACTATTTCTTATTTAGTGCATCTTGCTTTGAATTTTTTTTATCTGAAATGCGTACTTCTTTTTATTTTTCTTCTGCATGTGAAATGTCCAAACACACACATACACACACACACACACATATATATATATATATATATATATATATATATATATATATATATATATATATATATATATATATATAATTTCCTCTTCAAGAGAAAACGGTCTTTTCTTCTGCTTCTTCAGAAAACTCCGCCTTTTCATCTTTTGTATACTTTCTTTGGACATTCGGGACACTCTGAAGACCATTATCCGTTCTCTTGACAATGTTAACAGTATCTTTACTTTTGTCTGAAGATGTATTTTCTCCTTTGTTGGAGGTTCCTTTATTTTGACTTTTGTTTCCTTGACCTTTGACATGTAGCACAATGCCTTTGTCTTGACGACATAACGTATATGTTCACTTGTATCTCTAAACGAATATTCTTCAGTGTCTCCATAAGTTTTGTTAATTAATTAGTTTCAAATTATTGTATGTAAATATCTAACTAAATGTATAATCTTTGTGGCACTTCTACAGACTCAATGCAAGTCTACAGAGAGGGGTCGAGAGAGCGAGCCTTCTTCATGTTATGTCATCCAATACTTTCAAGGATGGTTTGGTTAAAGTTCATCCTGATGATATTGAACGGAAAATGATTGATCAATACCTAACTATATCATCTGCGTCTCAAGGAACAGGACAGTCAAGATCGTTATCGTTCAATTGCCCAAGATGATTATGTTCACAAAGTGGTTTCAATTTATATAGAACGCCCGTTTACTCTTACACTGTCAACATTTAAAAAATATGATAATGAACCAGACAAATTATTAGGTCACAAGAACATGAAAAGAGACCATCACGTAGACATTGACCTTTATTATCATGAATGTTCTGAATATTCATATTCCTAAAAATTATGTCGCTCATCTTCATTGACATGAATTTATTCATGAATCTTTATTTCATAACTTCAGAGTAGCAGCGTGATCACCTGTCAGTGCAAAAAATATTTCGTTGTTACCATACTCTCTTTGGCCTTATATATGGCATTGTTTATACAACAAATTTCAATCATGTTTTAAAGATTTTATTTTTGGACTATTAGGAGTTATTTCATATACATTTCACAGATATTTAAGCACTGTATTTTATATGTGGTCTTGGTGTACTTAGGTTTACATTTATTTGGAAGGATTTTTCTTCGTACTTTTTGTGCAATTCGGTTTCCATTTCTGGACCTTTAAATCTTGAATTCCTACAAGCATCAGTAGCTTTAAATGTTTTTTTTCAGACTTCAAAATGTTATCTATTGCAAAAATGTTTTCTTAAACTTAAAACTGTTTTGTGTTACAAAATGTTTTCTTAGACTTAAAACTGTTATGTGATACAAATATATTAGCAATAAGCAGGGACATACTACTGTTTCTTCCGAATTTCTACTCTATTGGTGATATATTTTATGTCGGTTTTTCCTCATGCTTGTATATTTCTACAAAAACAAGAATTAAACATATGTATTAAATTGATGTAAACAGCATATGTGTATTTCCGCCGCTTGTAATATATAATATCACTGAATTACAATTTATATTATTATGTAAAATTCATCGCTGTTGACATTTTCAGTTGCTGGTTGTCAATTAAAAGGAGCACAATATGGGCCTTTGTCGGACCTGCCATCGCAGTCATTATAGTAGGTACTCACAATACATGTTTTATATTCCAACAACTAGTTTTATCTCGATATTGTCATATTACACCGATAACCTTTATTATATGACAGTACGGATGAACCGTTTATGGAAAGGGCAAAGTACGTTCTTTAAACTGCCCTAGAGTAGTACAAAGCGGAGACATGTTATTAATGTATGTACAAATTCATGTATATGAACGGCTACCTGAAATTTATTTACGACATGGATGTAATCGGTCAACTGAAATTTATGTGCTTCATGTGTATAATTGGACAACTGAATGGTAGTGACAGCATACTACTTTTAAGCCCAGTCGTGTTCTTCCTTATAGTCTAGAGACGGTGATCGAGGTTGGTATGCGATTCCATTTCCTCATGGAACAGGATATTAAGACTTAATGAAAATATAATTCTTACACCTTCATGAATATGATTATTTCACACAACTGTGCAACTGCAAAATAAAATGAAAACATATACATGGTGTCAATTAAGAAAATCATTATATTCATTATCTTTATGTCTATAACTATAAACTAATCATAATGCACCTTTAATTGATTTGTAACACGGGTTATTTACATATGTAGTAATTTTACACAAGTGAATATTTACATATGTATTAATTTTACACAGGTGAATATTTACATATGTATCAATTTTACACAGGTGAATATTTACATATGTATCAATTTTACACAAGTGAATATTTACCTTATGTATTAATTTTACACAGGTGAATATTTACATATGTATCAATTTTACACAGGTGAATATTTACATATGTATTAATTTTACACGGGTTATTGACATATGTATTAATTTTACACAGGTGAATATTGTTATCCTGATACTTGTGATACGGATCGTGATAAGTTCCGCAAAGCTTGACAGTCGTGGTGAATACGATCATATAAAGTAAGGACAATTTGTATAGCACTTTACTTGAGGTACGATTGAAGTTTTTGAGATTTAAGTTGGAAGGGCTGTTAAGCTGGACGGGTATGCCTACCGTATTTGAAGGAATGACGGATTTTATTTTATTTCCACTGAACAAAGTTTGAATAACTTCAAATATAATAAAAACTAATTTTAATATTTAGCTCAATACTAAAATGACTTCAATTTCGATCTCACCGTTTTCAAGAGGCGTTTTACAGAGTTATTACCAATGTGTTAACTTGGAATATTGCCTTTCACTTCCATTTGTGTTCTTTGGACACATTTCAAATTTGTACCTTATTCGATGATCTCTATAAATAAAATCTAAGAGCACTCAGTTTTCAATCAAATCGCAAATGAAAAAAATTGTTCCAATAATCTATGACGTTGAACGTTCTTGTCTACGAAATTAAAATGGTGAAAAATATGTAAACTTGCGTCAGTTTTATTATTAGGCCAGTATGACCTATATGTCAGAAATACGATGATACGATTCCATCACAATAATGACATTGCATGGCTATTATCGGTGGAGTTCTAACTTTGTAATTACATTGCAGGGCTGGTATTAAGGGAGCACTGTTTCTCTTACCTCTACTAGGCCTTACCTGGATCTTTGGCTTGCTCTGCGTCAATAAGGAACTGATGGTTTTTCAGTACTTGTTTGCATCATTCAACTCTCTCCAGGTAAACTCTTCCTATTTTCAGATATGACTGCTCATAAACATAAAGTTGCAAATGTAAAATCAAAGATCAAAAGCTAACAGTGTCAGTAGTTATTTTAATCATAATTGATTCTGTATCATTATCTTTTACATATGTTGTTTAACATCGTTTAAATATATTAAGAAGTAATTATTTCAGATATTATGCTAACAAGAGGCTTCACATTTCGCTGGTATGACGCATATTTCTGGTTCAAATGAAATTGTCTCTACTTGATAAAATAATTGCTGATATAAAAATATATTTGTGCTCTCTTTGAAATGTACCAGATCAGAATAATAATATGGTAACTGTAGCTTTTCCATCGGATATTATTTATTTTAAGGTATCAATAATTTTCTTTGAAAACAAGCCGAGTTTCTTTCGAGCGGCATCATTCTTTGGCAGTTCTTTTGTACATGGTCGTGGCTTTTGTCGTGTTATGCGTTTTGTATTATTTCTGTACTAAAATGTTATAGTATCGTTATACGATTGTTTGCTTTCTTTATAGCAAATTAGTCATATAATGCTTGTTGTCAATTTATGTAAAGCTATATGGCATTATTGTATGTCGTGCTATATGGCATTATTGTATGTCGTGCTATATGGCATTAGTGTATGTCACGCTATATGACATTATCGCATTTCACGCAGTACGGCATTAATGTACACCACGCTTTATGGCTTTACTGTATTTCACGCTTTGTGACATTATTACCTATTATTGAATATCACTCTTTCTGGCAATATTGTATTTCACACTTTGTGGCATCGTTGAATATCACGCTTTATGCCCTTATTGCTTATCACACTATGTGGCACTATTGTATATCACGCTTTAAGGCATTATTGTATTTCACGGTATATGGATTATTGCATTTCAAACTATGCGGCGTTACTTTATTTCACTGTACAATCTTTCAGGGATTTTTCATTTTCCTGTTTCACTGTGCACTCAACTCTGAGGTAAGTGGCATTATGAGTTAAATGTAACAACGACTAGTTGTGCACTTGGACAATTGACTGTTACGAAAGAGAATTAAAAATCAACTCGCCAAAAATGTTAATATAAATATCAATTTTTTATTGATGAAAACGTATTTCTTTAAAGTATCACTGACTGATCTAAAGATAGGTATCATATATATATATATATATATATATATATATATATATATATATATATATATATATATATATATATATATATATATATATATATGGAGAGAAAATGTGTGCACACGCATACACACACATACATACATGCATACATACATACATACATACATACATACATACATACATACATACATACATACATACATACATACATACATACATACATACATACATACATACATACATACATACATACATACATACATACATACATACATACATACATACATAGTCTACGTCATTTATTTCTTCCTTTCTCTTTTCTTTACAAGGTCCGGCAGGCTCTAAAAAGGATGCGTGATCGCCACTTATTACAGAGAGGTGACGTCATCACGAACAGCACCACTTCCTCGGCGCCTGATTATTACGGCAGCAGCTCTCATCCGGTAAAGTTATTTAGCTAACAAACCCATGTTATTGAACCTTGTCGTGCCTGGTAATAGTATTAAATATGCGTTTTCTTCTCGTATGTGTAAGAATGCAATATATCGTAGTCATCTATGAATGCAACAAATTATGTTCATACTTTGACTTTCAGAGTGCTGTACATGTTGGAGAGACTCAACATTTTGCATATTATACTTTATGAAAATCAGAAAGATGACTTTGCGATAGTAATACTTGAATGTTGTTATATAAATGGTATCATGACTATCATATATAGTTTCTCAACATCTGGTCAGTGCTTCAATCACCTAGCTTTTGTCTTTCATCAAATTCATGGTAAGTTGCGTAATTACAATACAAAGAACATACATCTCGAAAATAGAAATGATTGATTGTTGGGTATTAGAACATAATTCACAAAGAAAACAAAAACATAGTGTAAGGTATTATCACAAGATACAAATGACACTAGAAAATGTTTTCATTTCCCTACACGAGTGAAAATTTTAAATTTATTACTCTCTCGTTGAATCTGACATGGTTGTTTTGGTAATCCATACGGATGTTCGTCCATATTTCCTTATGAATTAAACAGACCGGAACGATTTAGAGTTTTTCGTTGATGTCTATGTATCTGTTTGCTTACATGCACCAATTAGAAGAATGTGAATCATATTTGTTTTTAATCCATGCAATTGAAGAAAGTGGAGAGACAGATAGCGATGCAAATGCAAAAAGAAAAAGAAGAAAAAAATTCAATTTAGATTAAAAGAATTAGAACTGGCAAGTGAAATGCACATCCCCACGTTACATACAAATTCAAGTTTTGATGTTACTAAGAATATTAGGTTCGTCCCTATCCCCTTTAGATAAAAAGGAGTAGATACATATTTTCCTCATTTTATAAACATTGCTGAAAATTTTAAATTGACAAGACATCATTGGACTGTATTATTACAGAGTGCGCTTTCTATCAAAGCCCAATACATCTATGCTACTCTGTCAGTACAGCGAAGTTCCGACTATGATCTGGTTAAGGAATGCATCTTTAAGGGTTATGTGTTAGTCCATGAGGCTCATCGGCAAAAATGCATGAACTATAAAAAGGAAGCAGTTCAAACTCATGTTGAATTTGTAAGAGAGAAAGAGAAGTTATTTGATAGAGAGTGCTTAGACAAGAAAGTTGATCAAGATTAAGAAAATCTAGGTCAACTCGTATTACTTGAAAAATTGAAGAATTTCGACCATAGTGACGTCAAGACTTATCTTAATGACCATAAGGTCGAAACCTTGGAAAATGCTGCTCGCACTGCTGACGAGTATTCCTAAGCTCATACGGTTTCTTTTGACAGTAAGTTTTACACTCAGCATTCGTCTGGTAAATCCTAGTTCAGCCTTTGACGAGCCATTCGAAATTTTAATCTGGCACAACTCTGAGAATCAAGTTTCTGATAAGACTGATCAGAAATCCTTATATCGTCCTATGTGTACCTATTTCAAGAAGAAAGGATACGTTATTTACGATTGCTACATATTGAAAAAAGAAAAAGAAACCAAGACAGACATATTCCAAATGCTCTTATTTCTAATTGTTAAGGTCATAGCCATGTGATTTGTAACCAGAGGGGTAAGAGTGTGTGATGTGTGATGTCTGAAATCAAGCAAAATACAAGAAAATGTCACAAGGCCATGTCGCGCGTGTCTAGTGACCTGTCTTGAAAAGCGGATATTTAAGAGTTTAGTGACCTAATTTGCATGTCAGTCGTGCAAGAAGTCTCGTAGAGTGGCATTTATTGTTGTTATTTTTATTCTGATGACAGATGATGAAAGAATAACGATGATACAGTTTACCTCATGTAAACCCAGAGTACTCTCAAATATCATTTTGATCCCTCGAATCAATTTTATTTTTCGTAAGAACCGTTAAAATACAAGCGTGTTCTTTGTAGTATATACCAATATAAACGATGGTCTTCTAACCAAAAGTGCCTAATTTGGTTTGTTTAAATTAAGAAAATCTTTCAGTTACAGTCTAAAAATATCATTCTTTACACTCAGTGACTTGGGTGTTTGGATAGAGTAGCAAAATCATTCTTTGCACTCAGTGACTTGGGTATATTGATACAAGGACTAGCAATAGCATTGTTTACACTGAGAGACTTACGTGTTTTGATACCAAGAGTAGCAATATCATTCTTTACACTCAGTGACATTGGTATTTTGATACTAGGAGTGGCAATAGCATTCATTACACTCAATGGCTTGGGTATATTGATACAAATACTAGCAATAGCATTGTTTACACTCAGTAACTTGGGTGTTTTGATACCAAGAGTAGCTAACAGCTCCGGTGGCCTAGTGGTTAGAGCGTCCGCCTCGAATACCAAAGACTAAAAAAATGGTACTAACAGCTGCCTCGCTTGACGCTCAGCATTAAGAAGTTAGTTTTAGGACTTGTCGGCCTGGTGTCAGGATAATGTGACTGGGTGGGACATCATGTTACATGTCTGCGACATGATGCCCCAGTGCTAGACATCACTATAAACTGCCACACTGCAGACATCGTAGCGATATGACTTAAACATTGTTAAAAGCTACGTTACAAATTATAAACACCAACACCACACCAAAGGTAGCAATATCATCATTTACACTCAGTGGCTTGAGTGTTTTGATACCAAGAGAACAATTGCATTCTTTACACTCAGTGATTTAGGTCATTTTAAACCAAGAGTAGAAATACGATTATTTACACTCATTTGCTTGGGTGTTTTAATGCTAAGACTATCAATAACATTATTTACATTTAATGTCTTGGATTGTTTTTATAACAAGACTAGCAATACCATTTTTTGCACTCAGTGACTTGGATGTTTTAATGCCAAGGTCATAACGTGTAAACGTGCACTATGCTTAGATGACTGACATGAATGTTTTATTGTACTGATGTATTTATACTTATAATTAGACCACGTTTTAGAGCAGGCAGAAATCGTCATATAGTAAGAATTGGACAGTGAGTTGACGTGTGCACTCTGATTTTTTCACCACTCACTGAGGTAATTATGCGTTGGCTTGCAAGTGTCACGGGAAACTCATCGTCGCCGATTTGTTGACCTCGTGATACAAAATCGTGTCAAACAATATATTGGGAGAGATTCCGCGTTATGTAATGCTAAATTGTCTGCCAGATTCTGTAGATCTCCACTTGAATTTTCTCCTTTTTCTTTGACTCTTGGTGTTGTGTACGTTGTTCAAAGTATTTTCGTCAATATTTATTTGGACATCCACAAAATCACCTCATACTATTATCTTAATTCTAAATGTCTGTGACTTCATGGTGCTTTAATTAGAAATCAAAAAGAGAGGATACTTGTTATATGCACAAAGAAAAGATACAAGTTCCTATCTGTTTTTATTAATCAGGAGGCGGTTGATTCACGGTATAATTCCAAATACGTGGACGCATTCAAGATATACCGCATACTACACGTGTCTACGAGGGACAAATCATTGCCAAAACCGTCAAAGTCTGAGAGGACCGACAGTCAAAACAGTGGACGTACTAGAGACACAGGTGAAAGAGCAATGCTGGCAACATAAATGGTGTTTTGAGAAACTCAAAGGACAATGGTTATATGTAAAGTACACACTGATAGCTCCTTGTCGTTATTTCACACATATTTTATATTTCTTAATTAGCATTTGTATATTTTTGTTTTCTAACGAGTGGATTTATGTTATATTCAGCTGTTTGAGTAAATCAATTTTATTATGTTCAATAATCATATTACGAAAAATTATAGGCAACTCTTTATTTGTAAACATTTCACAGTATCAGCATGAGCAATTAATATTTCACTCCCCTAATGGGCTATGCTCCATATAGGTACTTTAGGTAAACAGTTTTCTCATTCGGCACGAAAATTTCAGAGTTAACTGGGAGCATGTTTCACTTCTTACTTTTGTCTGTAGCTACAATAGCATTTTTAATGTCACACAGTGAAATAATTATACAAGGAACATCTTGGGACTGCAGAATCACTTTCTTGTTCCCTGCTTTCGTTACCTAAGCGAATCAGTTTGCATTTGTCGCTTTTACACAAAAATCTGTATACATGTTCCTCGTATTACAAAAAAAAAGTCTATGTCGAATTATCAGTGTTGATTGCTAAACAAATTTCTTCAAAATTTCAGTTCTGTCCCGCCATGGCCAAAGTCCAGACATGCTTTTTCCAAATGACCAACTGGCCCTCATCTATATCTGATGTCTAAAGACTATCTATGAAAACAAGTGTCACATTGATTCTCGGATTAACTATTGAATGTGCTTTTAGTTGGTCTTAGAAGCGCTGAATAAAGAGATATACTTTATTCACATTTTTAGTGTTCTTCCTTTTGAGAAAACATACTGATCATAATGGCATATACTTCAATCAAATCAATCCGTCCTTGGTTAGTTAAAATCATGATGTTGTGTTTGCATTACGTGTTTAGTGCTAAGTTTCCTGATAGGAGAATCTTTAAAGAAATATAGTTGACGCAGTTGCTGACATTGCTATATCTCGTTTATTCTCTCGAAACAGAAAAATCTCATAATTGGTGCAAGTTAGTAAGTCTGCCATCAAAATAGACAAATAATTAAAAATAATTACAACTCTAGAAAAATTAAAAAAATTAAACTGAAAATAGTCTTTATAGAATATATGTCAGCGTTTTTTCACTATGCCATAAAGAAGGCAACGTAGAACTTTATTACTGGGTATTTATTACATGATGATTTGATGCTGTTATCCGATCATTCGATGGTTTCAATCGATCCTTCGATGGTATCAAATGATCCTTCGATTGTGTCGTTTGATCCTTTGATGGTGTTATTCACAAAACTTTACGTGAATGCTATTTTCAAGTTCATGATCACCAATTACATTTTCTTAATAAGTATGCTCGACTGATTAAAGGAGTGAACAAATCATGAAATTATTGCACTAAGAAAGCATGGTTCCTGTGGAAAATCGGTTGACTTTTAGATCTGATAACTTTGAAAATAATCTCATAGAAAAGCTTCTAAGGTAATTGGATGAGCATAACACGTGACATTTGAAAATGAACTGAGACTGCGGTTGGCCGTATCAGAATGTGAAAATAGCCGTGGTACAAGCTGTCTTTGTACTTGCATTTTCTATTCATGTAATCATAAACTTGTGAGCTAAAGCACGAACGGATATAATTGAAAAATGAAATAAGGTGTGTTATAAATATTACGATAGAAAACACTTCACTCATTGTATCTTAATTATATATTGAAGTAGCGACAGTACTCCCGACGAACTGTTTATTTCCACACACGAAAAGCACACAACTATAAATACTACAATTTTCTGAGCGGAAATTTAAAAATATGCCTATTAACTATTTTTATATTTATCCTTATAATTTCTTCTTCTTCTGTTATATTTTTTTATATTGACAATATATAACGTAGATAGATGATTCATATAATACATGTAGGTACAATAGCTCTAAACAAATATTTGCGTAACTCTAAGTTGAACTAAAAACGTTTTCAGATCATATCATTTTTTTAGTCATAAAGGGACGTTATGTATTACAAACACATTATGCACTACAAAGTGGATAATGCTTTTAAACGACCATTGGAATTGCAACACTAATGTTTCTTAGTTACCAGTTGAATATTGGTTCCCACTGTTTCCATATCAAACTAAATGTCACTCCTTTCAGATTTGATTGATATATATATATATATATATATATATATATATATATATATATATATATATATATATATATATATATATATATTAGTGGTCCTTAAAGTAAACTTTCCCGTCTAATCCAGGCACAACCCTCTTTTATTTTGCATATAAGATGTAATATTTTACCAGAAAAAATAAGACTCATGTATTCCATCTTTACATGTCTCACTCAATATTAAAGTCTTTACACTTGGTATAATATCAATACTCACTTTATTCCAAACCCAGTGGGACCAATCATTCCACACCCTGTTTATCACGTGACATTCCCAAAACGTATATATTATTTTTTTCCGGCAAATATTTAAGACGTACAGTTACATTTCAGTCCTGAAATCCTTGCAAGTAAATTTCATACGTCGATAGAAGCATTCAGAGATTCAAAAGAGCTATCAATAATTAATGCAGAGTCATCAGCAAACTGAGACAGTAAATATTGTTTCCTTAATCTTGATAACTTTTATATCTGTATTTTTTCTTAAGAGTGAAGATAAAATATCTGTACAAAATAAGGAGAAATGTTATTGGATTACCCTGTCTAAACACCAGGAAATTTTGAAATATTCTGAAGAAAAGCTGTTTTGTAAAGCTGCAGATGAGATATTACAATAAAATGTGTTGGACCAGTGCCTTATACTTGGTCGAAACAAATAAAGAATGTTAATACATTATGAATAAATTTTCATGAAATGAAATAAAAGAATGTTTTCGAAATTAATTAATAATTGTACAACATTAATCTTTAATTCTTCAGTAATATGCATAATATCATATACGATCCTTGTATTTTCCCCTATATATCTTTATTTTGCAAGACCCCATTTGATCACCAGATATTATTTTATTCCATACTGCTTTTATTATCTTGGCAAGTCATCCTGAGACCAATTTGTTTACAACATTAAGAAGATAATTGTGTACCAATTCCTCGTGTACTCTTTTTGTTTATCCTCCTTGGGTATATAAGTTATAATGATTTGTCTCAAAACAGTTTTCGATGATCAAGTTTTATGTTCCATTAGTTGTTCTAACTACAAAATTTCCAATGTTAATTCAAAAGACATTGAAAATTCAGTGGTTAAACCATATGATCCTGGTCTTTTAGCATTTTTCATACTTTGCAAAAAGTCAAGTAGTTCTGTTTGGTAACTTTGCCTTCTAACCTTAGTAATTAATCTTGGATAAGCATAGGAATTATATAGCTTTTGGGAAGGACTCTTGAGTCTATATATTCTACCTCTATTTCCTCATAACATATTATTTCATAACATTATTATTATATTTTTTAAATTCCCCATAAATATTAAATTGACTAGTAATAAGTTCATTTACATCTTATTTTAATCTTTTAATCGTTCTATTCACATAGGTACTTGTTTCTAGATGGCAAAATCATTTTGTTGGTTTCTCGCTCTCTTAAACCCACTGGACTCTGGTGGATACGACAATACATACCCATAGCTTGTATTTTCTCCAACTTTCAAGCTCTATGTCTAGACTCCAATATTTGTTAATTATACATACCATGTAACCATTCAGTGAAGATTGTATTTATTCGTGTTTTTGTTTTAATTTACATTTATTTTTACATGAAGCATATTAAATATTTTTTCCACGGCTTTCGTTCAGAAATTTATCTAGAAAAGAAAATGGATTTGATATAGTACATGTTAGATCAGAATTCCATCCATTGGAAATAGTTCGCTACTACTCAGTTTATTCAATTCATGCCATTGTATTATTTTGTCAATATATTTATATCAAGCAATAAGCTGGTATTAAATTTCCACAAACCTTTATCTATGATGAAGTTATTTGAATTCAAATGCAATATTATCATGGAGTTGTCAGACCGATGACTTGGTTAATTGTCAATTTTCCTATATTTGGTATATGTGATTCAAACACAAGGAAGAAATCCAATCTAGCTTGTCTGAGAGGACTTTCTCTTCTCCATATATCTCTTTAATGGTGTATTTAAAGCTCCAAACGATCCACAATACTAAAGGGGTTTTATTACTTAAAAATACATTCCTAGTATTAGGGTTATTTGTATTTCTCTGATTAAAAGAAATTATTTCTGAATCCTGAACTAAGATAAAGTCCCCAATTAGATAAGATGATTCATTTTCATATTCATTTATAATATCATTTATATTGTAAAATTCTGGACAGTCATTGCTTGGCCCATGTATATTATTAAAGTTACTTCCTTTCACCAATTTTAATTTCTAATGCAATCAGGATACCACCAGGATATTTCTTACATTCTTTTATATCATATTCAAAATTGTTGAATAAAAAACAAACTCCTCGTGGGTTTGACCTGTAACACATAGAAATACATTCATAACCCCACTGTACCCGAGGACACGAGTTTTTATCATCTGTAAAATGCGTATCCGACTTGTACCATCACCTATTTCATCTATCAATTGACTGTGCTCTTGTCCCTCCCCCTCCCAAAGGACCTAGCAAGGTTGAATGACTCGATTTACAAATTCCACGGAAGAAATGGCTACCAACCTGGAAATGGATATACCAGACAGAACAGACTGTGCTATCCCTGGATTCTGTAATAGAATCTTGATAATATTGGACAGAAATAATAGTTTAATACCAACAATACTATCATACAGGTTAGAGAAATTAAATTCGTACTCAACCGAGTTTCGAACCCAGGTCCGCGAGTAAATGGCACCCATCGCCTTGCCTGCACGCATCAGCCCATATACCGTCACGACTAAGCACGCATAAAAAAATGATGGCACTGAATCGGTGTTATATAAGTTCATGAGTAGCAGACACTCGCATGACGACCTAGTAAATAATTCTCAGTGTGTGTGTATATATATATATATATATATATATATATATATATATATATATATATATATAGAGAGAGAGAGAGAGAGAGAGAGAGAGAGAGAGAGAGAGAGAGAGAGAGAGAGAGAGAGAGAGAGAGAGAGAGAGAGAGGCCAGGATTGGTTGATAATGAAAGTTAGATTTTAGGGTTTTTTAATATTAGAGCTTTTCTAGCTATAACTGAAAAAGAAGATATTGTTTTATTGACGGAATTTCAGTCATTAACAGACTTGAATTTTGAAACACTCATTGCTGAAATTAGCACCTGACACTTTGGTGTGGAAATGAAAGCACATTTTTTTCAAACACACGTATATGCATAAAATGCCGCGTTCATGTGGTTTTCTCTACACAGAAGCTGTCTTTCGGGATGCCCCTATACTGATAAACATAAATTTTATCATGAACACTCAGAAATAGTTTTTTTTTAATTTTTAATATCATGGTGGTTGCATATGTTTACTATCGGAACTGAGTAAGTATCGTAAGTCCTCAAGGAATGGTTTCAAGAAATCCACACTGAAACCAGGCTCAATAGGCAATCGTGTGTTAATGCTTAGCTAAAAGCAGAAGTTCCAATATTATCCAAATGTTTTCTCTTTCATATGACAATATCAAGTGCATCTAATATCAGTGCTAATATAATTTACTTCTCACTGTTTTGTGGTACTTTACAGCACATATCTGCAGGGAATACATCCGAGGGATGTTAATATCGAAGATTAGCCCAACCAACTTTATATCCCTGTAAATGTTGGCTGCTTTTTAATTCTATAAATAATTGAGTCGTTGTTGTATTCGCATGAACTCATCTATATTTGTGGCAGCTAGCTTGTATTCTGCTATGCATCAGTTAGCAAATAAGTTAACTCGTATACTGATCCGAAAGTCATTGCTGTGGAATTTATTGGGTTTATATTAAGGAGAAACTTCGCCTAGAATGACCGAATGCAATACTTGTCATGTATCATAGCATTTAGAGGGGACGATTCAAAAGGTTATCGAAAGAAGTTATCAATAATATTAGGAACCTGCGTAATTTAGTACCTAAGGCAGATACAACATGATTTGTAACTTTAAATTCTCTCAGATTTGACCTCATTTACATTTTATTGAAGACGAAAATGAACTTGGTTATTAAACTTTGGTAATGGAAGATAAAAATGAATTGTTGACAACTTCGACAATCGGAGATTAAAATAAATCGGTTGATAACTTTCACAATGGAAAATGAAATTAATTTGGTTAATAACTTTAACAATCGAACATGAAATTAACTTGGTTGATAATCTTGACAATGGAAGATGAAAATGAACTTGGTTGATAACTTCCAAAGTTCTGTCTTACAGTCATTGGTCATTGTTACAATAAAGACATACCGTATGTAAGCAAGATCCAAATTGAATAAACCCAATTTTACCGTCCCATAACGCACCGTCCAACATGTACCGTCTCATAAGAAAGCAAATCTTGGTCTATGCAGTGTGCTTATATTAATAAGTGTAATAAACAACATCGACAGGATTTGCTGATACATTATGCAATGGCTGATCAGGCTTTCTTGCAGCTATATCCGAGGTACATGCGAGTTTTTATCATTTTTCTTTCTTATTATTTTTTCTTCTCTTCTCTTTTTCTTTTATTATTATTATTATTATTATTATTATTATTATTATTATTATTATTATTATTATTATTATTATTATTATTATTATTATTATTTAAGGTAGTGCATCGTGCTTTCATACTGGAATGGACTGATAATGTTTTGCTCAGTGTGTATTATTCTTTTAGCAACTGTGCGTTACCATTCTGTATTATATATGATTGAACATTCATGGTCATTCTGTATTATATATGATTGAACATTCATGGTCATTCGGTATTATATATTATTGTACATTCATGGACATTCTGTATTATATATTATTATACATTCATGGACATTCTGTATTATATATGATTGAACATTCATGGACATTCTGTATTATATATTATTGTACATTCATGTTCATTCTGTATTATATATTATTGCACATTAATGGTCATTCTGTATTATATATTACTGCACATTCATGGACATTCTGTATTATATATGATTGTACATTCATGGTCATTGTGTATTATATATGATTGTACATTCATGGTTATTCCGTATTATATTGTATTGTACATTATTGGTCATTCTGTGTTATATATTATTGTACATTCATCGACATTCTATATTATATATTAGTGTACATTCATGGACATTCTGTATTATATATGATGGTACATTCATGGTCATTCTGTATTATTTATTGTACATTCATGGACATTCCGTATTATCTATTAGTGTACATTCATGGTCATTCTATGTTATATATGATTCTGCATTTAGGATCATTCCATATTATATATTATTATATATTCAAGGATATTCTGTATTATGTATTATTGTACATTCATGGACATTCTGTGTTATATTTGGTTGTATATTCATGGACATTCTGTATTAAATACGTTTGTAAATTCATAGACATTCTGTATTATACATTATTGTACATTCATGGACATTCTGTATTTTATACTATTGTATATTCATAGACATTCTGTATATTATATGATTGTATATTTATGGTCATTCTGTGTTTTATATGATTGTACATTCATGGACATTCTGTATTATATATGATTGTACATTCATGGACATTCTGTATTATATATTATTGTACATTCATGGACATTCTGTATAATATATTATTGTACATTCATGGACATTCTGTATTATATATGATTGTACATTCATGTACATTCTGTATTATATATTAATGTACATTCATGGACATTCTGTATTATATATTACTGTACATTCATGGACATACTGTATTATGTATTATTGTACATTCATGGACATTCTGTATTATATATTATTGTACATTCATGGACATTCTGTATTATATATTATTGTACATTCATGGACATTCTGTATTATATATTAATGTACATTCATGGACATTCTGTATTATATATGATTGTACATTCATGGACATTCAGTATTATATATTAATGTACATTCATGGACATTCTGTATTATATATGATTGTACATTCATGGACATTCAGTATTATATATTAATGTACATTCATGGACATTCTGTATTATATATTACTGTACATTCATGGACATTCTGTATTATATATGATTGTACATTCATGGACATTCAGTATTATATATTAATGTACATTCATGGACATTCTGTATTATATATGATTGTACATTCATGGACATTCAGTATTATATATTAATGTACATTCATGGACATTCTGTATTATATATTATTGTACATTCATGGACATTCTGTATTATATATGATTGTACATTCATGGACATTCAGTATTATATATTAATGTACATTCATGGACATTCTGTATTATATATTAATGTACATTCATGGACATTCTGTATTATATATGATTGTACATTCATGGACATTCAGTATTATATATTAATGTACATTCATGGACATTCTGTATTATATATTACTGTACATTAATGGACATTCTGTATTATATATTATTGTACATTCATGGACATTCTGTATTATATATTATTGTACATTCATGGACATTCTGTATTATATATGATTGTACATTCATGGACATTCTGAATTATATATGATTGTACATTCATGGTCATTCTGTATTATATATTATTGTACATTCATGGTCATTCTGTATTATATATTATTACACATTAATGGTCATTCTGTATTATATATTAATGTACATTCATGGACATTCTGTATTATATATTACTGTACATTCATGGACATTCTGTATTATATATTATTGTACATTCATGGACATTCTGTATTATATATGATTGTACATTCATGGACATTCTGTATTATATATTAATGTACATTCATGGACATTCTGTATTATATATGATTGTACATTCATGGACATTCAGTATTATATATTAATGTACATTCATGGACATTCTGTATTATATATGATTGTACATTCATGGACATTCAGTATTATATATTAATGTACATTCATGGACATTCTGTATTATATATTACTGTACATTCATGGACATTCTGTATTATATATGATTGTACATTCATGGACATTCAGTATTATATATTAATGTACATTCATGGACATTCTGTATTATATATGATTGTACATTCATGGACATTCAGTATTATATATTAATGTACATTCATGGACATTCTGTATTATATATTACTGTACATTCATGGACATTCTGTATTATATATGATTGTACATTCATGGACATTCAGTATTATATATTAATGTACATTCATGGACATTCTGTATTATATATTACTGTACATTCATGGACATTCTGTATTATATATGATTGTACATTCATGGACATTCAGTATTATATATTAATGTACATTCATGGACATTCTGTATTATATATTACTGTACATTAATGGACATTCTGTATTATATATTATTGTACATTCATGGACATTCTGTATTATATATTATTGTACATTCATGGACATTCTGTATTATATATGATTGTACATTCATGGACATTCTGAATTATATATGATTGTACATTCATGGTCATTCTGTATTATATATTATTGTACATTCATGGTCATTCTGTATTATATATTATTACACATTAATGGTCATTCTGTATTATATATTAATGTACATTCATGGACATTCTGTATTATATATTACTGTACATTCATGGACATTCTGTATTATATATTATTGTACATTCATGGACATTCTGTATTATATATGATTGTACATTCATGGACATTCTGTATTATATATTACTGTACATTCATGGACATTCTGTATTATATATTATTGTACATTCATGGACATTCTGTATTATATATTACTGTACATTCATGGACATTCTGTATTATATATTATTGTACATTCATGGACATTCTGTATTATATATTAATGTACATTCATGGACATTCTGTATTATATATTACTGTACATTCATGGACATTCTGTATTATATATTATTGTACATTCATGGACATTCTGTATTATATATTACTGTACATTCATGGACATTCTGTATTATATATTACTGTACATTCATGGACATTCTGTATTATGTATTATTGTACATTCATGGACATTCTGTATTATATATTATTGTACATTCATGGACATTCTGTATTATATATGATTGTACATTCATGGATATTCTGAATTATATATGATTGTACATTCATGGTCATTCTGTATTATATATTATTGTACATTCATAGTCATTTCTTATTATATATTATTGTACATTCATGTTATTTCTTATTATATATGATTTTATATTAATGGACATTCCTTATTATATATCATTGTACATTGATGGTCATTCTGTATTATATATGATTGTACAATCATGGACATTCTGTATTATATATGATTCTACATTCAGGATCAGAGGCCTCACACAAATAGCGAGTAAATGATTATAATTTTTATGTTCAATCACTTCGAACATTATCAAGTTTTGATTTTTATTTTGTCTCCACTTTTGCTTCAAAATGAAATTATATTCTACATCTTAGAATAAAATCAATGAACCTCAAGGTCATACATCTCAAAGAATATTTTGTACTGAAGGAAACTTGTTCATGTCCAAAAACTTGATTATATTTTTAATTCCTAATTAAAAGAATTGATGTGATTGTTTTTGTTCTTTTTAGTTAGATAATTCTGTATTAAAATATATTCCTTCATGAATCGTTCGGCAAAAGATTCCCTCTCTATAGGTATCATTTGTCTTGCATAATAAATACTGGAGGTATTTTCCCTCCATTTGACATTTTCAGTTAAACTAAAATTCGAAAGATGTACTTTCTGTCATAATACTCGTACTATATGCTTTGAGAAATTCCAATCTGGAAACATTCCATGGCGATGATATTTACCATAAGAAGCGCACGACGACAATATCATACTGTCTCCATAATTGCAGAGAAATGATGAAAAAGATATCCATTATTTTTATGTTGAGATCTCTCTATGCAGGTTCATTTTCTATCACATATGGTCGCAACCATTTAATGTATCACAACAGTAATTATCCCAATCCGATTATCATGGCATCCTTTTGTAACCTAAAAGAAAATTAGTAATATTTTAAGCTTTGATATTTCGTTATCAAGTGAAGAATATCACATGCATTCAAACAGCAAGTTGCATGAAAGTCTGAAACGAAACAATATGTATAATGTGTCGGGTTCTGCGTAAGGATGACAATGTCAACAGCTGTAATTAACTCCTTTCATTTCAGTCAAATGCAACTATTTTCATACAATGAAACATTGCCAACGTTGAGTTTTGGATAGTATACTTAATGTATACCAAAAGTAAGATTACATTAGTGTGTCTAAAAATATAATTAATGCACCGAACATCATCAAAATTGTGGCAAAATGTTGCAATAATTTTTTTAAAAAAATTAAATAGTGGAATGGAAGCTTGAAGTGCATGTAAGATTCCCTTTCCGATACCAGCTTGAACAACGAAACTGGACAACGGATTTGGATGGTGGTAGATTTCAAGAAAACCATAATGTTCTAGGTGAATTTTAGCGACTGCTTCCTTCCTAAAAGGCATACTGCGATCAAGACAAGTGTATCTATAAATTGATAATTGGTGTATAAGTTGTGCCAAAAGGATGAATAATTGATCATTTAGGCGTCTGTAGGTATTACATCGAATACAGTGACTAATATTTCTAGCAATATCATGATTATTGAGAAGTTTTGTCTGCTTTGTGATGCATGCGACTACAAATCTGCTTAAACTAGGCAGCGTGTCATGCACAAGTATTTTAGTCAAACATCTGCCACAAATAAGTTGTTACCCTTGCAATTGTATCACGCAACGCTGTTAAATGATCATCCTCGTATGGAAATGTGAGAACTCAAAACTCTGGGAGAGAAAGTATCAGAATTAGCTGCGACTTCTGTCTTTTATTAAGCAATGGAAAGAAAAATGATTATGACATTTTTCCTAATTGCAGTAACAGTGAAATTAAATTATAAAATCAATGAAAGGTATATGAGAGCTTGATAAATCTTCAGAGAACTACAACATGTAAATTTGTCCTACAGGTTTTCTGTTGATGTTAACCGATGTGACGTCTGAGTTTTTTTAATGAGTTATACTGAAAAAAATTATTATAAAGAGTCCTTGGTAGTTAACCCGTGTAACGTTGGTGGATTTTCAAACAGTCATGTATCTGTTCTTCATGAACACTTTATTGGTACATTTTCCTGTGCTTCTTTTATACAATGGTACTAACATGAGGATACAAACTCAATTTAGTGGAGCACAAGGAAATGCCCACAAATTTCTAGATGATTCAGGATTCAGGATTTCTTCCGCCTTTAACTGTATCAAAAAATCACATTTTCAAATAGTGCATACTTTTCATGAGCGATCATAGTTAAGTGAATATATCAGTAAGTTAATTTTACTATGAAATTTATCAATATCCTGATGTCATAGTTTCCTATGATAGTAACTATAACTTGTACAATATTCTCCCATTTCGACTTCGACTTCCAGCTGATGTTTTGTGTCTGAATTTTGTAGCAGAATATAGACAGTGTTGCAGCAAAAAAAACAACTTAAAAAGTAGCTATTCAAACACAGTTTAAAAACACGCTAGTATCTAACTGTTTGGACAAGGTCAGCTACCACGTGAGGCTTAAATTATATATCATATCGTTAATTTGCGATGAGTAGGCTGTTTGTCATTTTTTATCTTATCTATATTACACAAGCTTTAGTATAAAACAACGCGTCAAAATCGATCGGTACTTATTTTTCTTATAATTTCAAGGACAAAAACTGGATGATAATAATGAGAAGGAGATATTTATCATCTTATCACAAATTTTACATGAAGTTAAAAATGCGCTATAGTTTTATCTTGAAATTATATTATTTGGCATTCATTGGAAAACATATTATTCATATCTCCCATTATGACTCAAATGGCTTTTATTCTAATATTTCAATTTTCATTATGCACGGGCGTTCTCGTCCTTAACGTTTGATTCTTACCTCATATAACCTCATAAAGCAATGAGGCTTATTCAAAGGAAACCGTAATCATCATGACATCACTCCCTACATACAAAATTAGATTCAAGGGTCAGCTCCCTGGTACTTTCTTTAACTTTTTATTCTTGTACTTAAAATTATCTTTGATTCCTGTTAGTTTGGTGAACATTTCTCCCCCTTGCATGGGTCGATACTCTTTTTATCTAGTTTAGACTCGTATTTGTAATTTGTATGTTCCAATGACTGTTTATATTTGTTTCAATAATCTTATCAAAGGATCTTTGTGTATTCCCTTCTCAGCAGCTATGCAAGTTTGTAAATATTTAGAAATACTTGTCATATTGTCATATTGCTATGTAAATGATCTTATTAAGCTTTTGTCATAATTTCTTTACTATTCAATGAATCTTGTCAAGATTTTTCATATTGTCATATTGCTATGTAAATGATCTTATTAAGCTTTTGTCATAATTTCTTTACTATTCAATGAATATTGTCAAGATTTGTCAAATTATCATTTGCCATTTAAGTGATTTTGTTAAACGTTTGTAATATTGTCTTTGCTTTTAAAGGAATCTAATAACTATTTATCATATTGTCTTTAGTATTTAAGAGATTTTATCTCGCTCAAGTCACAAAAGTTATTTTTGTTTCAATAATCTTATCAAGATTAGTCACATTGTCATGTCGATATTTAAGTAATCTGATCGAGTCCGTGTCACATTATCTTTCCTTTTCCGTGATATTATCATATAGTCAGTGTGGGTAACTAGAAACCATTAAAAGTACGTGACTAATTGTTCCATATGAATTGCTTTTATCGAATCTATAATCTCCACGTCAGTGTGTGATAGTTCAATATTTGCAATTGATTTTGCAATACTAGAAGCCAGATGTATATGCATATACCTCATATTTACATGAATAATTACTTTTCATGTGATACGTAAGTAATGGCCTTATCGAATAAAACAAATGTATCTATATTGTTTGACTTATGTGACATTTTTGCTAAATGTTAATCGTACACAAAATTTGCAAGAAAACATACCGAATGAAAGATTGTAAATTAATTGCGGAATTATTTATGTTGTTTTCATGTAGCATACCCTAATAAAAATCTTCAGTCACAAATTTAAACTCTAATTAACATGTATTTATGTTACAAAATAAAAATATTTATATTAAATGTTTGTGTTTGCAATATTAAAAATATTATTTTTAAGTTGAATAAAGCAACGTAGATAAGATTCTTTTTTAATATATTAGGTAAAAACAAGTTTCTCTGCTAGAAAAAGTTTTAAAAAAATTATACACCCTTTTTCAAAAATTGGAACAATATTACTTTTCATACATCCAAAGTCGTGTGACAAATACGTATTGGGTACATCATGTATATATTATAAGATGTTAAAGCAACTTTACATGTTTATTTTAATCTACGTAGTATTTCGAATTTACATGATGCGTGTTAACATACATCATATGCTCTAAATACAACTGTGCAATATTATTCAGTATTATTTTGTCATTGTTGATCGATGAAAATAAATTTGACAATAATGGCACACGATTTCAAGTTAATGAGAAGAAACATATATGGCAAACTAAAAAAATATAGTGAACTGAGCACGCATTATCTTATCGAAAAAAAAATAATTTTCCTTTTGTCTTCAAAGCAAGGAATATGCTGACTTCAGCAACATGAATCTACATTTTATCATTTTATTTTAAATAGATTCCGTATGAATTATTTGGATATATGTATTGTTTTATTCTATGCAGTAGACAATACCATCTACTAAAATGTTAGAAACGTATAAATGCCTTTAGGTGCTTGCTCCTCGTCCAGACATCCGGCCTGAAGGGAACTCCTGCAAAAATTTATTCAATAATTTGTTTACTCCAGACTCTGGACTGACGTAAAATGACTTCGATCTGGCCTTTTATGCAGAAAGATACAGAGTACAAAATATGTATTTTGTATGATATATAGTGCCCTGTAGAATATGGTCTAAATCACTGGAACGACCGAATAATGGCTGAAGTATTATGGTTGCATACCTCACAGTTTTGATCACATGTTAATGTTCTCTCAACTATTTCAAAATATACTACCCAATCTTATTACAGGTGACTTGAAATCCTACTAAAATAAATGCTGGAATTGCAGTTCTGAATCTTAATGAATTACACAGTATTGCTAAGGCGAATGAGTAAAGTTGTTGTTATGGGGCTTTACGCCATTTTTCAGCACACTATATGCTGTACATGGCGGCCAGTATTAATGGTGGAGGAAGAAACCGGGAAATCATCGGAAAGAACCACCGACCCACGAGAAGCTGCTGGCAAGCTTTCTCACATATGCACATTCGCCGAATCCTAGACTCGAACCCACGCAGAAAGAGGTGAGATGGCAGTGATCCGTAACGGACAGCGCTTTAGACCACTCGGCCACTCAGGGCCCCCCAAATGTGTAAAGAAGCCTACTTTTGTGACATGTAAATGTTGCTGTCCCTACAGAAGCAATGAAGCGCGATAGTATACAGGCACTTTTCGCGGTATTAGAAAGCACGCTGGTGCTGTTAGTAATTAGATTTCGAATATGACCACGTCATGAATAACTGGATTGATTTCTGTGAGAAAGAAACGCGAGTTGCGGGCGGATCAGGCCAATTTGTGCTTTGAACTGTCTGTCGCACGCTAGATAGGAGATATTTCTTGTGGTTACCCCATCAACATATGATGTAATAATGTTCCGAGATTTACATTGATCACGCTTCTGCCAGGCCGCCTCTGCAAAACTCCTCAGCTTATAGTCGGTACCTCCATTATGGATGAGACTGCGCGAGGTGGACTCATGCTGTTTGTGGTCTTTCCAAGAATCAGGGTCGATATTGAATTGTGGCATAGATGCTTTGAGATAGTCTGTAAACCGTTTCTTCTTACCTTCCTGAGTATCCTTACCCCACTCAGCTCACCGTAGATGATCTTCTTAACTGGTCGCTAGTCGTGAAATTCTGGTGATGTTATCGAGTTCTTCTGTTATTACATCAGCAAAGTGTATATGCTTGGAATACCTACCCATAAGATAACCTTAGTGTCTGGGACTGTGTCCTGCTATCTTATCCGCATTAGTATCCACAGGCAACGCATGTAAGAAAAGTTCATCAGCTATGTATGGTGTTGGTAAACTGTCCAGGTTAGGAATGCATAGAAGAGCAAGATGGGCAACAGAATTACGGATAACCTGAACTTCATTTTAGCTTTTGCAGAATGACGCCTCTGCTTTAGAGATCATGTCTTTGGTTTCGTCATCGATGTAGAGTATTGTCATTGACGGCGATAGTAGGTTTTAATTCAAGCTTTCCTGGTTGGTGCATCATCTCTAGTATGCTCTGCGTAAGATATTTATTCTGGTACAAGTTGTAGCATCACAGCTATCTAATAGCTGGACAAAAATGGTCTCTAGCTGAAGACTAATTAGCCATATTCTGTCGCATGTCTGACTCAGATAAAAAGTAAAAAATATAGTCATCAGCAAATAGGATATCACGACCAGTCACTTTCTATAACTTTTGTTTGCCCGTAGTCTCCTCAGATTTAAGAGTTTGCCGATCCGGTATCTGATGTCAGTCTCAGTTTCAGTCACGGAAATTATGTGTAAGAATGGCAGAAAACACTGTTTTGAAGAGATCGGGGGGGGGTTGTCTTGCTCGACACCATTAGTGATTCTAAATGCTTAAGATGAATCACTGTCCTCCACAAGGCCAGAGAGCATGTCATCATGGAAGTGCCGAACCATTACGATGAATTTCTCTGGGCAACTATATTTTGCTATGATCTTCAACCATGACTGACTGTGTCAAAGGTTTTTGTTAGGTCAACCAATGTCTTGTTCAGGTTGAGTTCTATTTCTGACATTTGTTCTGCAGTTGAGGATCTGCAAACACCATGTCTTTGTTCTCTAGTCTTTTTCTGAAGCCACGCTGACTCGAAGGCACAACCCTTGCGATGAGTTGGTGCCTATTGTTACAAAGGAGAGTTCCCAACGGTTGTCACAAATTTCTTTGTTGCCCTTTGTTTTAAAAAATTGGACCGACGGATGCATCATTGTGCTCATGGAATATATATCCTTGAGCCCATAGTGACTAGTACATTAGAGTCAATGTATGTGCTATAAGTCGGTTTTGTAGACTTCTGTTAAAAAACATTTACTCCAGGTGCCTTGTTATTGGACTGCAAAAAATTACTTTCTCAGTTTTAGTCAGTGCTAGAATTATGCAAGATATATGTTGATTTCTACATAATTCAGTTAACTGCCTCCTCGCTGATAGATGATTGTTGTTTGCGTATGCTGTTGAAATGTTTTACCAATCTTTGTAGTATCTTTTCTTTGTCATTGAGTAATGTGGTGTCGTCAGCATTGGCTATGTTCAAGTGACTGGTCCGTGGATTGTCTTTAAAGCATCATGGAAATTCTTCATGTCATTCCTGGTTACGTAGGTCTAAATCTCGTCTGTCTTCTTGCTCGCCTATGAGTATTGCAACTTTCCGACTTTGCACTGGACGGTCTTCTTATAGATGTTGAAGACTGTCTTCTAAGCATTTCTTTGGAGCAGATGTCTCTGTGTAGCAGTATTGTTTTCATCAAGCAATCGTAACCTTTACGTGTGATAAAACACAATGTTTTGGATGCAGCTTAGTACACACGCGACTTCTGTATGTTTCTATCAATATTTACTAGTTTGCTGCACAGCCCTTTTGCCTTGTGATCGAATATTAAGCTTGATTAGTGCTGCCTTCTGTGCTTCTTAAATATGTCATCAGTGCTTCTACTAAGATATTGTGCTGTATCCAAAGTTTCTGCATCATTTGCAAAATGAATGTTTGTTTCAAGTGCAATATTCTTCGACATGGACAACCACAATGAGCTTTCCCGCCTTTTTTAATTGTCATTCATCTCATCTGAGTTGGTCGTAATTGCGGAGTATGTGCTGATGATAGTTGCGAGTCTTTTACAGACAGTGGGAGTCTTGTTTGGATAAGTCTGTCATTCTGCCTTTTGGAAGATGTGTGAACTTCCTGATGAAATTTTATGGCAAGACAAACACCGGCTTCACGTCGCTATTCTCTACTTCGGTGTCTCCAGTAGAACCTTTAGTCGGCTCCAATTGAAGTTGCTTGTTCTTAATCCACTTGGATAGCTTTATTAAGAGATTGTATATGGATGTTGAATCTGGTTAATTGTCTACCACCTATAGTTGTTCTTCTCTTTGGTCTATCTACTGATGTACTGTCCATTAGGGCACGTATATTAAAGGTACCGATGATGAATGGCGTCATCTTTGTCGTCTTGTTAGATTTTCGATCGTTAATGTGGTCTCACAATCAGACGCGCTGTGCCGATCATGATTTATTGGAAGCAGGCAATGTTTAGAGCAACTTTTCTAGTGCCTTTCTCGCGCATGGGATTTGAGCAATATTATCCTAAATATGGTTGTTCAGGAACCCTGAGGCTACCGAGTTCATCTTCTCTGCTCCCAGATGCAGTGAATACTTGCCACATAAAGATATGTAGAATCAAATTATAAATAATGACACCCATTATTGAAAGTGTTAATTGCCAACATGATCTTGTGACTTGTACTATACACAGTATTAAATGGCACAATCCCCTCAGTAGAAATACTATAAGTGTTGTGAAATTTCCAATCGCCTGATGCAGATTCTGTTTTCAATGAAAATTTGAAATGTAAAAAACAGTAAATATGTATTTCGAATCTAGTTAGTCAAGCCAGGAAAATTATGTCCTTTCTTAAAGAAAAGAATACTAAACATATTTTGCCTGTTAAGCATTTTAATATTACAATATTTCCAATTTCTAGATACGCAGCTGAAAACTGGGGGTGTAGTGAAAAATTAAATATGATGGAACTAGTTGACTGAAACTTTCTAAAATATATGCTTTAAAATAAATAAATATCCGCCCCCAGTAGATACTTTATGGTGAACTTTGTAGGGATGGTTGGCTATTTGGTAAACCTTATTTATGATAAACAAATGAACCTGCCGTACATCATGTATCTTGAGTAGGCAGAAATAAATGGATAGAGTACATCTTATTGGAAAAATGAGTTTTAATTTAATTGTGTTATTCAAAATGTTCCCAGTAAATCCTGGTTAGGCAACATCTTTAAGGAAAAAGTAATGATCAACGTATACATGCATAAGAATCATCCATTAATAACTCCACAAAGTTGATTCATATAAAACGTTTAAAACAATTAAACTTAGAACACTATTTATTAAAAAAAATTATACAAACAATGTAAGGTAAATAAAATAATATTTCGCACATGAAATCATTGTTTATCTATACAGAAAATGAATATAGAAAATTTTGCATGGACATGACAAATTTTTAGAACCTTAAATACAAAACTGCTTGGGTAACAAATTTCATTATTTCCGTAAATTTTAGAGAACAAAGAAAGCAACTACTACTTAAGCACGTCTGTATCAGACAAAATGTATGAGAAAACTTTGTAAATGATTGATATTATTTTAACAAAATTTCAATAATTTCTACTTGTGTTCAAAAAGAAAAAAGTATCTTAGGTTCATTGGTACAAAGTAATGAGTTTACTGCAGGTTATGTTGTTTTAGAATTAGTATTACATATGTCTTGTCTTTCTGTTTATGTCCACCGCCATGTATTTACGTTTGAACTTATTCTTATTCTGTTTTAGCAATAACCATTATATTGTTGTCAATACAAGTTAAAGTATATTTATTGTGATAAACATTATATCGTCAACAGCTGATTGATATGAATGCCCAGGAATACCAACATTTTGTCTCATATGTGTGATATTTTTAAAATTTATGTGCCAACATGAATCCAAGATGTATTTTTTCTCAAGGAAATAGCCTATGTTGTCCGAATGTGCCATAAAAAGGAAACATTGATTAACATGAACATAAAAACTGTCTCTGTGTCTCTTTTGGATTTTTAATGTAGCTTGCACACTTTTAGCCCTGTAGCATCATGTCCCACCCAGTCACATTATCCTGTTACCAGAACAACAAGTCCTACACTAATCTCTTAATGCTGAGTGCCAAGCGAGGCATCTGCTAGTACCATTTTTATAAGTCTTTGGTATGACTCGGTATGGATTGAATCCCGCGACTACCTGTCACGCTCAGGCCACCTGGCGGTCGAATAATTTGTCTTAAAACCTATAATTATTAGTTGTGAATGGAAAACAAAAATAAAGCGCACGAACGCTTTCATATTTATGTAAAATTTTCCACTTATATTGTTGAATTGAAAACAGGCATTTCCGTCATGTAGTGAATAACAGTTGTTTTAATCTAACATCATTCTCCATAAATTCGATATCTGTTTTTTTTTTAATTGTTGTTGAATCATTTTAAATTGACCTAGGAAATTCACGAGATCTTACAGTTGCACTCTAACTTTAGACTAATCGGTGAGAGGGTCTATACGCGCATCAAATACGCGAGGTGATTCTTCTCTTTCATAGCGCACTGTTATACTCATCATGTTACGGTGTTGGTGATACTTCTTTCGAAGTTATCATCGCCGAATGAATTACGATAAATTAAGATGATCAATATATTTTCTTAAACACTGAAGGGTAACTGTTTGATGTTTTAATCAGCAAAAAAAATTGTATTCTTCTTTCTTATGTCGTTTTGATACACATCCAGCTTTTACAAAATATTTATTCCATCAAAAGTCATAGACCCATACATATTACCTCTTGATACTGACGTTGATGTTAGCATGTTCAACTTGTGAAATGTTTGTATAGACTGTCTGAAAGTATCAAACTCAGTGTAATATGGAATTATTTACATTGTGTAACATCTTTCAAATTAGTATGGTGCTTTCATATATATATATATATATATATATATATATATATATATATATATATATATAGTTTAATACAAAAAAATCTATCATGCAGGTGACATAAATTAAATTCGAACTCTGCTGAGCTTCGAAACTAGTTCCGCGAGTAAATGGCACACACATTGCCTTGCCTGCATGCACCAGCCCATATACAGTCACGATTAAGCACGCATCACCAAAATGTGATGGCAATGAGTCGGTGCTATATGAGCTCGTACGTAGCAGATACACTCGCATGACGACCTAGTAAATAATTTTCATATATATATATATATATATATATATATATATATATATATATATATATATATATATATATATATATATATATATATATATATATATATATATATATATATAACACCGATTCAGTGCCATCCTTTTTTATTGTTTTGAGGCAGTGTCATAAACTCCCATTTCTAGTGAGAACGCATCTCTCACTGACGTCATGATTACAATTTTTCTTTATACTGGTCAATATATTCGTAATGTCCAGGACTTCATTTAGAAATTATGCCGATGGCTGTCATTCGGATCAACTGGCTTTTTAAGAAACAATGATTTAGAAGCTGCGAATGCACAGAATTATTTTCCCTTTCATTCGCGACTTCTGTCAATTCCATATTCAAGCCAATGTTAGTAATAGCAGAGGTGGTCTTCTTTCAAACAAATTTCAGCATGATGTATGATTTGTGTAAATTTACGTGCCAAAATACAATAAAGATTTATTTTATTTTCGTGGAGACTGCCTGGGTCGTCCGTATGTGATAAAATAGTAACAATGAATCACATGATCAGAAAAGGCTATATGTTTCTGTTTTTTATATTTTTAACGTAGATTAACACTTTTAACCTTGTCGCAGAAGTAACATTATGTCTCACCCAGTCACATTATCCTGACATCAGGTCTATCGGTTCTAACACTAACATCTTGTTGCTGAGCGCCAATAGAGGCATTTGGTTGTACCATTTTTTAAAATATGACTCATCCTGGTTTCAAACCCACAAAATCCCTCATTTAAAGCGGACGCTCTAACCACTTTGACCACCAGAGCAGTGGAAATTTGTTTTCTAAAATCCTTCGATTATTGGTCGTGAATAGAAGTAAAAATACATACCATGAATTAAGTCGATTTCACCAATTCTCCAATCATTAAGTACTCAAACAAATCCATACTAACTACTCTAACGAAGAAAATCAACTTCCTGTCAACTTCCCGTCATAACGACGTCCAGTAAGTTAGTAAAGTGACTCAGCGTGGAGAAGTGCATAAGCAACACTGTTTAGAACGATGTACGTTTGTTGACGTTGTTGCTGATTTTCATTGGTGGCTCTTTGTCATTATAATGTTGCCCATATTTACAACACATACACAATTGTACTATAAATGGCATATCTTAAAGAAACAGCCTATACCTATATTGTATTTCTACCCATATTTTTGGTCTTTCATATCTAATGGCAAAAAAAGCAATTTTAATTTCGGAATAAATTATGTTCATATCTTTTAACTGAATCTGTATATTTATTGTATGGTGGCGTATTTAATTTGTTTAATTTGAAGATTGCGGTAAGAAGGATAAACTTTCATCTGTCCCTGATTATTTGCAGTTTCAAAAGAAATTAGTTGTAATTCAAGATAGTTTTGAATTGTAAGAGGTGTATTCTGGAAGAGCAATGCTCTGCATATGGACATTGTCTGTTAACTTAACAACCAAATAATTCTTATTATGCAATAAGAAAAGAGCAAGAATGCTAAAGTAAGTTTCTTAAGTGACTTTTCTTAAAATGTATGTTTTCTGTGTCTACTGATTTTACTCTGGATGACCTGTGTGGCCGAGTGGTCTAAAGTGCTCATCCTTACCAATCAATGCCATCTCACCTCCTTCCGACTGGGTTCGATCTCAAACTCGACCATTGAGGGTGAGAAAGCTTGTCAGTGTCTTCTCGACGGTCGGCGGTTTTTACCGGAGATTTCCAAAGGTTCTTCCTCCGCCAGTTATACTGGTCGTCATGTATTGTCTATCTTGAGCTGAAAATGGAGATTGCAACTCAAAACAATGAAGCAACATTTTAATCTGTACATAATAATGGCGCGACTCACCTGAACAGCAGTTGGTCGACTGAAGCTGAGACAATTTCAGCGCCTCGAAACAAGTGACACAATACACGAACTTCAAGAGAAAAGTCGTTTAGTTGTCAGCCTGTCAAGAAGTTTATGAGGAGATACATTGTTGACATTTTATATACATACATCACTTTAAATTAACTACTGTTTTCAAATGGCACGAGACGTATCACTATAAAAAGACTATATTTATCTAACGGTGAAAGAACGTGTTTAGATAAAAGCCTCAGACTCCAAAGTACAAAGACAATTTATCCCAATCTATTTCATCTACTATCCCAGTTTTCTGGAATTTATGTGTGGAAAAATGTGTAAACAGTGATCCATGGCATGATACTGGCATGTTGAGAAAATAAATTTATGTTAAGGCGAGAGGAAGGAGTGATTAACTAAAAGCAAATAATACAAAACAATCAACATTTATTGAAAGTAAAACGAATACTTTTTAAACAGTAATATTATTGAATTGTAAAAATTTGTAATGAATGTAAACATGAGGTCAATGATTGAGGGAATACAAACAATTATTTTGTTAATGTGTTTGTCACGTTTGCTAAGCACCCAGCTAAAGTCATGTATAAGCTATAATCTACCTATCTGGAGAACATTACCGCGGCGTAATGTTTAATCTCTAAAGATTGCCGCGCGGTTAGTATTGAACTCTTACGCAAGTTTACCATGACCAGCCAGAGACCGGAAACTTGAGTCAGCAAAGGTCACCGGTCATATCACTTAACAAAGGCTTGCCGTTATTACATTTATATGTTAAAGTTTAGTTCAAGAATCACAGAAAAGTCTACGGGGTGAACGGGGCGTGTTATTATCTGTCCCCACGTTGACAGTCAGCGAGAGGGACATTGTCCGCTAAGTTTTGTTCGATCAGTCCACAGCGATATCCAATCAAAATTGAAATAGGGTGTTATTACAATTATGACCCGACTGATGCCCTCCGAAATCATAGAGTAATTTAGTATTCGCCTGCAAGGATTTCAGATCAAAATCGTTTACTCTGAGAAAGAAGCCACTCGTAATTTGGCGGCAGAACTTAGAGGTAGAATGTAAGGAAAGACACAGCTTTGAAAAGGTAATTAAGTCATTTGCTCGATTTTTGCAGAATATTACGTCATCATAATTGTAATTATTTTTAGCATGTACTTGGTAATATGTACACTTAATTAGTTGGATCGTTTAGCATGTGTCATTGCCTTTGTAGTTTTTTTTTCATGCATATTTGAGAAATGGCTTGAGCTTACGTAAAAATAATTAGATGCGAGGCAGAATTATGTAGATTGTTAACTTGTGGTCAGAATTAATTTTGTAATTCGCTATTAAGTTACTTTGTATTAAACCAGTGCATTTTTAATGCGTTATGTTAGAATATACACATACTTGAATTGTGAATTTGGAAACATGATTGATGTAAGACTAGTAGCTATGAACGTAGGTATATATCAGGACATGGATCTTTGAATATTTGCATACTTTGTATGATTTGTAAGGTAAGGAAATGCGTGATTATTGTGATATTGTTTAGTATAACGGGATTAGGAATATGTACCGATATGATGGAATATATTGATGTATGTATAAAAAGTAATTGATGCCGCTCTGTATTGTGACGTTTATTTTACCATACAAAAATGTAAGAGTATCCTGATGTGAACAAATGCGTGACCGAATAAATTTAATAACCGACATCTGATGATAGGCTATGTGTAGTGTGAGATGAGAGGGCTAAGGATAATGACTGTACCGTCTTTGTATTTTCACAGGTTCAGGTTCCATGGTTTCCAAATCTTCAAAAGTTGGCAACGAATTCAGACAGTAAACGAGACAGTCGAAATTTACAGAAGTATAGTCGTGGGGGAGAAAACGGAGGAGGAGAAAAAATCTAGAGAAAGTAGAATAGGAGGAGGAGGAATTTCGAGAAAGGTCTAGGAGGAAGAGAAAAATAACTTGGGAGAAATAAGAGAGAAACAGATGCGTAGAAATACAAGGACAGGTAGAAATCAAGCTCACACCGCTAATCAAGTGATGCAATAGGCTTATCTAAGTTGTTGAGCGGAAGAAATATAATTGGAAATTTGATAGATTTGGATATTAAATTGTTATCAAATTATTAATCATTAAATTTCAACCTTTTTTCTATATTTAACAATCCAATCATCGGCATTGCTTACTTTGGGCTAGAAGCTTTTAACATCTGCCTTTCACTACTTTCTCTAAATTTAACTTCCAACAAAACTGAAATGAACCTGGATGAAACTTCTATAATAGTTTTTTTTTTTAAAAATAAAAAATATTAGGAACAAGTGCTGACTCAGAATTATATTAGATTCGATGCAAGGATCAGACATATGCTATTGAAGTTAGAAAAACTGTACACCAATTAGAAAACATTGTTGCAAAAGAACAAGTCCCTTAGATTTCTGAATGTTAATATAAAAAATACTGGTAATTTATTTTAGTACCTGATTTGAAAATATTAAGTCTCTAAATTCAGATTAGACCTAGAATTATATATATATATATATATATATATATATATATATATATATATATATATATATATATATATATATATATAAATATATATATATATATATATATATATATATATATATATATATATATATATATATATATATATATACACACACACAGAGAGAGAGAGAGAGAGAGAGAGAGAGAGAGAGAGAGAGAGAGAGAGAGAGGGAATTATAAATATATACCAAACAGAGCTTGATAATAGTAGGCAGAATTAAAAATGTAAGGCAAATAATACAGGTTATAGAATTTTAAATTCTCGATTAAACGGCACCATTAGCCTGGCCTGCACACACCAACCAATATCACATCACGACTAAGCACGCATCACCTAAAAATAACGGTACTGAAACGGTGGGGGTTTTTTTTCACTCGTGCGTAGCAGACACACTCGCATGACGACCTAGAATATTTTCGCGGACCTGTATGGTAGTAGTATTTGTATTAAATTATTAATTCTGCCTACTATTATCAAGCATTATTCTATACAATCCAGGGATAACACTTTTTGTTCTGCTTGATATATATTTATAATTCTTTGTAATAAAAACCCCTATATACCTTGATTTCTTTCATAGGAATCTGGAGCGACTGTATATATAGCAGACCCTCGCATGATCGCATTATATATATATATATATATATATATATATATATATATATATATATATATATATATATATATATATATATATATATATATATATATATATATATATATATATATATATATAGTTACTAGTTTCGTACTGTTCGTCGTCAGTTTATTGCATCTATTTTAATTATCCCTGACACACGTGATCTCTTGGTGGATCCAGTACGCTTGTAAGGGGGGTTATTCGCCGTATGAGGGGTATGCGTTATATATATCTTTATATATAGATCTATATTTATATATATATATATATATATATATATATATATATATATATATATATATATATATATATATATATATATATATATATGTATGTGTGTGTGTGTGTGTTTGTGTGTGTAGATAGATAGATAGATAGATAGATAGATAGATAGATAGATAGATAGATAGATAGATAGATAGATAGATAGATAGATAGATAGATAGATAGATAGATAGATAGATAGATAGATAGATAGATAGATAATTATACATATTATACATCATTTTTAGGTGATGGATGCTTAGTCGTGATGTGATATGGGCTGGTGTGTGCATGCAAGGCGATGGGTGCCGTTTGCTCGCGGACGAGGGTTCGAAACTCAGTAGAAAGTAGAGAATGAATTAAAATTCAATTCTGCATTCTGTATCATAATATTATTCATTCTGTATCATAATATTATTTCTATTAAATTTTATATATTAAAAGGTCATCCATGATCAAAGGATCATTTAAAGAAAAATAAACGTGAGGCAAGAGGCAAAAACGATGCAGCACTGAATAAACTGCAGACAAGGGGAACACAGTACACCAATAGCCATGCTATTTTCAAATTACATCTAACGTCGAAAAATCAATCGATAAATTAAGGCTTGCATTATCTCACTGCTTTCTAACAATTAGTCCCTTATCATATCCTAAAGAAGATTGTGCTAAAATGGCCAAGTTTTCCATTATCCTATGAACTAAAGCTACATTGGAAATATCCGGACAAATATAAGGAGGCGTCTCGTCAATAGGATTAAAACTGGGATCTCCGAAATAATGGAGATCTTACAGATCCTGATAAAAGTTAATATGGTGCTGACTTTGAACTTCCAGATCATCTTATTATTAGTAGACTATCCGATAAAGCGTTGTGTTTCCAATTACTTGTCGTAGTATTAACATGTTCCGTATGACATTTTTTTCCCTTCATAAATTTTTAAACTTTGATTAGATTGGTGAATAATAAGGTGCCAATCGAATCAAGTATAAGTAGATCATACATCTAATCTAACCGGATTAGGTGTCTCCTGAGTAAATTATGTCATTCACTATTTTGTTAATGTGTAATGTTTTATCAGCACCAAAATCCATGAGAGTGTTCAAATAACACAATGATCCAAAATGTTAAATTACCGTGACATTAACAAATGTTTTTCCACATGATTTCATATAAAAAGTCATAAACAAAGAAGTTTACAACTATTGGATAATGGTTTGGAAAGGGAAGGGGATAAATTACGTGCCAGAGATTCACCATATGAGGGTCTGGGAAAAACAAAAGGTTCATTGTTCTTTGTTATGGTCGGAAGGTGTTTCGGTAAAACGTTGTTTATTTTTTTTAGAAAAGTTGCAAATACACCTCTCCCATGGTCACGTTTTAACTGTACATGCCTTCTGTCGATATCAAGGCGAAAAATATTGAAAACTTCCAATGTAAATAATTCAACACCGCTACCGATGCAGGAGATGTGTCTTAAAAAGCCTTGAAAATGCACGTATGTATAATATTATCTTGTCGTCAAAATTACACAAGGCATCAGCTCTTGCCAGCCTACTAAACTGCTGTTCTAGTTAGGACAGCCTCGTTCTGGTATTACCAAGCTATCTTAAGACAAATATATCGCGATTGTCTGTTTGAACAGGACTAACAATATGTACACACGATAGGACATATTTAAACTTTTATTTTAGTTTACTTGTAAAACAAATATGTTCAAAAAGTGAGAATAAACTCAGAAATGTACCTGAGACCTGGGTACATGACTTGGTCAGACCCTGAGTATGTTTATTAAAATATACAGTCCGTTCAGCAATCTCAGATTATTTTTTTTAAATACCTACATTTTCGTGGGTATTGATTTTTGTTTTGTCCAAATAAATGACTGTTTAGCCATTTTACATAGTTCTCACAGAATTATCGTTCTTCCTTGGGTCTTTGAATTTGTGGCTTTTAGTAAACACTAAATTTGCTACAAATGGCAAACACGATGGAATAAAAGTGCATGAATTGTACTTAGTCTTGACTATATGAAATCATTTAAAACATAAATATACAAATTTGCGTGGAATGGTTCTGTGGTCATAAATTTGCTGTTCAAAATAAGTTGATGCAATTACAAGGCTAGCAAGACCACTCGGATGACAATGTGGTTAGAGCGTCCGTTTCGGATGCGAGAGCTCGCGGGTTTGAACCCCGACCTAGTCATAACAAAGACTTTTAAAATGGTACTAGCAGCTGCCTATCTACACGTTCAGCATTAAGTGGTTAGTGATATGACTGGTCAGCCTGGTGTCAGGATAATGTGACTGGGTGGGACATCATGCTACATGTCTGCGGCATGATGCCCCAGTGCTAGACATCACCATAAACTGTCACACTGCAGACATCGTTGCAATTTGACTGAAAAACTGTTAGAGCTACGTTAAAAGAGGTCTTAGCGCGCCAAAACCCTTTTGGGCTATTGTCGTCGCCCCGGGAATCATTTAAGACCCAGGCGTCATTTACATTCAGTACTCCACTGAGTGCAGGATAAGCGTTGACTCTTTTGCTATTTTTTTTTTCAGGAACAGCGATTTGGAATATCAGACATAGGTACTTGACAAATCAGATCAGCACTCGATTTGATCCTTGAATACTTCTTTTCAGCATTTTATCTTGGTCGTTCTCTTGCGGCATTACAGTTTTTGTAAACAGAACTCTCTAAGTCATTATTGATAGGCTCATTTTCTGAATGATGGGGATGTAATAGTGCTCTTTGTCAACCTGATGACAACTTTGACGACTTCGAGTCTTTCTCTGCGGACAACAAACAAAAAGGTGTTAACATTCTCATGCTATATCTTTAGGAATTTAGTAATGAAATAAGTTAAAATTACATTACATCCGAAATCTATCGGCATCCATTAACCTAGTGTCGAATGATAAGCCAGTTCTCCAGTTTCCATAGCTACACTCATTATTGATGTGGCGAGAATACTGCAGACGTTAGGGATATGTCACATGTTTACTTAGCAACGCCCCGCCGTTTGCAGTGTTGCATATGTAATAAACGCGTTATCAAGGTGTAGTGCGCATTATATGCTATAGATTGCTTCACCGCGCCTTTTAGAATAAAATATATAGGTGTGGTAGCGTGTAAACCCCCGCAGTGATAGCTTTATATAATAAAGGACATAACGAGAACAAGTGATTCAAAGCAGATACTTGTGAGAAAGAAGCAGCTATTTGAAGCAGAAGATAGACACATGTAAGTAAATTTAAAACTCATTTTTTTTTCTTCACGGAACTAGATATTGACTTTTATCAAGATATGTTTCAAACGTTCTGGACTATCTGCATGACCTTCTTTTCCTTCTACACTAAGACAGTTTTTATAAATTGCACTTTCGATCGAATGCAAGGTACTTTAAGAAAAGTTAATGTCTTCCATTCCATTCATTGCTTAAACATTGGGAGGAAAAGAGAGTTCTGACAAATTTTCACTATGGATATCTGAATTAATCGCCTCGATTATCAAAATGAAATCTTGCTTCTATTCGAATTTCCTTGTGAAGTAATATCGTTCATGTGTTAACTTTCAAATTTCCCATCAGATGCAATTACAAAGTAACTTTTTTGTGGTGAAATGTTTGTGCTTCGCTCATTGATTAGTACATTTTCAAATAGAGATACGAATGAAAATGAGAACAATTTATATTATATAATCAGTTTTAGGGCAAAGATCGTGAGTATTATTAGAAAAGCAATGTTGACTCTTTCAAAAATATTCAACACTACAGACATTTTTTGCCGAAATAGTAATGAAAAACAATTGCATAGTTTGGTAACTACGGTTAAATTATATATATATATATATATATATATATATATATATATATATATATATATATATATATATATATATATATATATATATATATATATAAAACGAACATTCCCAAACGTAATATTGCTTTCAAAATGGAAATTACACGCTTAGAAAAAGGATGTGTTTTATGTGTTTGAATCCTATGCATTTTTTGTTTTGTCCTGTTCGTGAAATTTCTTTTGAAACACATATGTATTTCTTATGTAATTTTCCTGTTATTAAGCGTTTTAAACGAGAATGTTCAAAATCCATCGAATTCTATATATTCTGTACAGGTGTTGTCTTTTCTTTTCTATTTTTTCTTTTTTCTTTATTTTCTTTTTGGTGGGGTGTTGCTCTGTGTGTGTGTGTGTGTGTGTGTGTGTGTGTGTTTAATCGGAGTTAAGTATGTAGATAGAAAAAAATGCACTCAATTACTGGTTTAACTATTTATCCCGTATGGACAAGCTTTCAGACTGTAGTTGGTAAACGTGCTAAATAATGAAATATATTTGATGGAAACTAATCAAAAGGGGTACAATATGCATTTATGTTAAGTCATGAATAGAATATTGCCGTTGTTTGCAGTCTTAATCAGTTCAGCTGTGGATAATTGTTTGCTATCATCGTGATTTTGTTTATATATATATATATATAAATATATATATATATATATATATATATATATATATATATATATATATATATATATATATATATATATATATATATATTCCCATTCTATCGCGATTGTCAAGACAGCTACAGAATAGCCAAGCTATAAATGAAGATACCTTGTACATCAGCTAGGTTGTACACTGAACCAGTTTTAAGCATCAAAACAGTTTTTAATGCTTTAAATTAATGTTATGATTGGTTCCCTTGATAAAGGAAATGCAATCAGAATGAACTTTCGAAGCAAACCTTATTGTCTGTACATTCCCTGAAAAGTAGAAGAAAACACAGTTGGCGATTTATTCAGACATTAAGCAGGTTTCGTTTAATAATGATATCATCATCGTCGTCGTCGTTGTCGCCGTTATCATCATCAGCATCAAGAGAAAATTTAACAGTAGCAGTAGTCAGTCGAAAACATGTTACAATGCTATTGGGATAGGACAAGGTATTTAAATGGTCCTTATATATAAACAATTCATTTTTTTCATTATTTTACGTCTCTAATGCAAATTACTTACGTCATGTTTTGTTTCCAGTTTTATGGTATTTTTAAACAATTATAAATCCACCAGATAAGCAACTTTCTCCGCAAATTTCTCCGTTCGTTCGTTCTTTATAATACTCAAAGTGCCTCTATTACATACGTTTCTATAAAGGTTAAAATAATCTGTAATTGATATGAACCAATTGCTGTGTTTTATATAATTCAACTGAAAATTGTTTGTACTGTTATTACCAGGTACTAGAAAGATTTTTGCCAGTTATCATAATTGTTCCTAGTTACTATAAAGAGCATAACCGACTTTTGATCCGGAAATCGGATTCCACCGGATAGTATGAACTTTCGATTAATCGGAGTCGGACAAGGCAGAAACGACCGATTCGGATAATAAAAATAAGAAAGTTGAATTTCTATAGCACCGTGTCTAACATTGAGTGTTATTCTATAGTGTGTTAATAAAGTTAGATAAGAAGTCAGAAAAGTCCAATATGGTCAACACAACGGGGTGAAATGATAATACTTGAGTTAGACCAAAAAATTTAAATTTATTACAATATTTTAATGCGCATGGGCAAGATGCACGCAGTTTAATATATAATAAAGAAATTTAATAATCAAAATTTATAACTTCCAAGTTCTTTGAAAGAAATAGTACATTTCCGTTTTTACAGCGGACATGTAAATCGTTTCTCGCTGCAAATAGAACCTGCGGTGCTAAAACTTCCTTCACTATCGACGCTAGAGGGCCATATTGAACAAAAATGTTTAGTCCTGGTAGTAGGCATTTCCGATTAAACTAATCTTATCCGGAATCGGAAAAAATTTCATGCCCAAAATCCGGAATCGGAAATCGGCAGAAATATGCTAATCGGTTATGCCCTATGTATATGTATTATGCCCTATGTATATGTATTATGCCCTATGTATATGTATTATGCCCTATGTATATGTATTCTTGCCAGTTACTATCAGGATTTTTACTAGTATTCTTACCAGTTAGGATCAGTATTTTTGCCAGTTAGGATCAGTATTCTTGCCAGTTAGGATCTGTATTCTTGCCAATTAGGATCAGTATCCTTGCATGTTAAGGATCAGTATTCTTGCCAGTTATTATCCGTATTCTTGCCAGTTAGGATCAGTTAGGGTGAGATGTGATGGACGATTCCATAAATGTCAGAAGGAAATAAAAGTATCTTGAATGAACAACTTTTGCAAAGATTTATCATGGTAAGGGAACGTTACGGTGTAATCTTACTTGTCTAATAAATAAAGATGATGACTAGTGTATTGGGATGGATATGTTCTTTGTGACAGATCACAGCTACACGTTCTTTCTCTCATTCACGTATATATATATATATATATATATATATATATATATATATATATATATATATATATATATATATATATATAGATGCAATAAACTGACGACGAACAGTACGAAACTAGTAACTAACTAGCCTAAGCGCTTTCGACTCTTAATGAGTCTTTTTCAAAGGCAAATACAAAACATAGTTACGACAAACAAATAAACACAAAAACGTTGTGTTTGTAAACCTCTACATTTCTGTCTTCACATGTGCTAAAACTATAAATACAACCAGCTTGTATAGACTAGTTGCGGAAACTGAAAACGTTGTATAATTCCCTAAAAGTCTACAAGCCAAAGCGACATCTATTTTTACTTTGTGTACATATGTAACGCAGATTATATCCCGGATATTTGATTCTATACCGGTTATTCTTATAGTAAAAATTGAAGGATAATAAGAAGATTTAGAAAATGTTAAATTCTACTAGTGCATAGTTTTCATTTTCTAGTCTTCTTGGTTTAGACCTCTTGGTTTCAATGTTCTAAGGCGGCGTATCCAGTATGATTCCTTTTCCTTCCTGGTTTCGGAACTCCAGCTGTGGTTGTTAGCAATAGCGATAAGTATTATATCACTGAAAGTGTGACCAGGGGAGGAGAAGTGTTCTGCGACGCAGCCCGGTCGCAGAACACTTCTCCTCCCCTGGTCACACTTTCAGTGATATAATACTTATCGCTATTGCTAACAACCACAGCTGGAGTTCCGAAACCAGGAAGGAAAAGGAATCATACTGGATACGCCGCCTTAGAACATTGAAACCAAGAGGTCTAAACCAAGAAGACTAGAAAATGAAAACTATGCACTAGTAGAATTTAACATTTTCTAAATCTTCTTATTATCCTTCAATTTTTACTATAAGAATAACCGGTATAGAATCAAATATCCGGGATATAATCTGCGTTACATATGTACACAAAGTAAAAATAGATGTCGCTTTGGCTTGTAGACTTTTAGGGAATTATACAACGTTTTCAGTTTCCGCAACTAGTCTATACAAGCTGGTTGTATTTATAGTTTTAGCACATGTGAAGACAGAAATGTAGAGGTTTACAAACACAACGTTTTTGTGTTTATTTGTTTGTCGTAACTATGTTTTGTATTTGCCTTTGAAAAAGACTCATTAAGAGTCGAAAGCGCTTAGGCTAGTTAGTTACTAGTTTCGTACTGTTCGTCGTCAGTTTTTTGCATCTATTTTAATTAATCCCTGACACACGTGATCCCTTGGTGGATCCAGTACGCTTGAGAGGGTTGTTATTCGCCATATGATTTGTATTCTTTATATATATATATATATATATATATATATATATATATATATATATATATATATATATATATATATATATATATATAAAAATATATATATATATAATGCAATTCCAATCAATTCAGTATAATGCTAGTTACAAGTTTCTTATACGCTACTTGTAGCCCTCACATAAAGGTAAAATAAATACATGTAACTATACGCATAACAGGTTAACAAAACTATGTAGGATTTATGCACAACATTGAAGTCTAAAGAAACACATACTGAAAAAATATTCTGAAATCGTTTAATCATACACCAATTACACATCATTACCATGATTTCGAAAAGAACAGTTTTTATTTATTCGAATATGAATTACTGATCAACACAGCTAAATGACGTTTATCCACAAAGGAAACATCAAACAATAGTACAATCTGATCCGCGGAAAGTCATTTGCAATTCAATAACCAAGATTTAGCAAACTTGCATGTTTATTTTACAGGATGTGCACTGTTTCCTGCATGGAAGCAGTTAACGCATAAATGTTTTTAATCTCTGATCCTGTGAACTATTTCTAAGAGTTAATGAGAATAATGTTTGGTACATTAACTGAACAGTGCAGTACTCCGTCATTTTAATGCTCTCTTTGGAAATCATTATGTTAATCTCCTTATAGTGAGTCTGCCTGAAGTACATTATATGTATAATTTAATTAATACTTAATGAAATTAGATACATTACCATTCTCGCCTTATAACAGGAACCGTGTTATAATGAAAGACCTTCTGTATTAATAAGCAATCGTGGTCCGGTACGGTGCCTGGGTTCAGCAAATAATGAATGTCCTAAATTATGCATACCACTGAATTTGATTAATATCTTATCACATAATTCTTATAAATTGGTAATATCATACGTCTTTACTTAGAATCTTTGCACTATGAAAATTGTAATACTTTTAAATTTAAGTGATACTGCATATAATAATAAGTATACATGCTTGTGTAAAATCATCAAATAGATGCTTTTTGCCCTTGACAATTGTTTTATTTCCATCCTTGTGTCCGTAAACTTGATAATAGACCTGTTGATCACAGAACCGTTAGATTGAGTGATCATTTTTTTTCCTAGGGTGTTTGATTAGACTCCGTTGAGTAAAACATGGTTAAATTTACAAAATATAGAAATCTGAATTGGTAGAGAATTTAAGAAAATTACGTACTAATTCATTTTTAAAGAAATTACGTACTAATTCATTTTTAAAGAAATTAAGGGTTTATTTTATTTATAACTATTTTTACTCAAAACCGCTGTATCGTAACCAATAAAAAAATTATTTTATAAAACTTAAATAATGCAGGTTTGTTGCTCTTCACCATGTTATACAGTCGCTTTTTCTAAAAAAATGAGTATGTATAAGTTATCACAGAATTTTGTTGATTAGTATATTATTAGCAAATATCGTTTATTAGTACATTATCATCTATATCAGTATTTAGTGTTATTAATGTCTCTTTTTCGTTTCACACGTATTTACCGGTATTTACGTGTTTCCGTAATTACGATTAATGTCCGGAGTAAAACGATTTTTAAGCCGTAACTATGTACAATTGTTTATTCCAGGAAAAAATGTATTATCAAGAAAAACTGCAAGTCAGTAAACAGGTTCATTAATTGCTTTTTATATCAGTTTGGTGATTACCGAAAGGTGAAAGGCAATTAATATTAAATAAGGATTATTTTGCCACAATCACGTCAGATGCAATTAAATTCATTCCAGTGTCATTAGCTTTAGATCAAGGATACAAATAACCGCTTAGCAACGCATTTATCTGAAAGTGTGAATGGGAACTAATGGCCTAGACGATTAAGAACAGTTAATGATCCAAAAGCTGGTAGTCATCGTTATTCAAAGCATATTTTTGCTGCCTTTTTAAGTCTTGGTTATATCAGTAAGAATAAGAATATTTGTATGGTAAATTGGAAAAGGGGAGTTTGTGATCTCTAAATATCTATTGGCGTACTAACCGGGAGGTAGTTGAACGGATAGGTTACCGAGGGCGCCAGAGGTTTTTGGACGCCAAAATAGATAATAAAAATAAATTGCAGGAAAATCGTTTGCGGAGCCAACCCACGACCTGACAGCTAAATTATCAGCACTCTTTGAGTGCATAAACGCCTGGGGGATGTGGCTCTGATTTCTTCCCAGAGGAATAATTAATCATTCTGCTGTACAGGAATGAATTAATGGCACATGTACTATGTGAAAAAGCAACTTTATTAATTCAAATAATCAATCCTTATTACGCAACTGCTTTAAATGTCCAGTTTTTGATGGACCTAAAATTTGTAACAACATGGTAAATTAGCACATATGTACACTGTCAGGCACATTAGGCTCTGATAAATGGGTTCCTAATAATGATGTGTCTAAATTATAAAACAAAAGCTTGGTATCGAAGATTTCAAACAAATTTTGGCAAGTAACATAAGAATGAAGTTATTTCTTCACCAAGCTAGGGATATGGCCAATTTTTTTTCATTCTATAAGAAAAAAAAATTCCTTCATAATGAAAATGTAAAATTCCTTAAATATTTGTTTGTTTCTCTCTCTCTCTCTCTCTCTCTCTCTCTCTCTCTCTCTCTCTCTCTCTCTCTCTCTCTCTCTCTCTCTCTCTCTCTCTCTCTCTCTCTCTCTCTCTCTCTCTCTGAGGATAATACAAATCTGGTGTTCAAAAAAAGTGCTTGAAATAAAGAATGATAACTGTATCCGGTTATTTGCATGTACTGCAAGTAATTATAGTGTGGGGTGGTAATGTGTAATTATCAAAAGTTAAATGTTATTTAGATATCGTTTTCTATTAAATCAATACACAGTAAACCTCAGTCTCCATACTGTTTCTACTAATTTGTGTCCACAGGTGAAGTAATAATATGATATTTTGTCAGAATACATACACTTACAGCTATAGCTAAACTGGGGCTCTTAGTGGTTTTGTGATCTAAGGCACTCGCCTGGACCGATCACTGCCACCTGACCTCGTGGGTTCAAGCCTCGAATTCGATCAATGTCGGTCTGTGAGAAAGCTTGCTAGTAGCTTCGGTTCGAGGTTTCCCCGTGTTCTTTCTCCAATAGTTCTACTGGCCGCCATGTATATAGCCTGTCTTGCGCTAAGAAATCGCGTTAAACCCCCAAACAACAAATAACAATAATACGATTAATATTGCCAGCGATGATTTACTTGTTATTTAAGCTTTTGGATGCAAGATGGGACTTTTAATAGAAATCATTCTGGAAAGTAAATACTGCAACGATATAGCATTTCTTAAGCATTTTTTGTGCACTTGACACATAAAAATCGCGCGTATGTTATTGTTGGCACTTAAGTTTCGTTGTTTATATTCAGAAGTTAGTTTTTTATGGTCTATGATTTTATCTTAGTCTCCATCTCCACACACTGACTATCCTCTATCAACATAACACAGGAAGATGGTGCAATAAACAGTCGAAGTCATTTGATTGAAGGAAAGAAATTCAGGAATAAGTTAGATACTAAATTGTGTACTATGATATTTTAGAAATTCCGAAGTTGTTTAATTTTACAATCTTTCTGTGAGCTCTTTCACGACCCTACCTCCAACCCCTGCAGGGCCGGATTTAAGCTTTAGTTACAGAAGCTACCGCTTAGAGCCTCGCAGCCTAAAAAATCCTCTTAAATTTTAAGAATATTTTAAATAAAAAATACCATATTACAATTTAATTATAATTTATATTTAAGTAATAATTTAACCAGTGATGTTTTTGCATAAAATGATTACTACAATAATCTATGTAATAATTTTTTTTTTATAAAATGCATAATTTACATTGTAATCATTAGCATAAAATAACCAAGCTCAGTTATTAAACAGCCTTATTCTCTTTTAACACTTACCAAATAGAGCTAAAGGCATTACCGTGTCTGAATCCAGCCCTTAACTCCTGTCTCCCTCCCCTAATTTTATATAGCAATTTCGAAGATTTATAGAAAGTATAATAACAATCTATTTTTATATCAAAAATAGGATTAATACTACTGAACTTTATTTGACGGATTTAGGAATTCTTAATATTTCGGAATACGTGTATTGTATTTGCAGGATGTAAGAAGACAGGATAAATGTATTTATCTACATTTATCAACTTCGTGCACAATAAATCCAATTTCTTATAACAAATACTGGACTTATATTTTCTATTCTGAGAGTTTAAGGCAGGTGATCTATCATTAGGGCAGGACGGTCTGGTGTCAGAATAATGTGCTGTGTTGGACATCATGCCCCAGTGCTAGACGTCATTATAATTTGCCATAATGCAGATATCATAGCGATGTGAAAGAAAGACTGTTAAAACTACGTTAAAAATCCAGATCACACACGCACTCACATGTCAGGCACAAAATTACAAATTAATTTTTCAAATGAAAAACAAATACGTAATTCTTGATTCAAAATTCTCTCAAAAAAGAGCAGTTCACCAGTAGACAAAACACAAAGACATAAATAAAAAAGCTGAAATGCCGTTCTGAAAAGGTCAACGAGAATAAATAGAAAAAAAAAATAAATAAATTATACAGGTTCTTCTTTTATCGTCCTGGTTACAAGTTGTTGAAACAACCCTGAAGTAACAAAGTGTTTCCAGTAATTTACCGGTCTTTTAGAGGTCTGATGATTACTCAGATGGTTTCTGCTTGGATTGAACATTTATCAAAATAAATAGCAATTTGTTTCATTTCACCAAATGGTCTTCTTTTCTGATTTTAGCTCAAATAATGCATTGCAAAGATAAACAAATTCTTAGAAAGTAACATTTATGAATACAATTCACATCATGTGAAGAATACCCTTTCTTTGGAAACGTAGACGTTTACAGATATTTAGGAATTTATTTTTGGAAATTTTTTCCTTAAATAATTTTCACTTCATCATGAACACTTTACAAGAGAAACTAAAATTTACTCGTGCAATCTCTAAAAATGTGTGGCTTTCTTACACATATGTGCCTGAATATCTAGCTACAAGTTTTATGTAGTAATGTCACAGAAAGAAAATGTCGATTGTATCTGTGTAAAGCTGAAGCATTCAGAAAAAGAAATATTATGATAGTAATGCATCATGTGATTAGGTCCTTTTATCGCATGAAGTTAACTGTAATAATTTAAATTATCAGTGGACTTGGCAATAAGAGTGATGATAATGTGATTTTTAGGTAATTTTATAATGATACTCTGTTTAAATATAACAATAGCTAATTTACTTATCAATGTTAGATGCAGGAATTTTTTTTTTTAAAAAGCGGCAAGTTTTAGGTGTGATGTACCAATCAGGAGAACAAATTTGGCTCTTTTGATTATCTGCCCATACGTTCGCATCTTGAAGAAAAAGTATGTTTGTTACGGAAAACTCCATATATGTGGTCAGCCTTCTAACATTGGCAAACATTACCAGCTGAAAATTCCTTCAGTCCTTTCTGCTCGACTGAAGTTATTCTAACGCATTTCGCATTATCGGGGCTTCCTTGTTTTTCGATGCATCTGTGCATTTTGATGTCTATAATGCCCATCTTTTGCAATTATCTTGCCAACAAACATATAAAATCTACCTAATGTCCAATTCAAATCAAGAAATATTACCACTAAATATTTTTAGCCATGTATGGCATAAAATGCAACGAAAAATTTCACTGACACAATTTCAAAAATGTTAGGTTTATCAGCCATTTTGACATTCAAATTCGAGTACTTTTAATATGATTTGTTAATTGTCTAAACTGCACTTTCTTAACAGTTTTCACTTGGTAAATAACAGTATTATTGGCTTTCGTTAAAGTATCACTTGTAGTAATGCAACGTCTTAACCAATCTAAAATTTCGGTGTTCTCTGTAATTTCTTATTTAAATGACTCAAGTCACTAAAATGTTCTGGATGAAAAAGGCGGATATGTCCTTGTTTTGGTTAATGAACCACTACAACTCAACGCCATAACTTTTACCATAGACTCTTTTTCCTTCACGTGCAACACTGTTGAATACAATGACGTACTCCTCGCTGCTCGCAATTCTCGTGCATTTAGAAGTATTGAGATCACGAATCCACTTAAATGATAGCTTGGCATTTAATCGGCAGGACACTTCCTAAACTGATAAATGCATTTATTTATATTGTGAAAGTTCACATTTATTTAAAGACCGTAAGATAAAACTTATTCGAATACCAGTAGCTCAAAGAACCTTAAATTCCAGGTCAAATTTGTGACGTAACTGAACATGATATTCCGCTCTTTTGTCATTCTAATAAAATCTATTGATTAGGATAGTTTGGTTCTTTGATCAAATAACTAATTCTATATTTTTTAATCATTGATCTGATGCCTTACGACCAAACTGCCTGTGATTATGCCTTGGTGTAGTCGTAGCATCTTATTAAGTAACTTTATTATAAACTGATTCGGATAGGTATTCAATCAAAGGAAAATGACTCCGATATCAATCCTTCGCTTCCATTCTGTTTACGTCAAAATAAAATATGCGTTTCTGTTTCTCATTGCCGGCTTTAGCACTTTTCTACGCATAGTATTTTTTTATTATGCTTAAAAGAAAAGAAAAACCAACTTACTTATCCTACTTTTCAAATCAGTGCAAAATTAAACACACATAACGCTTTTTTTGGACCTTACAAACTTTGATAGAAAGGGATTATCTTATGGTAAAAGGAATTTATATTTTCTTCACACATGTCATCCATTATCGTCCGTCAACATTTACATCCTTGAAATAGGTTCATGTTAATTGCATTAAATTTTCCATACCATCATATCTAAGAAAAAAAGAGGTTTTTGTAGATATTATTATTAGATAATATCTGTTGTTATATTTCGTCTCCAATACTTTAAGCTTGTCTCCTTTGCAAGGCAGTTATCTCCCTTCCACGTCATTTTCCAGGCGATACTGGACTTGCCAAACTAATCTGGAAGCAGTAACCCCAATCTCATCACGATTTGACATCCATTTTATATTTTTTGTGTTTTTCGTCACGGAATTTCTCACCATTAAATTGTCAATAGAACCAGAACTGTTAAATCATCAGTATCGGGTGGTAGTGGGTTAAAAACTATTCAGATTTTTATTTTATTTCTTTCATCGCTTGCCATGTAGATCATATATCTTAAGTCTGTCCACCTTGTGTCCAAGATTGATATTCTGATTCTCTCTAACTTGGATGAGGCGTTTTGACTGAAACAATAAATTCTTTTTCAAAACTGAAAACGTTTTCATACAGGCCGGCTTGAATGATTTGCATTGTTAGATTACATAGTTTATCCAGACCAAAGGTATTAAATAACTTAGCACGGCAGTCCCGTAATAAATATGTATGCTACTTAAATACCAAAGTGTGTCTATGTTTTATGCCAGTAACACAATATGCAATAGAATATTACCAGAATCTTTGACATGCTAGAAATGCGCAGTGGGCCGCGCAGACTAATAATATAATCTGGCTGTAATCCATACTGAGTGCATAATCTGGCTTCAATGGCCACGTATGTCCATTAATTTTGTTAATGCTATTACATTTATCATTTTAGATTTACTGTGTAGTTTTTCATTTAATGCTTAAATTCGACTATTTTAGGTAGGATTGTGCAAAAATAGATAATAATTTATTATTAATTTCTCGTGTACATTTTTATGTATTCTGTTTTACTAAATCGATTTTTTATATACTAATAATTCTTAAAGGTTCATGGCTTAATGAAATAAGTATCTCGCACTTATATGATCTCATTTAACCTGTAACTATCGCCTGATATTCGGCATTGATTTAGCCTGACAAAACACAGTAAATCTAGTGTCAATCACGGTTCCCATTTGAAATTTACGAAACGTGCATTTGTTATAATTTGCATCGTTTGTATCTTTTTTTTTTCTTACTACTTCATTTCACATTCGACATCTTAATTTATTGATTCGGGCTAGAATATGCCTGTATAGGAACAGCTAGACAAAAGGTCGGAATTATACTCTATATCCAATTGAACATATCCCATGAATGTAATCATCGCAGTTGAAAATAAAGTACGAACCTCTGCTTTATTAGGATTCTGTTTTTTTTTCTATAAATGTTACTAAAAATATTCCTTCATATATTCTAATAATAATCTAATATCCGTTAATTCAATAATCAAAATAAACTGAAATGTTGCTCATTATTGGACAAAAATGCCTCGGAATAAATTAAATTGATGAAACAGTTCTTGAAACAAAAATAGATACCTGATATTTTTAACCCTTATCAAAATTTTAATTAACATAATAGACATGTTCTTGAGTTATACGTTGATACAATGTAGAAAAAAAAACGACCGAAAAAATATATATTGATGTAAGTTACCATGCAATGACTGTTGTTGAGTTGGTACAAAGACTAGGTTCATGAATGTTATAATACATTAACATTAAAGAATCGCCAACCATGTCTTGTGCTGTGCTATTAAATAGCTTTAATAAAATATTAGTCTAATTGCTCAAAGAAATTGTGCTCCAAACATTTCAGCTTTAAGCAAAATTGCTAAACCAAACTGAAAAACAAAAATCTGACCTTATGGGAACAGGTGCATATGCAATAATGGCTTAATATAAGTGTTAGCAATTTACTGGACTGTCGTTAATTGAAGAAAATTTGATATTATATCCAGTGAAGCAGACTATAAATATATGTTCAGTCATATGCGTACTCACTGAATTTGTAATTAAATTGTTTCTACAATTGTCATCCTTGCTTTCATTATAAAACCTTTAATATGAACAAAATATCGCGATAAGCTAAGTTTGTATCACAATAATATCGTCACATGTGCATATCGAGATATATCGATATATCGTTAGAGCCTTAGCTATATATACTATTATAGTCAGACCTTCTCTTTTATTAATCTAACACAGACAGCCCAATACTGTCTATTACACTATTCGTTTTACACCATGCGTGCCAAATGTATCATGTCAATATTATAGAAAGAGACCGAGCAAGATTTTTCAGTTGGAGAAATTAAATTTATATTTTAAGAAATACAAACAACCCAAAATATATATGTATCTAATAAACCACATTTACTAAGACTGTCGTATATGGTCAAACTCTCTTTTGTTTAACTTTTTTTACGTTCAATGAATCTTTGGATCGTACCACCACAATAAACTTAGTTATTTACATTTGACATTATATATCGCTACATATTCGTTCTGTATCTATATAATCGCTGCTCTGATTGGATGCATGCTGTGACGCTTTTATTTGTAACTTCATAATATTTGACCACGCGTCATACACCGAATTTTATGTAGAAAGAAAAGGCCTGGAACATGCAGAAACTACACAACAGTAATCTACGGTAATTAAATCATTTTTTTCAATGTTCATAAAAATGTAAGGAAAAATTACTTTCGAAACATTCAAACATAAATTTTGACAGCAATCCGTTTGAATGAGAAAGTTATTTTCTGATTTAGGATAATAATTCTAAAGGTAGGCAAATCTTGCTGGAATAAAGTTAAAAGAAATTCTTTATTCCTACCATCGTCGCAAGCCAAAGACAGTCCGACAAAAGCGGGTAGCGGATCATCGCACGTGGCTTGCGACCATTATTACGATTTAATATTGCAGAACAGACCTTATAGTTTTCTTCCATAAAATATGGATTTTCGAATGAGTCATAAAAGGAGGGAATCTTTAAATTTTAAAATGTGCTGATGAAAAACTTGAAACAATAGAGATGCGTGAGAAAATTGTCACTGTTCATAAGCATTGCTTGGTTTACTTGGTACTTTACTGTCCGGAATCCTGAACGGTGTGAATTTCTTCCAACAAGACAAGAACCAGAAATTCGGGAAGGTATACGGTTGAATACAAAACTACCTACTGTAGTTGTGAAAATTTGTGTTCTGATATTTAAATACGTTTATTAATATTTTGATCGAAGTTGTGGCTACCTTCCATGTCATTTTGGAACACGGCATTTGGAAATATAATCATTAGATTCTCAGAAAATTTTTGGTCAAATGTCATACGAAAACTCTAAATACTATAGTCTAAAAAGAACATCATATAAGTGTGTAAATGCATGTTAAACGTTCTTGAATTGATTGCCTTGAGAGGAGGAGGAGATGAAGGAATTTGGAAGAAAGTCGGAAAGGAAAAGGAGAAAGATTTAGGAGATAGGAAAGAAGAATACACATATGAGTAGAATACAAGGACAGTTGGAAATCTATCTCACACTAATCAAGTGATGCAATAGGCTATTAAAGGGTTAAGCAGAAGGAGTGTACTTGGGAAATTTGAATTATTTGACTATTGAATTGTTATTTTTTAAAAAATTGCTATTCATTGAATTTTGGCCTTGTTGTATATTTAATCATTTTACCGTCGGCATTGCTGACTTGTGGCTCGGTACATCTATCTTACACTAATTCAACTTCCAACCAAAATCAAGCAAAAAAAAACCTATTTAGAGCACCCCACCCCAATCCAACCAATCAACTATTCCCTAATACACTCGATGAATATGTTTACTTTTTTCCAAAATTGGACGTTTCTGGTTCAGCATTTTTGTGCTTTCTTGACATATATTGCATTATTCATACAAACGGGAGTAGCGATATATCCGTTGTTTGAAAGTCAGACGCTAAAACTAACTATCGCGGGTTCGATACCCGTTCAAGATAGTCCAGATCGGCCGTTAAGCGTATTTTTTGGAAAGGCACCCAGTTTTAATATATTCAGCATGATACTACTAAGAATCCGACTAAGCATATTCTGCATAAGTATTCAGGAATATATACTAAAGATGATTTAAAAAAGAACCTAAACTTCATCAGACTCATTTTTGCACGTATTTCCCTGCTTCGATAATTAGTTGAAATACGGAATGTCTGCTGGACCCTCAGAACCTCCACAGATGTGTGACTGAGAGAAGTAAAAATCGTGGAAAAAGTAACTTAAAAATGCGCTCTTTGCTCTGTGTTTATAAAGAGATAAAATTCAAAATTATAGTTTGCATATTTTATATTCAAAAATCCCACAACTTCCCTTTCATCTTAAATATATAACTTTGAAACAAATGTAGAGTACGGTATTATATTACAATTAGGTATCACGCACTGAAATTGATTAATATAATTTATCCGTTTGGTCTTTAACATGTTACCGCATCATTATGTAGCTAAGTTCATGCGTGAAAGCGCATCAGACAAAATACTTTCTACAAGATTTCTTTAGCAAAGCAAATATTGTTTTTGTCACTTCATTTCATTGCCTGTTTTTTTCTGAACAATCCAAACTTCTTTTCAACAATTTCCATGCATATGCTCACGCACCCATAACGTATAAAGTACAATATTAGATGTCATAGCATAATAGAGTATAAAAATATTTAATATCACGAATACAGACATTGACAGATTGTATACATTTATGCTGAATGCTTGCATGAATATACTTAGATACAAACTGACTAACAAACAAAGCAGAAGAAAACAACGTTCTTAGGAAATTAAATATGTATATATTTGCAGAAATGTTACATATGACCATACATATATATATATATATATATATATATATATATATATATATATATATATATATATATATATATATATGTGTGTGTGTGTGTGTGTGTGTGTGTGTGTGTGTATTTTGTAATACAGTCGTTCTAGAAAATCAGCACATGCTGTAAAACAATATGTGTAAAAATAGTTTGTTTTATTTCCTCCAGACATGGTGTAACTATGAACATTGTGCAAAACTTGCATAGGTGTGTAATTATGTCACACGTGTGTGATTTACAGATTGTATAAAAACGCAGATGTAAATTTGCACGTTTGTACTAGTTCATATATAACGATATATTGTTACGAAATAACAATTTCTTCGATTATTTAATGGGAGTAAGCAAATGTAAATAAAAATACACAACAATTACTGCGAATTGTTTTGGGGTTTCGTTTTTTAACTGGTTGTGTTTTTGTATTGCTTTGGGTTGGGGTGGGGATGTATTTGTTTTCTTGTGTTGTTTTTCTTCTGCATATGCAGGAAGAAACTTCGTGTATGTATTATAGAACCATGTCTATGCATTATGATATAAGGACTCCGTATTGCGCTACCAGGACTCTGCCAAAATTGATTTCAGGACTACGTATTGCTATACTAGGACTCAGTTATGATACTTAACTCTGCCAAAGTTGATTTTAGGGCTTCGTATTGCTATACTAGGACTCTGCATTGTGATATTAGGACTCCGTATTGTGATATTATGACTTGATTATGATACTAAGACTATGCATTGTGATACTAAAACTCTATATTATGATACCAGGACTCCGTATTATGACTTTGGAGTCCATATTGTGACATTAGGAATATGTATTGTGATACAAGGACTATGTATTTTTATATCAGGACTACGTATAGTGATATTAGGATTCCGTATTGTGATACTAGGAATCCGTATTTTGAGATTAGGACTATTGTGAAACCAGACCTGTATTTTGAATGTTACTCAAAAATAATATAAACAGATTACATCTGATTTAAAAGTCCTGAATATTTCTAGACAAGAACATTATGTGAAATAGCAACCCCAGCGTCAAAAGCAGGAAGAAAGCAATGTTCATCATAGTTCTATTTTTTCTGTGCAAACAAAATGAAACTATCAGATTCTAACGTAACACGTCTTAAGAAAATTTTATTTTAGATAAAATGCAACTGAATTTCGGTTCAAGGTGGAATCTTTCTAAATTGTATTTTCATTAAATTAAATGGTTTTATAGATGAGATTGATAAATGATGGGAGCGATATTTTCAGACATTGCTTCTTCCAAAAATAAGTCATACCAACTAATACGAGCTGAATGTTATAGGTTTTAAAAATTTCTGTTAGTTTTTACACGCTCTACTTTTAAATTTTATTCTCTTTTGGGTCTTTTTCACATTTGATTGGGCCAGTTCTAACTGGTTTGACATTTTGTAACATCTCCTATACTAAAGCATTGAGTACATTGAGTACATGCTTTTCGGTTCTTTGGAAACAATATATGTTGGAATGAGTAAAAGATTGATTCATGTTAGAATTGCTTATATAAAAAAGTACTAAGCTCTATCGGCAATGTGCAGTGTCATCAGAGGATAAAAGAAACCTTACATTCAGTCTCTTCTATATCATTTTCGGCAGACGTTTATATATTTAAAAGCGAGTGTGATCTCAATATTTTGTCTTCATTTGAATCTGCCATTTAAATTCAGTCATGGAATAGCAACCCTTTTGCTGAATTATTTCAACAGATATCTGATGCATTATGGAACAAAAGTTGGTTTCTCTCTTGCCGTTTTCCGTGTTTAGTTTGTTTTGATTGTTTAGGATTTTATTTACATCTTTGAGCAAATTCTAACCAGTATTTGCAGGCTATAAAATGTGACATACTAGCGGTTTAATCGTACCACGTTTACCATGTTGAAAAAAAAAAGCATTGTCAATGAATATTTTTCACATATATTTCAGTTAGAATTTATCTGCATAAAATGTTGATTTACACAAAAATGAACGTTACCGTTGAAAAAGGAACAATTGACGTATTGTATCGAAATTGACATATTATGATTATAATATGGTTTTTGCAAGCATTCAAAATAGCATTTTAGGATTATTTTTCTTTCAGATCAAGGTTAACCTGAGACACGTTGCCGTTGTGTTTGGCTGATCATCAGTTTCGGCCCGAAATGTACCGCCAGTTCAAAATAGCAGCTGATTTCCTGTTCTTTCCGCTTCTGTCCATTGTGTTAATTGTCACCACTGCTGCGGCACAAATGGAGGATGCAAACGACATGTCCAGGGTGTGTATCCTGAATGATAAACTAATTGTTTCGATGCAAATTTAGAGGTGTTCATGTCAACTAAAATGCAACTTTAGATTGTATGCCAATCCCGATGCAGTTTTAGGGTAGGTCGTGTCAACTCTAATGCAGTTATACAGTAGTTCATGTCAACCCCAATGCAGTTTTAGAATAGTTCATGTCAACCCCAATGCAGTTTTAGAATAGTTCATGTAAACCCCAAAGCAGTTTTAGATTAGTTCATGTAATCCCCAATGCAGTTTTAGATTAGTTCATGTAATCCCCAATGCAGTTTTAGAATAGTTCATGTAAACCCCAATGCAGTTTTACAGTAGTTCATGTCAACCCCAATGCAGTTTTACTGTAGTTCATGTCAACCCCAATGCAGTTTTACAGTAGTTCATGTAAACCCCAATGCAGCTTTAGAATAGTTCAAGTAAACCCCAATGCAGTTTTAGTATAGTTCATGTCAACTCCAATGCAATTTTACAGTCGTTCATGTCAACCCCAATGCAGTTTTACAGTAGTTCATGTCAACTCCAATGCAGTTTTACAGTAGTTCATGTCAACCCCAATGCAGTTTTACAGTAATTCATGTAAACCCCAATGCAGTTTTAGAATAGTTCATGTCAACTCAAATGCAGTTTTAGAATAGTTCATGTCAACCCCAATGCAGTTTTAGAATAGTTCATGTCAACCCCAATGCAGTTTTAGAATAGTTCATGTCAACCCCAATGCAGTTTTAGAATAGTTCATGTCAACCCCAATGCAGTTTTAGAATAGTTCATGTCTCCTCAACGCTCTTACAGTTCTCTAGGACATAAAGTTAAAAATAGCTGTATGAACCACTAGTTAGAAACATCTACTAGTCCATACATTATGCTTTCTTAAGCCGGCGGTTGCACACTTCCTTCAACTTGAATTACTTCCATGGCTCAATATGGCAAACACCCCACTCAATCACCTAAACCCAGAAATCTTAACCAAACATTTGTCACATATATGTCGTCGTGATATGACTGCCTCTTTGATGTTTGATTATCATTTTGTGTTGTTTTTAATATAAAAAAGATATTCTCAAATATCACTGTAACTGACAATTTAAAATTCTTGGACATTTGAACCCCTCACAGAGATCAATAAATGGCCCAAAATCTAAATCCATCTAGCAATATTAAGAGCCAATGTTGGATAAAAATTTATATCCACAGTACAATATTTATCAAATACGTTTCCCATATTAATAAGCCAATTTAAAGACCTTACATCTTACAATACCCCAGTCTTAACACTAGATGACACACTCGATCACTTGATGCATTTGAGTGTACAATGGAAGTTTTAGACTGGCTTTCTGCTTAATATCTGTTCATCAACAAACTCTTTTTAGACATGAAAGCAAACGATGCACAGCAACTCATAGGCCCATCATGGGAAAGTGAGTTCCAGCCCTCCATCATATTTGTCAATGCATAACTTAAATATGTTAGGAACTTTAGAAAGCATCCAAATAATAATAATAATAATAATAATAATAATAATAATAATAATAATAATAATAATAATAATAATAATAATAATATCATGTGTATCAATTTAATTTTCATTGTTAAGAAAAGTATTTGAACAGATATGTATGTGCTAGACTTTGTATTTCATTATATTCGTATCACGTTCTTATGAAAAAATATTCTGAGACTAATAAAGGAAACAACTTCTAAATGGTTCATTCTCTCCGTTGCAGATCCTGGGTAACTCAGAAGAACTCAAAACTCCAATGTATAACGAAATCTCAAGATTTGCAGATAGGTATAAACAACGCAACCCTGAAGATACCGGGACACTTAAGGCTCTTCTCCAATCCTTTAAGATGACCAAACATCAAAGTCCAGAAGGACTGCAAGAGAATGATAATATTCTGGCCGAAAAGGAAAAGCGCCCATTTTGCAATGGTTTCCATGGCTGCGGCATCATAAAGGGAAAACGTCCAGCAGGACTCTTACTCAGAGGTCTTCAACCTATTCAGGAAACTCCAGACGACCGTTTGAAGAGACCTTTCTGCAACGGGTTCTTTGGCTGCGGAAACGGAAAAAGATCAAGGAAACTTCTTCTTAGCCTCTCACCGTTAAGACCATCAGAAGTAAGTGCCAACAAACCAAAACGATTGTTTTGCAACCCTTACGGAGGTTGTTACAGTGGGAAACGGTCTTATGAAATACAGCCTGAAGAATCCTTCTTGAAGTAAACAAAAACAAGAACGGATGAGGAATAAGTACAAGAATCTTGCATAATCGTATACTGTGCATATCATGTTACAAACAATATACCTGGAATGAACCTTGTCTTTCTGGAATGGCATCTACGTTCATAATATTGCTTATTCTTGAATGATATTTTATGTAATGCTTCAATATTTACCTCAGAATGTTGAATACCTCTGTATATTTAAGACTGGCATTTCCGATAAATGAAATCCTTCAGCAAATATGCATGGAAAGTCTTTTCTGAGACTTAGCTGGCTTATGAAATATATACTTTCAACATATATTAATCGCTCTAATTCTGTATGAAAGCATGCTGGTCTTTTCAAACTTACATGTGCTCTTGCGTTTTGTTTAAAATATGGATATCTTCTCCTTTCGCATAACAAATCGTTTGCTTTTTTATTTTTGGGGTCGGGGAGGAGGAAGCGGTGGATGTTAATGTTATATATATATATATATATATATATATATATATATATATATATATATATATATATATATATATATTGTTTCTTTATTTGTTTGCAGGTTTCTTGATGAAATACACTGACCACGCTATACTGTATAACACTGTTGCCTTCTTTCCTCAACCTAGTTTAGCTTGCTTAAGAAAATTGATTGGTCAGATAAGACCATAAATGTCCGTTACATTTATTTAATAAATTGCAGTCCGACTAACACTTGAATTTTGAAGATAATAATATATTTAATAGATGCCATTGGTGGCAACATACTTATCACGATTAAAGAGTCCCTCTGATGGAAAAGATTTATTGTTTAGTACGAATATGTATTAATATATCGTATCTCAGTTATATTACACTAACAGAATTGGTCATAGAAAATGTTTTTTTGTACCGAAAAGATAATTAATTGTAATTACTCTAGAACAATCTGGTGTTTATTTAATGAATAATATTTTCTCCACCAATTAAGGAAGTGTCTATAATCAATCCGTGTTGACTCTGGTAAAACCGTTGTGGACTTTTTCTGGTAAAAATTCCACTTTAAGCAGCTGTCTAAAACTAACATTCCAACTCTGTTTGATACGTGTGAACAAATATAATTCGCAACGATCACGAGCATTTATGAGAAACAGATGGTACAATAGAAATACGATAATATGATAATGAATGACAATAATTGATCTGATTGTGACAGACAAAGGAAAAGCATATTCTTTAAGGGCAAATCTAATTAGGATCTCATACACATGCGCAATGCATATAATAGGTCTTCTTCGTTTATTACATTATGTGATACAATTACAAGCAATACTTTTTTGTAAAACAGTGCATGGTTTTTACCATTTTCTTTTCATTTTCCTTCTTTGTAAATATTTTTTTCATTTTTCATAAGCAAAATGTAAAAAAGGCGATTAAAAAGGGGACCATAAAACAACCAGTATGTCTGAATTTTGGTTATATTTTTGAGGAAATCTAATATTAGGTGAAAGGAATAAACTTTAGTTTGGCGTGATAATAAAGACTATTTTTTTTTTCAGATGGTGACTCAATTAATTACAAATGAGAAAATAATCTACCTTGAGGCCCTCAATTATATACATATAAGATGCAAGAGAATAATAATAATAATAATAATAATAATAATAATAATAATAATAATAATAATAATAATAATAATAATAATAACAATAATAATAATATTAATAATATGTTCACACACATACACACAAACACACATACGCACATTCATACACAAATATACAATATATCAAGTATTCATATAAAATGCTACATTGCTTCAGACACAGGAGGTTGATGGTGTTGCATGTACTATAATAAATGCATCATTTTTTATGATTTCATCTATCTAATAATCTTACTGTAGAAAAAAGAAATGCTTGTTATTCCAAATAAGCGCACCTGCAAATCGAACGTTCTTTTTATTTACTCCATTTTTGGCGTAGGTACTTTAAAAATTGTGCCCTTTCAATGATCTTAAATTTGGGGTACCAGTACATTCTCTTTCCTGGAAGACGGTGTTTAGGTACGAACGGGAGATTTTGTAAACAACTTGTTCATCATCATTTGCCTTTCTGAAAAACAAAATATTTTTTCATGTATTGGTTATACTTTGAACGTAAGCATTGCAGATTGAACATTTTCCCTTGCTGATCAAGAATTATTTTACATGCCCTCTCCTGGAGTCTGGATATTATTCTCATAATTGTAGGATTTGTGTTTGCCCAGATTATTTTACAGAAACCAAGATGCGGTTGAATGCAGCTTTTGCAAAAAGTCAGTCTGTAATGTAATGGAATGAGAGCCTTAATATTCTTTGGAAGCCAAACGTAAGAGTTTATTTTCTTTGAAATATAACTCACTATCACAAGCACGTAATATCTTAGGAGCGTCCACCACCCCTTCGAAAACATTTGTCATTAAATCAGTGAGAACAATACATACAGACTACACATTTATCTGTATACGTATACATACTACACCGGTAAAGCTTGCTGGTAAAAATGGTTGAATTCGAGTCCACATTCTTCATATTGGTTTGATGTTTTTTTAATACTAAATGTGTGTAGAAAATGTTTATTGAGATGGATAATAATTTAAACAAAGCTGTGTGATTGGGATTTATACATTTTGGTACACGATAAATTCTTTGAATATATGTTATACAAAATCAATGCAAGATTCCTTTTTCTCAACAAAAATCCAGTCAATGTTGCCAGATTCTTTACACAACGCACAAATACTAAAAGAAATTTTAGAAAAAAATGAATTCCTTTATACATACAAGATATATAAATGTTACCCCATTAATGTTGCCAGATTCTTTACACAACGCACAAATACTAGAAGAAAATTTTAGAAATGGATGAATTCATTTAGACATACAAGATATAGAAATGTTATTAATACGATGTATATTTTGTTTAATTATTTTGTGTGAATATGCCTATGATTTGTGATGTAAAGCTACATTCACAAACCTAGTTAAGAGATTGATGAGATATAACGTGTTATCTGACATAACATGTTCTGCTCAAATTTTTGTCCACAGAAGGTGACATATTAATTTTTAAATACATTTAGCATCATGATTTATGTGTGAAGTATGGATAACAGTTTCGTATTCTTTAAATCATTTTTGTTAGCTTATAAATTTGTGATGAAACTGCAGCGAGCTCATTTGCTCGTGTTTGCAATACAAGTACTCACACGATATCCCTCCCTCACTATCTCCCTCTCCCTCTATCTTCCTCCGCCTCTGTTATATTTCACAAATGATGAGCCCTCTGTATGAAAAGTAAAATGATTTCTATCTATTGTATCGAATGAACTATATCGATAGTAATAAATAGACTGAACATGTCGACTGTAATACATAAAGTAAACTCTATCCATTGGAAGACTAAATTGAACTCTATTGTAATAAAAAAAACTGAACTCTTATCGAGTTTAATAAATTAATTGAACTCTATCGATTGAGTACCTATTATAACTTATTCCAGATTTTTCATTTTGCAGTTATTATTTTTTTTATATATCTGCCATTCTATTGTAAAAATAGACTGGCATGTAGTTTGACTATACTCTCAGCATTTACTTATTCTTTGTTAGCGCTAAAGCTTTCCTCTCGTGATAGAAAGATGAAAAATATTACACAAAAATAGCATTTAATGAATATTTCTCGATGATCTTTTCGTAAATCTTTCAGTACTCTTATTCCGGTTTCTTTGTGAATTCTTAAAATTGAACTAAAAACTTTGAAATATTTAATTGGAAATCGGATCAGAATTATTACTGAATAACTTTTTACCGCTGTTATTTTGTTTTTCTCTTGCATATTGCAACCTAGTCTAGGTCGCCCACGGGCTACATTTGGTTTAGGCTTTCGTATTAGAGCGATGAAAGCCAAAGTAAGCCAGGTAACAAACGCTAATAACGTAAACAATATGTTGTATTAGCTATATTAACTACTTGAATATTTCAGAGAGGGTTGAGGGATAAACACTGAAAATAAATCTTAAGTCATAAATGAATTGAGAATGTCATTTTAAAATTGAATTTGAAAACGCTTTATGACGCGTAAATAAATAAACACATAGAAAAATTCAAATTCCAGTTTTATCAATGATTCACTACTCTCGTGCAGCACCTACTATCGTGACAACTAAAATTGTTGTCTTCTGTTATGAGTTTACAGATAAATGTTACATGGCGTATATGGAGTAAGTAAGCAAGAAAGGTGAGTGGTACGAACCTCAGCTGAGGTAAAGAAACTATTTGTGCATTGGCGAATACCTTATAGCTTAAAACAGTGATGTAACAATGATGTAATCCACCTTTACAATGAAAACAGGATTTTGCTTTGCGGTGTAGGTCACAATACAAAGAAACAATGATAATAAGCAAACTTGTATTAAAAAATCCGTAATTGTAAGATATTATCGGGACCTATTTGTGCATATAGTTTACTTAAATATATTAAACTATGTTTAGTTAAGTTAGTCAATAGTTCATGCATTGATATTAAAACCATTAGAACCATATAATATACATACACAATATGATAATGAAGATAGGCAACCAAAATACATTAAATCAATAGTCATTGCTTTGATAGATGACAAATACATATGTACATAACAAGGAAAATCTGAAAATAAATTTGATAGAACTGGAAATGTGAATAAATTAGTTGACCAATGCTGTTAGACAAACTGTCGGAGAGAGAGAGAGAGAGAGAGAGAGAGAGAGAGAGAGAGAGAGAGAGAGAGAGAGAGAGAGAGAGAGGAGAGAGAGAGAGAGAGAGAGAGAGAGAGAGAGAGAGAGAGAGAGAGAGAGAGAGAGAGAGAGACGTTAGTCGCATATCAATATATGGCCCTATGCACTATAAATGGTGTAAGGTACCATTACATTGAAGACAAATAAATCTTATTTATATAAAAGTGTCATCGAGAATATTGATACACTACCAACAGCAACAAATCTGTAAAACCTTTATTGAATCTTATGACAGTAGATACAGAAATATTGTACAAAAACAAACGAATATTTTGCAAGGTGGATAATGCAAAAGATATAATGCCTGAAGAAGGTTAGGCATTACAATTAAAACAATATTAACACGGATAAAAGTACCGTATCATATTTATTGTGTTTTTCGATAGAAATATCTTGCCAAAGGGCATAACCTTGTAATTATACATGCCATGCCAGACGCAGTGTGTACTAGAGGGAGACTCGAAACGTATTTCACAATGCAGTGAATAAAAAATCGCAAAATAATTGTATCAAGAATGGGATGTACAAATACTAAACCTATAGTGTTCACAGTGGAACATGAAAAACAATTTTATTTCGCCAAATACAACATATATTTATGATAATAAAACAAAGATAAAGTTAGAGAAACAGCTAATTAAACAGCTATAGCAAGTTAAAAAATGTCCAGTACATACCAAGTTTACTATATATTATTAATGCCTAAAATGCATGTCCTTTTCTTGTTGACAGTAGTTTATTTTTTAAATTTGAAACTGGTCCTGATGAAATGGCAACATTCACATCGATCAACGATGTTCTACATATTTCATTCTGCAAGAATTTCGTAATTGGGAGATTCATGCCAAATGAAAATAATTAACAGTTTTAAAGACAGCTAGGTTTGTAAATAGCTGTAGACATCAAGAAAAATTTACAGAACAGCAGGTTAAAAAGTGATTACAAAGTACAGAGACTCTGTAGGATTTTATGGGCATGGCATTTAAATGTTTGAGAAAAGACATCTACCCATAAAAATAGAAATTTTAATGAAACAGGTATACCACAACACCAGTGGGGTTTTTTAATTTAGATGATTACATTCAGTTTTTCTTGCTTTAATTAACATCTACACATTGTCTGACGTCCTCAGTCATTTGTAACGCCCTCTATCTTTGGTTTATCTCTGCGAGACCATTCTTGTTCTGCAGCTCAGACCTGGCATTAGTGTTAGCTGTTTTCTTCTTGTTCAGGATTTTAATGTTTTATCCTAAAACATTTATTGCCATTTTAGACTCATCTACCTCACTATTGATTATCAGTTCGGTTTCTTGTAAATGACGTTGAGGACTAATCTTTGCGTGTTCATTGTTCTGTGTTTGCGATTTATAGTTCAAACACAACAACATATTTGGCATCATGTCTCTCGAAAAAATAAATCTTGTTCATCTAAAAATAAAGTGAATCAAAGTCAATAGGTCCTCGGATATGTCTATTAGATCATTTCATAAATCATTGTACATTAAAACATATGTAACGGGCATACTGTTCAATGTTAAAATGTACAAGTTCATTTTCATCACTTTACTTTCTCTAAAATGGAATTCTTTCAATGTTAAAATGTCCAAGTTCATTTTCAACACTTTACTTTCTCTAAAATGGAATTCTTTCGATTTTGTGTTCTATAAATCCTAATTAGTCTTCCAGCCGACTTATATCTACTATTAGCTGTCTTGACATCCACAAAGTGGTGTGTACTAAATGTTAGATCCTTTATTAATTAATCCGCGCTGAAACAGCCAACTTTATTCTAATCATGGTCTTCTAAAGGAAAATACTTGAGAACAGTTTATTTGACGATGATCATAAATGCATTTAATGTAAGTCTGATCACAGGCTACGTGAATATGTTCCAAACTAAACTTTTTTATGTTTTACCTCAGCTGTAAGGATGTATTGGAAACGAGTTATTTACAATACATTCAGACGAAAAGCAATCTTAAAATGCAAACCAAAGTATATTATGAAAAATATGATGTCAAATCTTAATGCGGAGTAACATCACATTAATTTCAGCACCTAGGAGATCGTAAAGAAAGTTGTTGCCTGCGTTAGGTTGGAAGAAAGAAAGAAAATACATAAATGTCACATTTTTAACGAAAATGCAACATGCGTATCCTGTTTAACTCACCATTGTCCAAAGATAACAGCTCTTGAACTCACTTTGTCTAAAGATAACAAATCTTGAATTCACTATTGTCCAAAGATAACAACTCTTGAACTCACTATTGTTCAAAGATAACAACTCTTTGACCCAATGTTGTCCAAAGATAAGAACTCTTGAACTCACTGTTGTCAAAAAAAACAATACAAGTAACCGAGGAACTAGAAATGAAAACATTGGGCACGATTTATTGGTTTCATAAACAGGTAGGAAAGGATTAATAGTTGATTAATAAAGAAAAATTCAAACTAGAGAGCTTTCACCGGATTGAAGCCAGTCATGGGCTCCAATCTACACGTAATCAATATTACAATGTGCATGACATGGGGGAGATCTTGACACAGTATTTCTTATGTTATAGACTTCCTTAAGAACTAAACCTATATCATAAGTTATAACTTCTATGTTATCATCTTAAACATTTTTATGTGCTATATATGTACGGTCGCTAGATTTTAATTACCTTTCATATGTTTTCGTTATCATTAATTATTTGCAATCCCCATTGATCGGGAAACTTTATTTTTTATCACCGTTACCAATTTCATCGTTTTACCTTTAGCTATTTGGTTTCGTATCGCTGGTCGATACAGAACCTTTTTACCATTTGTACATGGTGATGGATATGGCCTCTTTGTGCTGATGCGCCGTAAAAATTTAAAAAACCAACCAACCGGATTGAAGTGTTTATTCAATAACATGAGTAATTATAGTTGGAATTACGTAAATACCATGGTAGTTATTAATTCTAGAAAGAAATCTAAGAAATACATTGTTGAAATATAATAGATGAAGAATTTAAAAGGACACCAGAAAAGAGGAAGATCTAAAACGAAACAAATATGATAAGCTGGAAGAGGAGAAGTGTTGAAAGCGTAATGCACAGTTAGCTATACGTTAGAGAGAGGTTCCAGAAAAATATTCAAAATATTAATTCAAAAGTCAGAGAAAAATTGCCATTAAGTGAAATGCTAAAATAACTGTACAATGAAAGGGTGTTACAGTAGTGCTATTGCCACTACTGTACTGCTAACAGTATCTAACTGTTGATCTGCCTATAGCAAATGTTGTAAACTATTGAGTAGGAGGTGAAGTAAATTCAACTTACAATTGTGTTCTAAAAGAAAGCAGAAATGATTCGTTCATTGACAAAACTGAAAGTGCTTAATGAGTATTAGGGTAACTAATTGCCTGACTTAGTAACAACATAGCAGCAGCATTGACCGGGATTATACGACTGTGGAACAGTTTGGCTATTGACTCGAACACATTATTATACATAACATACCCGCATTACGTGACCAAAATGATAGAAGCATATCAAAGTAAGCATATTCGTAAACTGTTTTTAAAACGGTAAAACGTAGTAACTCCTGCAACTATTAGAATCAACATAATTAATTGCAGATCTATTTCTTAATAAATATTTGAGTAACTAACAAATCAAAATATCCTGGTGTGCACAGGCTCAGCCATCTTGGATATCATCATCATCATCATTCTTATCATCTAATATCAAAAAACAGGACGCTCTAGGTAAGAGTAATCTACTGTGGACAGGTGACGCCCTTTGTTTATTGTCATTCGACTACAATTATGATTATACTTGTCGTCCTCTTTTTTCAGTCACTTTTAGTACCTGGATATCATTGTTAACAGCGATCAATAATTAATTTTCCTCTAGAAGTTTGTTGATGAAATTTGAAGTGCAGAGCATTCAACAGTCAGGCATTGACTATGAATAAACAAGATTATTGTTAAATGCTAGATTTAAAAAAGCAACAATCATTTAATTTGATTTGAGCAAAAGCTCCTACATGACCAGGTTGTCATAAACTTAATGTATGATATTGCGTCGATAGTATCATGTTACATTTGCCGCGTGGTATCTTGCAACAGAAGCTACATCTTCCATCACTGCAAGTAAATAATCTCTGATTTTTTTTTTCCTGTTACGTTTTTAGCAAAGTCTTCACGTTTTTCTCTAGAACCGTTATGGAGATAATACCAAACGACATCCGGTCTATTTTTCATATGCAGCAGTTGTGATAGCCTCCGTGTTTTTCTTCAGGTGGCATTTTACGACCAAATTGTACATCGTTGTAGAAGCGGTATTATCTTGCCAAATGAGGTAACCCACTCTCAAAAGTATAAATTGTATAGTTGTTATTTTGAACTATCCTGAAGTTAGTGGCTGTTATTACTTTGTCATAACTTCATTGACATCACTATGTCTCGACAAGCTATCGTCGCTAATAGCAACGTAACCAATAGTTTGAGGCTACTGAGACAATCATTTCAGTTTGTTTCATTTAAAAATGGCAGAAATCAACATAAACCTTGAAAGTTTAGGTATTTTATAGATGATTGAAGCATTATCAGGGTACTGTTTCCGAAAGTATAAGTGATTTGACTCAGTGGATGTTCAAGCTACTTCGCAAATACTACGAAGCAAACTTACATAATGTTCCAGCCAGTTTTCTGCCGGACACAGAATACATATATTTGTCTAAGTGTCAGTGTTTTTCAAGGCCGGATTTAGGTATAAGCTAAAATAGCTACAGCTTAAGGCCTCGCTGTCTGAAGGGACCACTCAAAAATTTCAAAATTCTTTTACAGCCTTATTCTCTGTTAACACTTACCAAATATGGCCTCTACAGTTTCCCATAATTTCGGGCCTCACCATGTCTAAATCCAGACCCTATGGGGTTTTATTTTTTTGGTATCAGGACATCTACCCTTAGACATCCCTTTGTCTCCCCTTACCCGACATATCCCCCCACATTTCCCTCCCCCATCACATAGGATTCCCCCCCCCCAGTCATTTCCCTCCCCCATTATTTTTATACTACTTTATTTATATATAGTAACATTTAACTTTGACGTATACTCGCATCCTGCATCACCGTTAGTACATAGGTATGACTGTTGTCGCCTGAAATAAATGCATTATCAAATGTAAACTCTCTCTCTCTCTCTCTCTCTCTCTCTCTCTCTCTCTCTCTCTCTCTCTCTCTCTCTCTCTCTCTCTCTCTCTCTCTCTCTCTCTCTCTCTCAAATACACACACTTATCTAACTTAAGGGTAGCTTGACACCACATTTGAACTGTGAACATAAATTCGCGTCCATTTTCACGCATTGTTAGTTATAACAAAATGGGCATTGTTTATTTGTCAATCAATTGATAGTGCTTTTACTGAATGTAAAACAGGATGTTTTTCTTTGAAGTATGTTGAAGAGGCTTGGTCTAAACTTCATTTAGGAGCCCCGAGTGGCCGAGTAGTCTAAAGGTCTTTCCGTTACGGATCACTGCCATCTCACCTGTCTTCGTGGGTTCGAGTCTAAAATTCGGCGAATGTGGATTTGTGAGAAAGCTTGCCAGGAGCTTCTCGTGGGTCGGTGGTTTTTTTCCGCGGATTTCCCGGTTTCTTCCTCCACCATTAATACTGGCCGCCATGTGTAGCCTATCGTGTGCGGAAAAATGGCGTTAAGCCTCACAGCAACAACAACAACCTTTATATAGTGTGCGTATTTGGTATATTTAAGATAAACAACAGAAGGATTTGCCATCGTTCAATTAATTGTAGTTGTGAACTGAGTTTAAATAATTTCAACTTACATCAAATCTTTGGTAGATATTTGCCTCAACAACCAAAGAAGTACAAAGACTGTTCTTCGCAAATTGCCGTCTCCAACTTCGACAATCATGATATCATATAAATATTTGAAAAATATTACTTACAACAATAACTTTTAAACAATAATTTTTTTAAATATGTGTAAATGTTAACTTTCTTTAACTTTTACTACTAAAATTTGTTCCAAATAACCGTTTACTTTTAACATAACTTAGTATGACATTTTATATTTTATTTCCAAAATGTCATATTAAATGAATTAAGTTTTAAGATAATGGAGGGAAGTGACTGGGGAGAATCCTATTTGATGGGGGGACAGGGTAGGGGAACTGTCCGGGAGGAATATGACTAGGGGAAAGTCGGGGGGATGTCGTGGGGGAAGTGTCCTAGACACGTATTTTTTATAAGGACATACGATATTCCATTGTAGTAGTAGAAAGACAAATTAAAATACAACGTGATCAGTTTTTTTATATAAAAAAATCAAAATGAGCACAGTAACAGCATGGTAAAAATAAAATTATTTAAATAGCAATTAATACGAATTTTGTATATTTTACCTGTATTTCTGAATGACTGGACCGGAAACTAAATTTGATTGTCATCTCCAAATTATCTCGTCTCACTTTCCAGTGGGCAACTGGCTCTAATAAGTCATGAACACAGTCTAACTTAACCTAGAAGCTACCTCTATATGGTGTGCCAATTTTCTGGTGCATTTCAAAATTTCTTATGCGGTTTGTATGCGTACTGCGACCAACTGTTCAACTCGACCAGAAATTGTGTTTCAAAAACAGGTAGTTTATGTTCATGAGGACCCTCGAGATCTAGTCGGTTTGATTTCTAATTTTGTACGCAATTGTCTTTCTCTCTCATTAGCTAACTCTATCTATATAAAACGTTACACTTTCCTTTGGAATCGACTTACATCACACTAGCCTACATTTAAGACCATCTGTATATAAATATGGCTGTTTGTGAGATCCTTTGAGGGGTCAATAAGTACAATATTAACTACGTATAACAAATAATAAGTAAATCTATTGACTACCGCTCTTTCCATATTTTTGATCTTTCTCTTCGTACATTTCATCCATTCTCGTGTATCTTGCATACATTAGGATTTTATTTTACCTGAAAATAAACGCGAGCTATAATCTAAAGCCTTTGTTATCTATTGCTATACGTAATCAACTTTTACTTGCTTACTTAGTTAGGAACATATTCCAAACTTTTCATATTAGACTACTGTTACTTGAAGGCTGCATAAACTATTGTCATAGGAAACCATGCTGGCTGTCTAATATTAAAAAACAACTGTTACGATGCACAGGGAACATGAAGTTTTGTATAATATAATATTATGTGTTTGTCAAATATTGTTTGTGTGAAAAATTTCAGTTATTACGAATAAATAATTTAGATGGAGAACACACATAAACCTAGCTCTGCTAAAATATGAAATGTATTCCTCTTCTAGAAGCAAAAAAAAAATAATTCAGAATCTCAAGAAACAAAACCAAAGTTTTGTGCGACCCCTAACCGTTATCAGTTTTAAGAAGTAAATTACCATTCCCTATTTTATCCGAATCCGTTCCATCCTTTGCATAACATTGAAGAATATCGTTTTTTGAAAAAAAACGGATTACATACTTACTTGACCACTATTGCAATGACGCATATATTTCCCCAAGAATATCATTCTTTCTTTGTTCAAAATATGTTAATTTCCATTGATATTGCATTATTTTATTTCTTCTTGTCTAACGAAATCATAGTTAAGGTAGACAGGAAAAATGTGCATGCAATTATACATCGAATAAAAATCATCTAAAATTCTTCACTCGTTCAGGTAAAAAAAATATGAATTTAATCAATGTTAACAGGCAGCTTAAGATGCTGGCAGGCTATTACGTATTCGTTTTCCTTATAAAAAATAATCCTGGCGCGATGTTCCATTGTGAATTTTAATGTGACATCGAGTCCTTTCTACACTGTATAACGCCACCGTATGTATCTAAAAGAAGTAATGCTCGTGTTTTAAATGTCGATATGTTTTAATATTGACTCAGTAACAACTTTTTGAGTTCAAAATGTAGTTTCTGTGGGCAAAATAAAGGAACCAGTCAACATGCAATATTATATTTTCTTCTGAAATATTGTAATAAAAGAAGAAGAGCGTGTGTTATTTGTATTTCCGTCTCCGTATATAACTTGATATATTATATGGTTATTTGTTGATTACAGAGAGTCAGTGTAGGGGAAATATTTCTGAAAGCGTGCAATTAGCCAGTTTGTAGTTACCGACTTCATAATGTACAGTATGCACGATAATATGTGATAGTATGGATTAAATTCATATAATGGACCTTCCCTAATTACTTAATTAACGTAAGTAATTCTCTGGATATCCTATTGTTAAAAAAGGCATAGCTTTTATATTAGGTGTTGGTTGTGCATGGCGTGGAAAGAGTGCCTGACGAGGCACATAAACAAGAAACAAGGCAAACAATGCATTTGTGAGATATTTGCGAGTTTAAGAAGCGTTCAGTTGGCAAAGACTTGTCTAAAGATGCTTGTAAACAGGGGATATAATGGGACTCAAACCTAGTGATACCTATTATGTTTAACAATATAAAATAAATTAATGAATGTATTAAATCTAGTTAATTTTTTTATGCACAAAAGCAGTTTATATGTTGATTTATAGAAGTTTAAGCATAGACCTCTATGACGACCTAAATTCGAATGTAAATTCGGTGTAAAGATTTCGTCTTTACATGAGTGCATTCCATGATATTTATATTGGATTGGAAAGTAATAGGTTGTTAAAAATATGATGACATCGAAGACAGTTCGAAAGTAATCAGCTAAATTTTATCCTCCTATCGGCTAACATGCCTCCTCGTATCCTGGTACCTTATAAATGGAGGAGAGGCTTGCGTGTCCCAAAGATGATAAAGCTATACTGGCAGTGTCTTGACCCTTGTCATATTCAACCAAACCGGCATATTTTGAAGAAATGGCCTGACAAAACACAGCATCTGGTTATCCTGGTTTGAAATTGGGCGTACTGCCAACAACTCCAACCAAAAATAAAATAAAACCGTTACAGAAACTGCAGCAACCTCATGCAGTCTTATATCCCAGACAGGATGAAAAGGACTAACTTGGTAAGGGTGCATTTCACGGATCCACTACTTATGCTTGTTGTGAACGTCACCATAAATTACTTGAGAAATAGTGACCGAGGCAGGCTGTGTAGTATGAATTTAGTAACCAATGTCTATAGCTTTATCCTATGTGAAAAGTTTAAAATTCAATTCTTCGAGATGTTTACTAAACTGGATCAAACGCATACCAAATCCAAAATTATTCTGTAAATGTACAACTGGTAAAGTTATTTTATTCCCATATAGGCAGAAATAGTTCATCGAAATGCTAATTGATTGTATTTTATCGTCTCTTGACGATATTATAATCTGAGGTAGACAGAAAAAATGAAATGTGTAGATGACTGAACAGGAATATCTAACTTTATCTCCCGACAGGTTTGAAAAATAATACGATTACGTCAGACAGCTTTAAGGCATGTGACAGGTTAGAATTTATTGTTTTTCTCTTGAGAGTACTGTTTTGATATCCTTATGTGGATTTCAATCTGTGATCTTGATTCGTTTCTTCCCTGCACAATTCCTGAAGTAATTTATCTTTTTTCTCAAACTTTTGTTGTTTTTTTAAGACCACGCAGCTGGCCAGATGAGATGGAATTATTTTCCTTTAAAACTAGAAAGATGTAAAGAAAGAATAAAGGAGAAGTAGCTGAATTACAAACATTTAAAAAAAAAAAAACTTGTACACTAGAACTAGGTTTTAATTACTCTATACCAGTCTATAAGTGACATTCTTCTTGATTATAATTAGAGATAACTTAAGAATATCGCTCGGGTCTTGAAATTAATGTATTCGATGCAACTGCTTATCTGAGATTGTCAGGATATTTACAACAGGCTACATTTTTAGACAATCTTAGATACTAAAATAAACTCACCCTGATTCTACATTTAAGTTAAATAAGATATTTTTAATTTTAAACAGTGCTTCATGTCGGTGCCGGAACATTCGCCCATTCATTTTAATGACCACTGTTGCAACCGTTCAAAGCATATCTTGCATTTGGCTGTCATCATCGAGAAGCAGTTAGTGCTGTTCAACAAAATAGCAACAGTCAACGTGCAAAAAATGGCTCTAAGTTTCGAAATATTCGATATCCACTTACCTATGGTACTTCAAATAGAACATGGAAATTTATCATAACTGTGTGAGTACTGACTTCAAATATTAATAATGGAATCGCCATCTCCCGGACCCATGTGCTTTTTGCGACTGGTTTCCATGGCGATGGTATACACAACCTAAAACAATAATGACTGATGTTGCTAAGAGACCTACCATAACTTTTACGGCTAATTAATTTGCCAAACTGAATCACACATTGTGCATAATATTTTTGTGTAGCCTTTTAATGTCGACATATACGTGACACTGTTTCAGCGGCGCCGATGTCTTCAATAGTGACATTTATTCAAAACTATTTATTACAATGCTAACGAACCTCATCTATCTGTGAGATAAGTTATTGCATTGAACTGACATTTTGGGACAGTATTATTATGTACAACTGATTTGTATCCTGATATTCCAGGAATCTAAGTGACCACAAATTACGTTCTTTCTAACAATATTACGGTACAATGCATATTTCTTTGGGAAAGTAGCATATCTTCTAAGTCAGCGGCATTATTTAACTCAGTGCGGAATAAGATTAATGTCTATCTAAGGTTTCTAATCAAGTAACAGGAGTTCGGGTAGCTTCCGAAAACTCATTTGGTAGAGCGTCAGACATATTGTCAAAGGTTTAAGTTATTTACCAATGTCTAGCGGGATCGGTTGCCACATTGTGTCCTTGTAACAGGCAGTTATTGCATTTAAATTTGTTAAAACTGCCGCCATAAACCAACTAGCAAGAATTAGACGCAAATATGATCTGTTCCTGTATCGCCTGCAAAAAGGAGAAAGATGTTATCATCTTTGTCAAAAATATTTTACGGTTGTGTGAAAGTTTTTGGCACCTTTGTCAAATGTATAAGTGTTGTGTGAAAGAAACGTTACAAGAGGAAAACTATACAAACAAATAAATTATCTACTATGTTCTGTACGGCCAATCTGTTTATACAAAGATAATTAAACACAGGTAACTTACAAATATAGGCTGGTTTGAATGGACACAGGATCTCAAATATAAACATTATTGGTTTCATCGTCATAGTTTTTAAACTTGCAAAACCAAAACTGTACTTTTTATATTCTGTGTTTTTGTTTCCAGTAGTTTTGGTAATGGCGTTTCAACAGTTAGTATTACAAAACAAAAATAAAAATACTTATAAGTCGAATGTAAAGACAAAAAACAACAAAATATAACACGGGAATTGTCTTTGTCAGTATGCAGTCTTAAAATGAAATTCGGTCAGCTACAATATCAGATATGCAAATATGACTAATGTAGCTTACCAACTTTGCAGTGCATGTACATCTATCAAAACTGGCAGGTACTTGTAAGTTAGATAGACCGGTGTGATTGCCGCACAATATAAGTCTTGCTAATGGTGATCGGTAATATACCGCTTCGATCAACCCAATGTTGACGAATTTATACTTCACCCACTGTTCTGGTGAAGATAGACTGCATATGTAAGGTTTTATTAGATTTTCCACTCATATAATTTTTTCTTCGACTAAGTCTCCGGAAGATAGAGAACATCTTTTACCGAAAGTTAATTTTGATCGTACATACTGAAGATAGATATTGACAATAGTCTTTTATAATGTGAGGTGATACAACTCGCTAAATTATGAATGATGGGTAAGTGCTTAGAAATGGAGAAATAACAGGTACTCAGAAATTTCTTGATTTAATTGGCATCATTTATGTCCAGAGTGCACGCCAATGTATCATTCTTCAAATAAACAATGAAGCACGGTAATAGAATAAATACAAGAACGTTAAGCGCATTTGACAGTTACTTTTGACTGTGATGATGATGTCCTTTTAAGGTATGAACAAGATGCCATTTTTCGGCTTCTACCTGAGTTGAGAATAATTTGTTTTGTGTCCAGGTGACCAAACACTTGACGCGAAGGAAGAAGGCCAAAGCTATTTTGATATGTTTCCTTAATTGCCAAGTAATAATCTCAACTGAAAAATCAAGCGTGTGTTTGTGTGTGTGTGTGTGTGTGTGTGTGTTCAGCTTTGGAAAGGGTGGCCCGGGGGCACATCAGATATATGTTTGCAAATACACTGACAGCAGTCTTCAAACTGTCCTCTATATTTGTATAATTATCACTGCTATATTATTCCAAGTATTAGAAGGATTAGACCTATATATTGTCCATCTAATCTTATCTAACTTTATCCATGGGAACTGCTATATTATTCCAAGTATTAGAAGGATTAGACCTATATATTGTCCATCTAATCTTATCTAACTTTATCCATGGGAACCAAAGATGCCCTCATGACTTGGAGGGAGGGTCAGTTTCTCCCTGCGTCTCCCATCTTAATCTAATCTTGACCTAATATAATATACATTAACATAGCGTGTCATCAAATTCACAAAAGCTGCAAGAAATAATAAATAAAAACACTTCGCTACATTTCGACCTAAACCAAAGTTCTCCTAGAGAAACAATAAAATGCAAACAGAGACACACAAAGACACAATGTTTGGCACAGGTTGAACAATAATTATCTATATTTGTGATGGGAGAAAAAGAGTAACTGAAATGTCTAAAAATACACGAAAAGAGAATAAAATAACAAGACATATAGTCATTTTTTATTATGGCCAAGATAATTAGGTCACATTGTCAAGGCTTCTTAATGGTATGGCTGAATACATGTTTAATCACCGAAAACATAGAAAACTTATTATGGTAATTAAGAAGATTGTGAAGTTCCTTACGTAGCTGTCAAATTTTAACTGAGGAGATGAAATTTTGAATTTTCATTTTGCATTCACATGACTGCATGCCCTCAAGTATATAACTAAACCATTTCCGAACACATTTTCAGGACAAACAAACGTTCACTCTTTTTTATATTTTAAGTCCGCAAACAATGTCCAGTACTTCCATGATGTAGAAACAAATTACAAGAATTGTCATTAGCATCAATTTATATTGTTCCTGATAAGACTCCAATGTGGCTCTGTTAGTCGAATGCCGATTCATTCTCCCAAAAATGTTAAAATTACACAATTTCTGTTCTCACTGCAATTTTGCAAATGTCATTGATGCATTGCATTTAAGGGGCTATTGGGCAAGTCCAATATGACACCTAGTGATTAAATAATATGTTTGTAGTAGCGTTTCAGTAAACTGCATTCCCTTACAAAGTATAAAATTTTGTAGGGTGGTACGTCCGCACACAGTTTTTTCAAGCATTTAACCGCACCGGTGGCTTAGTGGTTAGAGCTTCCGCTTCGGATGCGTAAGGTAGTGAGTTATAACCCCGGTCGAATCATACCAAAGACTTACAAAAATGGTACTAACAGATGCCTTGCTTGACGCTCAGCATTAAGAGGTTGGTGTTAGGACTGGTCGGCCTGGTGTCAGGATAACGTGACTGGGTGGGACATCATGCTACATGTCTGCGGCATGATGCCCCAGTGCTGGACATCACTAAAAACTGCCACACTGCAGACATCGTAGCGATATGACTGAAAAATTGTTAAAACTACGTTAAAAATTACATCATCAAGCATTTAACTTCAAAACACTACTGTCTCGCAGGATGGAAATTGCCACACTCGACAAGAACGTGTTCCACTGTCAGTGAACACGGGACAAGGTACACATGACTCCTATTGTAATCCCTACATTTATTTGAAAGTTCTGAACTTTCCAGTCTATCCAAATCCTAATAGTTCATATGTTAATCTAAAGTATCTTCGTTGATAAATTCACAGTGAAGAACTTATCAGGGGTTTTCTGTTATGGTTTGGAGAGGCTGGACTATTAATAACACAAAGTATAGCTTGTCACAGATTTTACTTCCGGACCAGCACAACACCTCGTTGTTTAGTCTGCACTGTGCCAAAATACACAGACAGAAAAAACAGAATTATCCTATTCTAGAGAATGTACTTTAAATCCATGCCAAGAATACCTGAACCTAACAACAAAATGAGAGGGGTAAATGCTTAGAAATAGACTGGGAAAACTAAATTGAGAAAACTAAATTTCAACGTTAAATTAAATTTTCATAGAAATTGTAAAATTCAAACGGACAATTTTAGACAGCAAATTTGACCAATGAATGGTATTTAAAACAAGTGCTAGCGCAAATCTATAATGAACGGAAGTAATAATTGTGACCAAAGTCCAGGATGCATACATGTTTTCTCTAATTTGACCACTACGAGTGACAGTCTCCAATAGTGTGCTGGATGTTCTTATGTTTGCTTGTGGAGTTTACATTTTTCATATTTTATCTAGTATGACTAACGTTTGCTATTTATACATTAGTCGCGCATACCCAGTGGACGAATTATACTTTAATTAAAGATCGTATCGATCTATACACTATTTTAAGTCACTATATCGGGTCTTCCATTAAAAAAATGAGTGAGTGCAGGACAGCTTTGATTTGTTTTATCTGCTTTGTCATTGCCTTTATGCCGAATAGCCAGCCAACGGTGCAGAATGCGTTTCCCAGATTATACAAGAACGCCAAGTTTCTGTACTATGTGGGATATTAACTTGTCAAATTTAAGATTATGCAAGGCTTTTCAATGTAGAAAGGAGATTCGAAAAAACTGCGGTAAATTATTTTTAGACCTTTCAATATAGTTCAAATCTTCGAGTATGGCGGTAGTTTCTAGTGCCATGTAGTGATGGGATGGCAACTCCAACTTAGAACCATCTGTATACAAGGCCATATGGCTACGATAGGAGGCTCTAATTTAAATAAATTGCCTTTTTGGAAAGGAAAGGAATTGTTGAGAACATTTTGAATCCGCAATGGACTAATGTTGTTTTAAAGGTCCTGATAATCACGCTGGTGATTCGTGATTGTAGAAGTCTGTAATATTTCCAGCAACCGGAAAAAAAAAAGATTTTACTAGTTACCGGGTTCTGACGTTGGGTTGCTAATTTCCAAGCCAAGTTCCAGCGATGATATTGCATGCCAATTTAGGCTGGTAATAGCTAAAACCCACACACAAACACACTCACGGATTCTTGTCTGTATTTTCCTATATTGCTTTTATTAAAATCAAAATATTATTCATGGTACTGAAACGATTATTCTTTAAAAAAAAAAAACTTAAACATCGACCTCTGTTGCTATGGCATTGTCTGTTGCCATGCTGCCCAATACCTACGTATGGTTCGATTGTGACCTAAATATACAAATATGGCCTCGACCAATAAAAATTTAGTTTGTATACTTCCAATCAAAACAATTGATACATAGGTATACCAATGAACGTTGCCGCGATACTGACGGTGCTAAAGTCTAGCAAATGTGGTTTTTATTTCTCGGGGCTTATGCTCATAAACCTTGAACAGATGCAGTATGAAATTGTTAGATTAAAGAGACCACATAAAAGAAAAAACAATAATTCACATTAGAATTAAAACGCAATCTACGATTTTGTTGTAACCATGAGGGGGGTAACTGCTTCCTCAAGTGGCAACAAATATATGCCCAGTTAATCTTGTTATTGGATTAGTTAACTACGACATATTAATAAAGAGAGTACTCGTCCAACCAACCAGATTCAAGCACTGACACCAAAATGGCTAGTATTTTGAATGTGCCAATCTGTTAACAACAACAACAGCAACAACAACAATAATAACAATAATAATAATAATAATAATAATAATAATAATAATAATAATAATAATAATAATAATAATAATAATAATAATAATAATAAGTAGTAGTAGTAGTAGTAGTAATAGTAGTAGTATGAACGGAATATTAAGTAGCTACATATGGCCAATACATATTTACATATTAACTAAATTTAAACCACACCATTTTATATCTCTTTTTTTATGTGTCCACCCTTGTCATTTAGGAAGAGGGGCCCCGAGTGGCCGAGTGGTCTAAAGCGCGATCCGTTACAGATCACTTCCATCTCACCTCTGAGTGAGTTCGAGTTTAAGATTCGGCGAATGTAGATATGTGAGAAAGCTTGCCAGTAGCTTCTCGTGGGACGGTGGTTCTTTCCGCGGATTTCCCGATTTCTTCCTCCACCATTAATACTGGCCGCCATGTATAGCCTATCGTGTGCAGAAAAATGGCGTTATGCCCCAGAACAACATAAAATCATTAAGGAAGACATACAATTATTAACGGACTAACCGTAAGAGGGTATTTCAGTATATCTGACGCGAAAATATTTGGACAACATTCCTTTTGGTGCGGCTACTACTAATACTACTACTACAACTACTATAAATAATAATAATAATAATAATAATAATAATAATAATAATAATAATAATAATAATAATAATAATAATAATAATAATAATAATAATAACAACATAAATAGCATGTAACAGATTAGTTCTGATACCTAACGGGGTTAAAGATCTTTGTTGAATCCTAGCCATGTCTTGGTTTGATTTTTGTATTGTTGTTTATTATCATTACCATTTGACTGTACTGAATAACCCGTATCGGTCTATGGTTATTTAATTCCTATTACTTAAAATATGAACCCTGAACATTTATCCAAATCCTTTCTTAAAAGCCAAACATTCTTGAACTTTACGACTGTAATGAAAGACATATTTGATTCCACATGTTCGAATCTTTCTTTGCACTCAGACTTATTGCACTGTAGTTAAAATTTTAAAGCCAAACATAGATAACTCTCTCTCTCTCTCTCTCTCTCTCTCTCTCTCTCTCTCTCTCTCTCTCTCTCTCTCTCTCTCTCTCTCACACACACACACACACACACATACACACCTGAACGCACACACGCATAAAACGCATGCATTTGACCTCGCCATGCATTGGCTTAGCAACCGACCAAGCAACTCTGAAAAAGGGCTTGGGGGCATACTCCAAATTTGTCATAATTTTGTCATGTTCGAATAAATATTAGTCTTTTAGATTTGTGCCTTTGAACTGTATGATTGCAAATGAAAATTTAATGATATGCACTTTCTGCTTCCACTCCAATTACATCAGAGATTGTCTAATCACGTGGTTATCATAAGATCATTTTTAAGGTCGCAACATCGGTTTATGATTCTAGTATGAATAATACAGCATTTGCATTAGCTGTATGCATGGAGGAAATGACAATCAGAAATAGTTCACCACTCTTTCATTGATCAAAGAAAATTTGAGGATGATTTTAAAATCTTTTTAGTAATCCAAATATCTTTATACTATATATCATATCATATCATATCTTGTCACATAGTAGGTATGGTTTTCCTATAGTATGTGCAGTGTCATATTTTTTTATATTATCACACGTTAAAATGTCACTTTATGTGATTCTGATTGGTCTAAATAAGCTCATGAAATTATTGTGCGGTATTTTCTTTACTGACTGGCTAGGATCGTGGGAAAACTTTTTTAACCCCGCCTTCTGGAATGTTTTGATCTGAATGAACATTTTTTGACGGCCATTTTTTTAATTCGACTCGCAAATGGAAATCGAGGAAATGTCATAACAGCTGTCTCAATATGGATATGCTACTCCCACAGAGTTCATTATGTCATGTTTAACAATATCATCATAAGAAAAATGACATAAAACTACAAGACAAGAATGACACTAACGAGTAAAATTAAGGAATAACGGGGTGGGTGGGTGGGTACGTGTATTAGTAACATAGATATAGAATCTACCGTATATACAAGCGTGGTTTAAATGTTAACTTAACGAAGTAAACAAACTCACCTCTCTTCGGAGAATAATCTGGACATAAATGGGTCTCCTAACTGACCGATCATTATTCAATCACAGCATCTTTACGAAGTATATATGGGATGCAAATCCTACACGAAAATAAATTTGTTGACGTCTTCTGTACAGCCTATTTTTCAAATCAAACATTACCAATATCATGTCACAAATGCATTGCAGTACATGTGGGACGTTTTGCATCCGGTAATCTAATTTCACATGAAAGTCGCAACAATGTAACGTTTTTAAATACACATTTTAAAAGTACACATATATTCTACTGTCGGCCTGCTATAAATGTGGACCGTATCAAACAATGTGGCAGCATTACATCGCATTAATCATTCTGTTTTGAAAAATGACTTTGTGGTTATAAAATTTTCTGTTTATTCGGATGGAAGCTTTCTCTTTGATTTATAGTTTGTAAAACAGTACAATCTACTTTTACTAGTTCAGCTTTGAATGGGACTATATTTTATGCACAACAAATGAAAGGTACACCGTCTGTCAGAATGAGCGTAATTATTCGTTCTTCTTTCTATCTAAATAATTTCCACTAAAATAAAAACTGTTATAAAAAGAATCTCAAATGGGTAACGATTTATTATTAAATTCATGAAACTTGTTAAATAATGTCCAGCTTTTGCTCGATAAGGATCGCAAAAGCTGGACATTATTCAACTTGTTTCATAAATTCAATATTAAATCGTTACCCATATAAGATCCTCTATATATCATATCATATCATATCATATCATATCATATCATATCATATCATATCATATCGTATCGTATCGTATCGTGTCGTATCATATCATATCGTATCATATTATATCATATCATATCTCAGAATACCTTGCAAAGTTAGTTTTGCAGGAATAAACGAGTATATTAATACCAACGGTAAGATATAAAAGTGTCCAACACAGACTAGGTAATTACTAGAAAATTATGCCGTACAACAGCAGAACCATTTAAACGTAATTAACAATCAGGTGCACAATGTTTAGTGCAAAATACTCGAACGAAGGTTCTATAACATTGATAGCCTGTAATTTATGGATTTACGGCTAATGATTTCTCGTCTGACAAAACCTTCATGGTACCAAAGATTTCCTGTACACAGCATCACATACAAAACCAACAATTTGGAAATAGGTCAATGGTTTCCACATTTTAAATCGCATATGTCAGTATAAAAGAAATATTATTTTTAGTTAAATTGTCTGATGACTTGTAATAATGGTATTGTAATCAGTGTCAAGTTTGGAAAATAGTAATGTTTTCGTCATGTTTTCATGAATAATCCAACGCAAACCTCAAAGCTATCTTCAATTTATTATCAAAAGCTTTGTTGCTTCGTTCAGCTATATATTTTGTCTTCAGTCATGTAATAATCACAGCATCCGCTAATGAAGTTTATCATGGCATTTGTTAAATGCAGAGCTAGAATACAAAATGATAACTATGCATCTACTTGAACCAACACATCTTTGTCAGCAAGTGCAATGTCGAATCTATACCAGGATGAAAGTATTTAAAATCTTTTGGAAGAAAGAAGGTTGTTTATGTCGAACAACGACCCTGCTATTGCAATTGTTGTTCTCACGTTTCTTCTGATCGTAATAGAACATGTGAAGTTTGAAACAGGAAACATATTTCAGTCGTCCTCAAACCAAGTCAGCCATAGGTTTTATATAACTTCTAATTATTATTGCCGATAAAACGAAACTGTTTCATTTTATAATGGACGCGTATAAAACAATATCAGTATTAAGTTTATAATTGAGCTTTATATGTTGAGAGAGAGAGAGAGAGAGAGAGAGAGAGAGAGAGAGAGAGAGAGAGAGAGAGAGAGAGAGAGAGAGAGAGAGAGAGAGAGAGAGAGAGAGAGAACTGGTGCACCTGAAAGAAGAACTTCAATAATGAGAGATTTATTGACGAAAATGACATATTTAAGGCGGGAGAACAACAATAGAGTTTTGAATTACTCTGCATTACGAAGTTTTTTTGTTTTGTTGTGTGGGATTTAACTGCACTTCAAACAGATTATTGGCTATTTGATGCCATGTAAAAGGAGCTAATTACTGCCTTTCCCAAAGATACAACAAGGCAACCAACCACGGCATCAAACCTGGAACCCTTTTATTTTACGTTTCCTACGCTCTACCAATTGAGCTACCACTGAAGAAGAAGAAGAAGAAGAAGAAGAAGAAGAAGAAGAAGAAGAAGAAGAAGAAGAAGAAGAAGAAGAAGAAGAAGAAGAAGAAGAAATGATAAACTAAATGATAGTAACAAGATAATATAAACGTTGAGAGCGAGAGAGAGAGAGAGAGAGAGAGAGAGAGAGAGAGAGAGAGAGAGAGAGAGAGAGAGAGAGAGGGGTGGACGGGGGTAATAGATTTTTGCCCTGCTCTAGAAATCGATGCGAGTCATGTTTCCATCACTTCTAGTGTACAGTAGCATTGGAGTTATACATCTAAATTCGACTAGGAAACAAAACCAGGTTTGCCATCTATAGCAGAAGACAGAGTATGTTCAAGTCTAGTAGAATAACTTAGAAACGGTCTGGATGGCAACTCTTTTCAACAGCACCGAACTATATGATAAGCAATGTTCTCCACAATTATTACATAGTACATGGAATTGATATTTAAGTGCGTGAATCACGCTTTCTTTAAAATGAGTATAGGCCTAGAACAGTACAGGAATGACCTTCCCGAACATAGATATTTATGTCATAGAAGTCACTAAAAATAGTATGATTATTAGGAAAAGTTGATTTAATATGCAATCCAGACAAATAACATGTAGAAGACTAATCGTCCACTGTACTAATTCATTGCTAAATTCTTTGCTTCACTGATTGAATGAGATTAATTTCTCTGATAATATTAATGGCACGAAACGCAAAAGCGACACATCATGTGATCTACCATTAGTAAAATGTAAACATCAATTATTTATAGTCTCGGCCGATACGAAATGCCGCTGTGATATTTGGGAGTAACCTACTTGCACATTTTTATAGTAAAATTTACCTCCCACAGAATCATGAATCATCGGAATAAGATCCAATTTTAAATGAGAATACATCATAAATTATAAATGTAACCTTAGTGAATTCAGGTGTCGAGGTAGATTTATTGGGGGACTTTAATTTCGAATGTGATTTTGTTGATGACATAGTGAGACTTTACTCTCGAATGTGACTCATATTGCGAGATTTTAATCTCGAACGTGAATTGTAGATCACACTTCGAGACTTTACTCTCGGATACGAATTATGGATCACATTGCGAGACATTACTCTCAGATGTGAATTGTAGATCACATTGCCAGACTTTGCTCTCGAATATGAATAACTGATCAAGGGAATGAAAAGCTTACCTGGATTAAAAATTTGTATTATTTTACTAGTCAAGAAATTGGCGCATTTAAGAGCTATGCTGCCACATTATTATATCGGATATTTCATTTGGCTCATTCTACTGGAAACCTTTGCAAATTATTATTTTGCATCAGAATCTCTTATGTTTTTGATGGAGCTAAAAGCACAGCTTATCTAGTGGTCACACCTGCCGCATGTAGCTCGATTGTGCGCGCATGTGTGTGCGTGTATGTGCGTATGTTAGATTTTAACGTAGATTTTTTTAAAAAATTCAATAATATCGCTACGATGTCTGTAGTGTGGCAGTTTATAGTGATGTCTAGCACTGTGGCATCATGCCCAAGCCAGTCCCGTTATCCGGACACCAGCCCGACCAGTCCTAATACTAAGCTCTTAATGCTGAGCGCCAAGCGAGTGAGCCATTAGTACCATTTTTTTAAAACGTCTTTGGTATGGCCCGGCCAGGGATCAAATCCGCTCTCCCACATCCGAAACGGACGTTCTAACCAATAGCTCGATTACCTTGAACCAGCACTGTAATCAGACATATGCACAATCTGTTCAAGATTCTCCGGTAAAATTCTGTTAAAGACAATTAGTAGCTTGGGTTTTTCTGGTTCAATCATATGGAACTGTCTACCAGAAACTATTTAAGATGTATCATCAGTGTCTCCCTTCATCTCAGATTTTTGCAATGGATATTGTTCAGATAATATCTAAAACAAGTTATGGCAAACGTGCAGTGTATTTTTTTATGTAAATATTATATTAAAGTGTCCCTAGATATATACATACATACATACATACATACATACATACATACATACATACATACATACATACATACATACATACATACATACATACATACATACATACATACATACATACGTACGTACGTACGTACGTACGTACGTACGTACGTACGTACGTGCATATTGTTACGAGTCTATGCTATTAGAATATGTAACATAAAAAGAGTGAAGACAACAAGCTTTATAAAATTTAACAAATAAGTTATTTCCCTAAACTGCAACAGAAAATGAGAAGCATGAACTTATGGCATTGCGAATAAAATCCAACTATAATCTAAGAATTAAAGTCACAAGTCTTAGTAAAGAAAATTCCTGAATAAAATAAAGTTCAAGTCCCGAAGAGATCCAAAATTAAAGACGATGACATGTCTGTTATGGTCTGCGAAGTACTGATATGTCAACAGACTCTTGTTAATCACAAAAGTATTATTCCAGGGTTGAATTCAGTATAAATTGAAATTAATGTCCTTATCCAAGAATTTTTTGAGCAGTTTTGTTTTTCCAGAGAAAATAATCACTTGAATTCAATAATTTAAAGAAAATAAATTTGAGCCTAAACTGGAGACAACACAATACAATTTAAAGTGCCATATGTTAAAGCACAAGTGGTAAAATCTTCACTGTCAGATGATAATAATAATTTAGTTCTCAGTTTGACCTCAGGTCACAAATTAGCATTTTCTAAAATCAATCATTGCCTAATGGAAAATAACTTTCTTAAATGATCTAATGAGCCTTGTTAATTTAAAACATAAAAACCCAATAAAATTCACTTCGGAATCTCCAAAGCCCTGACTCTAATCAACATGTTTACCGGAATAATAATTTGGTCAATGAGTTCATACCCATAGAGGATAACGAAGCTATTATTAATTGTTTACATCAATGTTGTTGTTTTTCTTAAATTAAAAAAGACAATCAGGTCAAACAGAAATGAACTCAGTTTTGGACAAGGTCAAGTCCAGCAAACAATGTTTTATTACAATAAGATGTAATGGAATTTTTAAAAAATTAAAACTGACAGACAAACAATTACATTAAATAAGCATAACAACATACATACATACATACATACATACATACATACATACATACATACATACATACATACATACATACATACATACATACATACATACATACATACATACATACATACATACATACATACATACTTACTTATTACATACATACATACATACATACATACATACATACATACATACATACATACATACATACATACATACATACATACATACATACATACATACATACATACATACATACATACATACATACATACATACATACATACATACGTACGTACGTACGTACGTACGTACGTACTTACTTTCTTACTTACTTACTTACTTACTTACTTACTTACTTACTTACTTACTTACTTACTTTCCAACGAAGCGTTTAGAAGTGTTAATACACACTTTATTTTTGCATAGGTACTTTGTTAAAATTTATAGATACTATTACAAATGCGATTATCCAGGTTCGTCTTTTTTATTACAATCAAACACACACCCAATCAGTCAGTGCCGAGTTTTTAAATTTAATTTTTGTATAGAAAGCACTATCTTTGTGTAATAGAATGCATATTTATGTGAGAGTTTGGGTTCTTTTTTCATCTCGTCTCATTTACATTCAACTGACTTTTGTGTGATAATATGTATTTTTCCTAAGTATATAATGTTTTGTAAGTACAATCTGTGTGTAAACACTCCTTCCTACCTGTTTTGGAGATAGTAATGGTGTGTGTTGGATAGTATACAAAAGATTAAAAATGTTCCTTACATGTTGTATAATGGTTTTTAATTTAGCTGACAATGGCGAGTTACATAATTTTCATGCTAGCAGGTTAGTAGCACCTGTCTGCAATGTTGTATTTCAAAATGTAAATTATATGATTTGAATTTTACGTCTTTACTAGACCAAAAACCTTCTTTGCAATTATATATATATATATATATATATATATATATATATATATATATATATATATATAATCTTATAAATGTCTTCTGACAAATAATGCAATTAACATCGAATAAGTAATGTTTAATAGACACTCTTGTAACTCCCAAAAAGTGGGAATACAAGACTTTCTTTATTTTTTCTTCTTTCAACAAGCAGTTTTGTTTTTGTCAGGAGTGTATACTTCTCTTCATAATGGTGATAAATTCTAACTGCATGTCTTGTTCATATCTGCATCGGCTATTGAATTATGATGAATGCATGCTTATGCACTGTCTACATACTGAGATAAAATATATCATATATCATATCAGATCATACCATATATTAAGTTAGGTCACAATATATATCATATTAAGTCATCTATCATATGAGATCACACCATATATCATATCATATCCTACCATATATCATATCAGTTAATACCATAATCATATAAAATCATACCATATATTGTCATATCGCATCACAAACATCACATCACATCACGTAACGTCACGTCACGTCACCTCACGTCTGATCACATCACATTACATCATATCATATATCATATCGTGTCTTGTCAGATCATATCATATATCATATCATATCATTTCGTGTCATGTCATGTCATGTCATGTCATGTCATATCATGTCATGTCATGTCATGTTATGTCATGTCATATCGTATCATATCATATAATATTGTATCAAAGAAGTTTTCCTGTCACTTGTCACCCTGTCTTATATAAATGGGCTAGCTTTGCTATATTTGTATGTATATAAGCATGTTTATTGGTTGTCTTCCGGTAAACGTTTGACACAGATCAATGGCTGCGCAAGTAAAGTAAAAAAGTAAGTATTTCCATATACATTATCCAGAAAAAAATCTTTTTTATTTTGTAAAACAAAAAAATATGATCTATTTTCCTCTTTTCTGCTGCTCTGTTTTAATCTTTCTACTCCTTAAGAAACTATTACAAAATGATCCACATTTATAATTCTTATGACGTCATAAGTTTATTCGCTCATTAATTCGAACTGTCTGTTCTATCACAGCGAGAGATGGGGACGATGATCATAACGGAAGACAATAAAGCAATAGGAAAAAACTATATAAACTTTAAGTTGAATAAATAGAAAAATACTGCGAATATTCATAAAAATGAAAATGCAAAAGAGATTTAAAAATGTATTTGTGTAACTTTGCAGTTGACTTGCGCTGATCTACCCGGATTAATCTCATAAGAGACCATACAAAACTTTGAATTCCAAAGGACTGGGAAATGTTCTTGCTTCATGTATGAGAAAGTTGATCGTGCATTTTGTCTATGGTCTTACATTGTGTAAAAAAAAGAATAACAACTTTTTAATTTAAGAAACAATTTATTTCCCTAGAATAAAAACTCAAAATTAAAAAATAACTTACCGTATCGTGAATTAATTCTCAAATAAGCCTACATGTTCTATCACAAATGCAAAAATATAGTATATTCCGAATGAACTCAAGTATTGAATGTGCTGATATACTAATAGTCTTGAATGAGTTGGGGTACCAACAGTCTTGATGTATCACAATGACTGTAATCTCAAAATATTGTTTAAGTCCAAACGTCAGTGAACACTTTAAAATTACAATAAATAATTTAAACTAATGATTCCTCTCAAATTATTTCTGAAAATATCAGCAAATAATTCCACAGATTGAGCTTAAAATAGAAAAGAATACTTAGTTAACAACGGCCACTTTTATATACACCCCACGTGACCTTTGTCACATTAGCACTTTCTTAATAGAAACTTCCACGAAACTGTAAACAAGTTCGCTAGCAACCCTTCTAAGGTCATAACCAAGGCTAGGTCTTGAACTCAAATTCACTTAAATAGCTTTAAAAAGCGATAATAGCCATAGTTCTACATTCAGCTATTGACAACGGTCAAGCACACGATACAAATTATATATATATATATATATATATATATATATATATATATATATATATATATTTATATATATAAATCTATATATATCTATATCTCTCTGTATCTATCTATCTATATATATATATATATATATATATATATATATATATATATATATCAATATCTATATATATAAATATATATATAAATATATATATATATATCTATATATATATATATCTATATATTTATATATATATATATATGTATGTATGTATGCATGCATGCATGTTAGTATGTATGTATGTATGTATGTATGTATGTATGTATGTATGTATGTATGTATGTATGTATGTATGTATGTATGTATGTATGTATGTATGTATGTATGTATGTATGTATGTATGTATGTATGTATGTATGTATGTATGTATGTGTGTGTGTGTCTGATTATCTGGTTGGTATTTAAGATCAGCGAATCAAATCATATTTTACTTTGTTGACAAAAGTCTCATATATATATATATATATATATATATATATATATATATATATATATATATATATATATATGTATATATATATATATATATATATATACTTGACCTATGTCGAAATCAATGCTAGGTCTTAAACTAAGTTTCAAGTAAACATTTTTTTAAAAAGTGAAAAATATCAGGCACACAAGAATTTTACTTTCAGTTATTAGCGTCAGTCAAACACAATAAAAATTAATATACATAATATTTGGCTGATTGATTGATTAATTTCTGTTTAACGTCAGAACAGTACATGATGTGCTTTAGGTCGAGGCAAATGAGGCAAAGTGCTTTTGATTGGGGCACGCCATGGAATGGAAGCAGCCTCATTTTTGTCTGCATGAATTCAAACACGCTGAATATAAGCGTGGTACACTAACAACTGAGCGATTGTACCTGTCAGTTTTGAAGAAAAAAAAAAAACATAACATGGGGTATGGACCTATGGGTTCTTTGTATGAGTGATGTCCTTTTGCGAAATCAGGAGTTATTCGGGGTAGAATTTCGTTATGCTCGATTGGGAGCATATTCATAATCTTCATATAAACCTTATTAATCCATTTAATTTACATCTTCATATAAACCTTATTAATCCATTTAATTTACATCTTCATATAAACCTTATTAATCCATTTAATTTACATCTTCATATAAACCTTATTAATCCATTTAATTTACATCTTCATATAAACCTTATGAATCCATTTAATTTACATCTTCATATAAACCTTATTAATCCATTTAATTTACATCTTCATATAAACCTTATTAATCCATTTAATTTACATCTTCATATAAACCTTATTAATCCATTTAATTTACATCTTCATATAAACCTTATTAATCCATTTAATTTACATCTTCATATAAACCTTATTAATCCATTTAATTTACATCTTCATATAAACCTTATTAATCCATTTAATTTACATCTTCATATAAACCTTATTAATCCATTTAATTTACATCTTCATATAAACCTTATTAATCCATTTAATTTACATCTTCATATAAACCTTATTAATCCATTTAATTTACAGCAAACATAAACTTTAATATAATTTGCCTAAAATTAGCGTTGTTTACACATTTAACCGCAAAAAAAATTCATGTTTTACTTTGAATGATCTCTGATTATTTTAGCTCTTCGATGCGTAGAAAGCAACGTTGTGACTGATAGGTCAGTACATCTATTTAAAAGTGGTTTATAAAACTTGTTCGGTAAAGTAAAAACAATAGTATTGAATCCTTTCTGCCAAATTAAGTACAAAGCAATAAATTAATAGCAGACAATGTTCACAATGATGCGAGACGGGAATGAACTAGTTTTAAGACTTGCTTAAAACTGACCAATGCACCTATTTGCATTTCCCACGTTAATGCATAAAAAGTTGTCTCCGGTTTCTCGAACTCTACGCAGCGTGTATTTTATGTAAAGCATCTATCTGTCCATTGCTAATATTAGCATATTAGCGTATTATTTAATTTCTGTTACACTTTCGAAAGCAATTCTAATTCATAAATATCTATAAATGAACGGCGGGTCATTTTATTTTGTTATAATTATATTTTTAATGTTAATGATATTTAGCCTTAAGCATAGGACAAGAACAAAGAGCCATAAATGCAACCAAACAGTTTCAGAAACTAGAGTTGACTAGTGTTACAATAATTCTCTCTCTCTCTCTCTCTCTCTCTCTCTCTCTCTCTCTCTCTCTCTCTCTCTCTCTCTCTCTCTATATATATATATATATATATATATATATATATATATATATATATATATATATATATATATATATATATATATATATATATATATACGAACAGTGCGAAACTAGTAACTACTACTCTTAACGAGTCTTCATAAAGGCAAATACAAAACAAACAAATAAACACAAAAACTTTGTCTTTGTAAAACTCTACATTGCTGTCTCTACATGAGTTAAACCTATAGATACATTGTCTCAACTAGTCTGTATAGACTTGTTGCGAATACTGAAAAATGTTTATAATTTCCTAAACGTCTATGAGCCAAAGCGACATCCATTACTTTGTGTACATTTATGTGACGCAGATTATATCCCGGATATTTGATTCTATACCAAATATTTTATTCTTATAGTAAAAATTAAAGGATACTAAGAAGATTTAGAAAAGTTTGAAAAGAAACTGTGTCGGCTACAAAGACTAGTTTTCTTTTTCTATTCTTCTTGGTTTAGACCGCTTGGTTTCAATGTTCTAAGGTGGCGTATCAAGTAAGATTACTTTTCCTTCCTGGTTTCGGAACTCCAGCTGTGGTTGTTAGCAATTGCGATAAGCGTTATATCAATAAAAGTGTGGCATGGGGAAGTGAAGTGTTCTGCAACCGAGATGCTGTACAGCTTCTTTGTCATCCAATCAGATCTATGAAGGGCTATCCTTTTTTGTATCGTTTCAGTTTCTTTGACGTACTGAAGGTTACAGATCTTACATATGATGAGATAATAACACTCTCTGTTTTGCACATTTTGTTTGGACCATGTATGTTTAGTTTTGCTTTAGTCACTGTGCTAGTGAATGTCCTGGTCTCTATAATATATTGACAAGTTTTGCATTTTTTGCAACTTTTGCAAGTTTATTCATGTTGGTTGAGACAATTTATCAATTTATCTATAGTTCTAACTAATGTTGAGATAGACATGTAGAGTTTTACAAATGACAACGATTTTGTGTTTGTTTGTTTTCTATATGTTTTGTATTTGCCTTTTAAAAAGACTCATTAAGAGTCGAAAGCGCTCAGACTAGTTAGTTACAAGTTTCGCACTGATCTTCGTCAGTTTATTGCATCTATCTTAAACAATCCCTGACAAATGTGATCCCTTGCTGGATCCAGTGCGCTTGAGAGGTTTGTTATTCGCCATCTGATTTGTATTCTTTATATATATATATATATATATATATATATATATATATATATATATATATATATATATATATATATATATATATATATATATGTGTGTGTGTGTGTGTGTGTGTGTGTGTGTGTGTGTGTGTGTGTGTGTGTCTGTGTGTGTTTGTGTGTCTGTGTGTGTCTGTGTGTCTGTGTGATGTTCTTTGAGTAATATATCTGAGTTATTCTAATTTATCTGTGGTCACCATGAGCGATAATTGTTTACTATTTCTTCCGGCATCAGATCAGACAAAAGTTGTTTTCCAATTGAAAAGTAGCTATTTGCAACCATGGTATATCAATACAAACATTGAAATTTAAGCTATGTTTCAAGCAAAATAAAATCCTGATTAATACAAATATTCCAGCGATCAAATATTTAGCCACTGTATGAAAGCACAAATTTTAGACACATTCCTGGATCAATACATTACCAAATGTACCCCTATAACATGGATGATTTTAGACTGTTGTATTCCTAACTAAAATGACTTCTTGTTTAATTTTCAAGCCTATTCATTCTTAACTTTCAGAATGATCTACTGAGACCAGGTCTTTACTCTGCAGAAGTGGTAGATTTGCAATACCCTTTTCTCAAAGCAGCGTCGTTTGGAAACCACGGACAACCTTTCAGCTTTTACACTGGCAACTTCCAGTATAATAGACCATACCTCAATGACGAAGCATACGTTGCCTGTATTATGAGCTCTATGCCAGCTGAAAATGAAATAAACAATTTGGTTGAAATAATTAATACATTTACCCTGCAAGGAAAGGATGAAGATGGTCACCGTAATCATGAGTCAAATAAAAAGGAAATTATATCCCCACAATCAGTATTTAAAAATGAAAATTTCATTGCTGACCGCGACCCGAAAGAGGTAGACGGGCTTGATGTGGACCAATCATCAATCTCACCACAAAACGATATAAGCGACACAAGTGATATCAACTACCAGGACGATATTGATGGTGACAATAATGTGTCGTCTGCTGAAAACAGTTTTGGAATAAAGAAGATATTTAAACGTCTGATATTCTGCCCTGATGAAGGTTGTAAGAACAAGCGCGTGTATATGCTCCCAAGCCATATTGGAAGAAAAAGGGCAAAACGAGGACTTAATGCAGGAAACGGGAAAACACCTACAATTGGTGCAGACCGAACTGGAAAAACATGGGAAGGTAGACTTTATAGATATGGCGATGAAGTAGGAATAGATGTTATACAATATGTAATGAATGATGGCCGGGTGAAAATATGTAGCGCAAATGATGTCTGTTTAGAAGGTTACTTGACCGGAAATGAAGTACAGCCGAACTCAAAGATCTACTTTTATTGTGAACAAAAGTATGGGTGTTCTAGCGGTAAAATAGCTCTCTGCCTCGGTGGAGACAAAGTAGGTAACAACATTTTCAGAAGTTTGTACCCAAGTGAGCAAGAGTGTGGTTTGAAAACTGATAAAGAAAAACGCTTGATAACTAGTTATCACGGTTATGCCAATGCTAAAATGTTTAGAGGAAAAAATAAGACAAAGAAATATGTAAACTGGTAAAATGTCTAAGCTTTGTGGATTCGCTTACTTCATCAAAGAAGAGTTAAAAAACACAGATGCATAGTTGATGTAATAGTCATGGATTGGGCCTTTTTCTTTATAATGTCCTTCCATAAGCTTGCCTTGTATGTAAAATTCAGATGTAATTAGAATAAACAATGTCATGTATTATTAAATTAGCCGATGTTTTGGAAGAAATTTCTATACCATCCACTCACACCAATGGCCGAGATACCTAAAAGAGAATATGGTGCAAGGCGTACAAAAAAGACAACTTTTCAAATCTAATGGATGTGCCAAGTAAAAGAAGAAAAAAAAGTATTTCATTTGTAACTGTGGTTAATAGATCAAATCCATTTGATTTTAACAGCAATATAATATATATGCGGCTACGAGAACAAACAGAGAAATCTGGCGATTTTTTTTTGCAACATAAATTAGTGTACTTTGAAATTTTTGTGCTTCACAAACTATGTACATTTTCATGCACGCTTCAGGGTTCGAAAAATATCATATACCACGAATGATGAGTTTGAGTTAACACATATTGAAGACAGGCAGACCATTGGGTTTCTCTATAAGGTCATGAATTGCTCCATATTTATTTAAACATATCTACAAAAACATTTAACAACATTTGTTACTAACTTATATTGTGGTAAACGCAGAGTATTGTAGCTCACACTATTCAAGTGTCGTCCCTGCGTTGATTGACCACTGAAATTAATCTGGTTACCAGTTTCTTTTCCGTCAGGACAACATGTAACTGCGAACTTTATTGCACCTCGCAGTGATATTGACTTAATTAGGCACATGATGTTATAATCAAGTTGTTACCTATATTTCTTGACGGTAATGCCTAGTTCCTATGTATAATTCCAATATAAAACTTGTACAGTTTTTGCGAAGAAAGACAAACATTTTTTTAAAATCCAACTTTTGGCACAACAGTGAAGTAAAACAGACAGATTACTTCTTCAACATCAAACATAAGCAATAATAGTTATAAATAACAATCACTTTAAAATAAATTAAAGAAGTGAACACTTGACATTTTACATAAGAATAAAAATAAGTGTGTGTGTGTGTGTATATATATATATATATATATATATATATATATATATATATATATATATATATATATATATATATATATATATACTCCATTGTCACTGTATACATAAAATAAGTGTATGTTTTACCACGATCACTGTACACACACACCCACCCCCATATATATATATATATATATATATATATATATATATATATATACTACATGGCCACTGTACACATAAAATAAGTATATGTATTACCACGATCACTGTATACACACACACACATACATGCATATATATATATATATATATATATATATATATATATATATATATATATATATATATATATATATATATATATATATATATATATATATATATGCATGTATGTGTGTGTGTTTGTGCGTGTGTGTGTCTGTGTGTGTGGTCACTCTACTCTTAAAATAACTTTATGAATTTCCGACGGCAAGGTGCCCTTAAAATAACTATATGAATTACCATGGTCAATGAACACTTAAAATAACTACATGAAATACCATTTGCAAAGTACACTTAAAATAACAACATGAATTACCATTGGCAATGAACACTTAAAATAACTACATGAATTACCATTTGCAAATTACACTTAAAATAGCTATTTGAATTACCGTGGTTGATTACACTTTAAATAATGAGTTACCGTGGTCAAAGTACACTTAAAATAAGTATATGAATTGCCTTAGTCAACGTACACTTAAAATGACTACATGAATTGCCGTGGGCAATGTACACTTAAAACAATATATGAATTACCATGGGTAATATGCACTTAAAATAGCTATAGGAATTACCGTGATCGAATACACTAAAAATCACAATATGAATTACCGTGGTAAAGATACATATAAATATCTGCTTAATCTGACATTTACATACATAATGTAAAAAAACAACAACAAAAACATTCACCTAAAAAGTTTTAATCTATTAAACACGTGTATGTTTCTTGACATTCGACTGCTAATTCCTAAAAACTGTCAGCTTCATCACATCTTTGCGCATATACATATATATTCTTCCATCCTGTTTTCAGTGGCTGTTTTGCCCATTTTCACTCAATGTATCTTTAAAAATTAAGCTTTCAAATTTTGCCAGCTAATATAGCTAAATCTTTATTTTTCTGTCTTTTTGCTAAATTTATATGTACACAACTCACAATATTACGTATCTACCCACGTGCTTTTGCAATGATTCAGACAAACGAGCGTACTAAAAGAGCATCGAGTACAAAACAACGAAGTCCAGCACGAAATGTAATATAGCTTATTTACATATTAATAGAGTTTAAAGCAGAACTAGAACAAGTCTAAAAATATTGCCTATACTTTTATCTTCAATAATAATAAATTTAGCAGGAAGTGATATATATATATATATATATATATATATATATATATATATATATATATATATATATATATATATATATATATATATATATTCAATTGGCATTATGATATGAAGTAATGTCACAGTGACATCGCGGTCGGGTTTCAGTTTTTAACTTTCTAAGCTCACAGACCGATTTTCTCAAGGACGAACTGTAATATAAATGAGCCGATGAGGAACAGAATCGAGTCAAAGTAATATCAGATACCTTCAATCTCTAATTCATTGTTGCTGCGTTCATATGTAAATCCGTCTCTAAAAGATTCATAACGGTAATATAATGTCCAACTTACAATATCTAAAAGAAACTCTATCATTCTTTCCAGACAGCCAAGAGACCAAAATTATCCAACCTTCAAATTGTGTTAAAAACTACAGAAAAGATAGTGGTCTCTTCTATTATAAATAAAATTTATCCAAAGGTAGAAAAGAAAAGCTGGAGAAGTAGAGAAGGCTGCGTTTGGAGACTCTTGTATTCTAATGGTTCTGATTCAATTATTCAATGCGTTCGATGCTTTTGTCTTAAGGATTTTGTATTCCAGACACATGCTGACGTATAATGACACTCTTGAAACATAACTTAATGGATATTGTCTGTGCCACATCACGAATAGGGTGGAGATGATTGAACCGCATAATATACTGATAGTCTTTGAGTTTGATGATCTTCGTAAGTAAGCACTTAGCAAATCTAATTGTCTAAATGCATTCTGCCATTGGTTAATTTCATTGGGGGATCGTATTCGCTGAGTTTGTTATTTCTGGAAATGTACTTCTGAAAGTTAAAAGAATCGCATAGTTGGATATATATATATATATATATATATATATATATATATATATATATATATATATATATATATATATATATATATATATATATATATATATATATATATATATATATATATATATATGAGGATGAAAGAATCGATGATTCCTAATATTAATAAATTTGCTATGATGTTGAATGTATAAGCATGATGGCTACAACTGGAATAAATATATATTAAAATATTTTCTTCATTAATTTCCTGCAATTTATTGTTCGAAAGCATAAGCAAGCAAATACAAAAGACAAAGCTGTCGTAAAACACATTCACCGAATAAAAGCTCCATTCAATCACTAAATCATACAGAATTATTATAAGACCAATGTGATGTTGCAAAAGATCTGTCTGGTACGAAAGAGATTGCTGAGAGGGCCTCGGAAGAGGAGGAGGAGGATGACGATGATGACAACGATGACGATGGCGATGATACTAAACAATTGCTGGTATTACTGTTATTGTTAGTGTCATCAGTAGTTGTAGCAGTAGTAGTAGTAGTAGTAGTAGCAGCAGTAGCAGTAGTAGTAGTAGTAGCTGTAGTAATAGTAGTAGTAGTAGTAGTAGTAAAACAGGCTGTAGCATTAAAAGTTGTACTAGTAGCCTTGGGATGATGATGATGATGATGTTGACGATGACAACGATGATGATGATGACGACGATGATGATGGTGATGATAATAAGCAATTGCTGATAATTTTGTTATTGTTAGTGTCATCAGTAGTTGTAGCAGTAGTAGTAGTAGTAGTAGCAGCAGTAGCAGTAGCAGTAGTAGTAGTAGTAAACAGGCTGTAGCAGTAGTAGTTGTATTAGTAGCATTGGGATGATGATGATGATGATGATGATGATGATGATGATGATGATGATGATGATGATGATGATGATGATGATGACGATGACAACGATGATGATTGCGATGATAATAAGTATTGCTGTAATTTCTGTTATTGTTAGTGTCATCAATAGTAGTAGTAGTAAAACAGTATGTAGCAGTAATTGTTGAACTAGTAGCGATGGGCATTGAGAACAGCTTCAGTCACAGTTGTAGTTGGTATCAGCGACAGTAATAGTTGTAGTAGTAGCAGCAGAACGTTATTATCAGCAGCAGCAGAGTTTCGGTATTATAACTTGTAGCAGTATCTTCAGCAGAATCAATAACGAAGTTATTTTTAATGGTCATGAGTAGTATATGGGGGTAATTTGGGGTCAATTGGAATTATTAAAAATCAGCCTAGGGTACTTTGACGTCAAGGCTTTATGACGTCACCTGGAACAGCTGGGGTTCTATAGCGTCATGGGGAATTTTGTATTAGCACACCCTGGGCCTGTATAGCGTGAAGAAGAATGTGACAGGTGGCATGACGTCACGGAACTGGATACTTGGCAACAATGTAGAAAGAGGCTGACCTAGTTCCTAGTTGACCTATATACGCGCAGCTAGCACTACAACTCTAGGGAGGGACATACATACATACATACATACATACATACATACATACATACATACATACATACATACATACATACATACATACATATATGCATACATACATACATACATACATGCATGCATGCATGCATGCATACATACATACATACATACATACATACATACATACATACATACATACATACATACCTACATACATACATACATACATACATACATACATACATACATACATACATACATACATACATACATACATACATACATACATACATACATACATACATACATACATACATACATACATACATACATACATACATACATACATACATACATACATACATACATAGAGACATAGAATACATAGAGATATGGCAATTGTTTTGTTGAAATTTATAATCTTTTAGAGGCATGGAAAATGGCCCTGAAAAGGGCCTTTGTTTTCTTCTTCTAATTTCTCCACTTTTTCCACCAGCTCCTGACTTTTTCTAAAATACCTTTCTTCTTTTCTTCTACGGGCATCCAGTCAGGATTACCCAGAGCTATGACTTTTTCTTGGATTTTGATCCAATTTTGATTTAATTTTTCAAAGTCTTTTTTTCTTCTTTTAGTTATCTTTGTCCTTTCATTCTTTTTCCATATCTCCTTTATCTTTTGACCTCTTCTGCCAGTATTTTTTCTGATGATGTATTCGCCTTTCTTCATATTATCTACACTTTTTTCACAAAAGACATTTCTGTTAAATTGAAGATATCTTCCAAATAGCTTTTCACTTGGATAACATCATCCTTAATTTTCTTCAAGGTTCCCACATTGAAATATTTTGGATCAATGATTGCTCTTATTTTGTCTGCTTCTTCTACATGATAACTGGTTGCTCTTAGTTTCTTTACAAAGACCTGACTACTTGTTAACTTCCATTCTTGGTCAAGTTTGTCCAGCATGTAGTCTCCATCCATGATCCAATACCAAGTATCTCTTAATTGATTAAATAACTCTAGGCTTCCAGTCATTTTGTATTCTGTGAAAAATGGCGCGAATGGCGAACGCTACGAATTTATATATGTAAAGCACTGACGTAAATGAAAACAACCTTTAAACTCACTTCGCATATGATATACTATCCTCACCAACGAAACGTGCAGCATAAAACACAAAAATATACCATTCACACTAAGTAAACAATAAACTTAAATCACAAAAAAATTATTATCCTCACCAAAGAAACGAGAAGCATAAAACACAAAAATACCATCCACTCCAACGAAACGAGCAGCATAAAACACAACAAATACTATCGTCACCAACGAAACGGGAAGCTTAAAACACAAAAAATACCATCCACACCAACGAAACGAGAAGAATTACACATTCCATATACTATCAAACCAACGAACACGCATGCAAAGACAAGCACACACAGACACACACACACACACATTATTATTCGAGTGTATGAGTGTTTATAGTCACACTACACTGCATACACACGAATTGGCAAATTGAATAGTTTCTCTTTTCTAAAGATTTGGTTAGCCCTGAAAAGGCACCAGGGTAATGGTGGCATCCTCCAGGGCGGGCACCGCACACACATCGCCGGCTCCAGTCATTCTCCCAATTTATGTATGTGATTCGGAGAGCTGACAGAGGTTGAGTGGCTTTACTCTCCCAATCTTCCGTCTCTAAGACAGTGAAGGCTTCCCTCCTATACCACAACCGTGGATGAATAAGTTTTGGTACTGGTTGTGGCATTGCTGGTGGCTGTGCTGCTGGAGGTGTCCTCACCTCAGGTTTCATTCACACTGTGATAAAATGAAGAGGTGAGGCATGATCCTTTCCTCCTTCTCTTTCTTCTTTATTTTCTCGTCCTCTTTCTTAATTCTTTCTTTTTCTTTTATGGCCTCCCTGGTCAGCTCATCCAACATGTGCCTGACATACTCCAGGTGCATTTGGAGTTCAAGAAGCTTGGCAATTCTTCCACTCATGTTCGATGTGAACAGGTTCACAATGGTAGTCAGACTGACGTATGCTTGCATTTATATCCGTGGAACACGGACGTGATGGAAAACATCATTTGATACTAAAACTTTACCATACAATTGAACGCTCGGACTTAAAAAAGCACTCACATTGATTTTTTACTTTTATTGATTAACAAACACAGACAGACACAATTTGGGACAGGACAGAGAAAACAAAAGGTGGATTTTTTTTTACTCACCAAAGAAACAAAGTGTTTATATGCACACTTCTATTTTTTCAATAATTTTAAACGTTTTGGCAAATGGAAGAAGTATATCTTTTCGAGAATCTCTGATAGCCCTAAAAAGGGCTGTTGTTTTGTTTTGTTGACGGAGAGTAATGGCAGTTTTTGTTTTTTTACTGTCTAAGATTGCGACACCGTCTGGCAGCAGGCTTTCCTATACGATAAGGCCTGCTTCTGCGAAAAAAAAAGAAAAGACTTTTTTGTCTATTCGACAGTCCACAAATCCTCTGTCTGGTTCTTGCTGCTGTTGTTGCTGCTGCTGATACTGCTGCTGATCTTCTCTTTCCTTTTTCTGAAGCCTAAATTTTTCAGTCCATTCTTCTTGCTATTTCTGAATTTCTTCTCTAAAGACATCATCTATGAGGTCTTGGGATATAGAGAGCATCCTAACATTCTCTTTAGGCTTAGGTATCAGGTTTAGCCTGACACGATGTAATTGAACATAAACTTTGTTGAGTTTAGCTAGTCTGGAATGCATCTTCAAAGGTTTAGGAGTCAACACTGGATGGTCAGACTGTCTAAACAAAATTATTATAGTCGCATATGCACGTTGTACTTCGTGACTGGTTTAAGTCCCGGGCTGGACCAGAGGACCCTGCCGGGTGCTCTCCTTGTCCTTGGCTTGGCGATGACCCCACTGGAAAGCACTTGGCCTAGGCTGGATGTCACCCCCGGTGGGTGACACCGCTTTTCCAAGGAGGCACTTAGTCTTAGTGTTAGGCCTTTAGCCTTAGTGCTGGGCCTTTTAGATTTGACCTTTGACCTTTGTGTTCACACACATCTCCTACAGACAGAACACGACCGGCTGAGGAAAGGGCGGCAAAACACCAGTCGGGGCGGGCGTCACAGCACTCCCTGTGTTTCGGAGTCCCATTTCCTCTTCAGGCGCTGTAGCAAGAACATGTCTCTTCATTGGTGTTCCTGGAGGACGCCCCTGTGACTGTAATGGATGCGTTGTTGCTGTGATGATCAAATTCTGTCCAGTTAGGCTAGTGGACACCCTGTTTCCAATACTGTGTGAGCCACCTGTGTAACTGAGTCACATAGTAGAGTTGTTTAAATTTTGTTTAGTTTGATATTCAAGATAGTTTGAATTTTGAGTACAGAGTGTACGTGATTAGTTTTTAATTATTGCCAATTATTGGGCTAAGCGACTGTTTTGATTGCATTTGGATGATGTCAGTTTTGGAAATTTTGACGGCGGATCTAAAGGGTCACATTAATTAAAGGGCCACAAAAAGGTCCTGTTGTGCCAAAAGGACCTGAAGTTGTATCGGCAAGTCGGCAATTGAAAGTACAAATCTTTTCACTTTCTCACTGTCTTGTAACAATGGTGTAAATGGCTTACTGAAATTACGACTCATTTCACTTTTCCATTGCTATGTAACAATGATGTACATTCCTTTGTCTTCAATGTTGTTGTAGTCCATTGGTTTTCTTCTTATTTCCTGCTTGGCTGAATTCAGGTTCATTTTCCTTACCTTGTTAGCTTCCTTTGTTCCTTTCTTACGGTAGTGCGCTGTTGAGATTCCTTTGTTCCATTGTCTCAGCGGTGCGCCGCAGAAAAAATACGTCTTCTCTCTTCGAAGGCTGCCACTCTCTAAATGAAAAATGATGAATGAATACGAGCATGAATATGAATCGATGGTCAGACTGTTTTTCAATTTCAATTGTTATAGTCGCATGTGCACGCTGTGCTTCGCGACTGGTTAAAGTCACGGGCTGGACCAGAGGCCCATGCCGGGTGCCCTCCTTGCCCTACGTTTGGCGATGACCCTTGGAGAGCGTTTGGCTTAGGCTGGATGTTACCCTGGGTGGGTGACACCGCTTTTCCAAAGAGGCACTTAGCCTTTTTGCTAGGCCTTTAGCCCTAGTTCTGGGCCTTTTCGCTTTTCGACCTTTGACCATTTGGCTCACCTACATCTCCCACAGAGAGAACACGACCGGCTGAGTAAAGGGGGACAAAGCACCAGTCAGGGTGGACCGGACCTAACAGCATTCCCGGTGTCTCGAAGTTCCTCTCCCTCTTCAGGCGCCGTCGCACGAGCATATCCATTCGTTGGTGTTCCTGGAGAACGTCCATGTGACTGCAATGGATGCGCTGGTTTGTGTTCAAATTCTGTCCAGTTAGGCTAGTGGACACCCTATTTTCAATATTGTGTGAGCCAGTCACATAGTAGAGTTGTTTGAACTTTGTTTAGTTTGATATCATTAATGTTTGAATTTTGAGTATAAAGTTTACGTGATTTAGTTCTAAAGTTTTTCCAATGATTGGGTTACACGCCTGTTTTGATTTCATTGGGATGATTTCAGTACTTTGTAAATTTTTGACGGCGGATCTAAAGGGTTCCGGTAATTTGAAGGCCACCAAAAAAGAAAGTCTTGTTGTGCCAAAAGGATCTGAAGTTGTATAGGTTTGTCGGCAATAAGAAAGCATAAATCTTTCCACTTTCCCACTGTCGTGTAACAGTGGTATAAATGGCTTCCTGAAAGTACGAATCTTTTCATTTTCCCACTGTCGTGTAACAGTGGTATAAATGGCTTCCTGAAAGTACGAATCTTTTCATTTTCCCATTGTTGTGTAACAATGGTGTACATTGTGTACAATGGATGGTCAGACTGGAGACCCACCCGCTTTATATGGTAATAGCGCGGACGTGATAGAAAACATCCCTATTGGGTTTCAGTATTGGAACGTAATGATAGCTCATGTCATGAGGAGGAATAGAAAGTCAAAAAGCATATATTCACACTGGGGGGGGGTAATAAAAACTAACAACGACAGACAAGAATTTGTTTCAAAATAGAACATTTTTATTCAAGTAACAATGAACATAATCAACAAGGAACAAGGAACAAACAACAATAATATCCAAATTATTTTTGACAAAATTGACAACGTTGTGAAATCATGTGAGATTTCCATTGATAAATGTCATGTAGTCATTGATGGACATTTCTTCTCATAAAGTCAATGACATCGTCTACCAAAGGCGGTAATCCATACGAATCAAAATACTCCACACAATTGTCTTGAGGAAAGTACACGGCTACCCAGTGAGTTCCTGGAAGATGACTGTCGCCCTGTTGGTGACATAAGCTTGATGGTCTTGAGGTTTGCGATAAGGGAGTTCATCTTTAGCACACACCATAGGATTCCAAGCAGTATACGAACTGTTATTTAAAAGGAAATAAAGTTCCCAGGTATCCATTTTTGTTCTGGTTATTTTGTTTCACAGGTAATGATAAGTCATCAATTCAATTTTGAATTTTTTGCTGAAAATGTTCTGACAAGTAAGAGGGCTTCGATGCGATAGATCTCTTGAGTAGTCAGTGGAGGACAGGAATGATCACGCAAGCCTTTATATCACTCATGCAACATTGTTTCTTCTGAAATGAGACTCCATGCTTCGTCAAGATACTCGTCCAATTTTTCTTTTTGGTTCATCATCAGACATTTATCGTGTTGAATTTGACTGAGATAATTGTTTTGACATCCATAGCAATCTTTCTTGACCAATTACAATTAGCAAAACACGACACTAAATGTTGTTCTTGTTCTGGCCATCGGAACTTGACTACCTCGTCCTCTTTATTTTGGCCTTTGGATTCTGTTTCCACGGTATCCTCCCATTCCATAGATTCTTCACCTTTCAAAGAAGGATAAGTGTCTTCCATGTGTCTAATAGTCTAGAATGACTTCCCTCAAACTGTTGATTTTTATGGTATTATCGAATTCAGAATACATGATGACGTTCACTGTCTTATCGGGAGGGGGTAGAGGGGGCTGAAGCTTAAGTTCAACACGCAGTTGCCCAGATTCTATAGGTGTAAATGTCCCACGTCACTGCCGTGTGTCAACGCAGCATCTTTCAGGGCGTGGATTCCCCGTGTCACCATCGGTTTCAACACGGGTACCACCGTAAGAAAAGCTGATTTGAAGATATCCCCTAAACCATGTCCTCGTTGTCGAGCGAAAATCCTTGGTACACAGGATACATGACTGACAAAACGTTTTTAGAGTACTCGTTTTCGAAAATGGTGTTTCAATGTGACTTTTCCTTGGGTGAATGGAATATTTTGTCCCAGATCTCCTATTATAGTAATGTTGACAGTGTCGAAACACGACTTATTGACAGGTAAATAGTGAGGATGTACAAATTCATGGTGAACATGATAGGTGTTTCCAACTTCTTCGTCAGCAGCCGTGGCAGAATCCACTTTGAAAGGAATGACACGCAGTAACGGTATGGAGGTGTGTCCAACTACATTATACTCCACCACATCAGAGTTCACAAAGATCAAATTTAGTCCTTGATTCATTTTTACAGATGATTGAAAATATTTGGCAAAATCCAAGTTACCAGTCACGGCTGGTATTTCGTTTCTAACCTTGATTACGTCGGGGTCACCACCCAAAATGTGATACAATTATGGACAAAATGTAATGGCCAATACTTTGTCCGCCTTAAATTTGACCAGTGGCCGACGAGCTTTTTGTGTACTCAATCGTGACAATTTTTTCGAGTTTCTCCAAGACTTTACCATATGCAGTATTGGACTTGTTAGCAATGGTGCTCACCAAATGTTGACCACTAAAATAATAGCATGCAAGAATGGTCAATATATAGGTGGTAAAGTTGGATTTTGTTCTTGGATTATTTTCTATTTTCATAGCGTCCGGAGGTGAACGTGTATCCATGACTTGTTGGACATCCGGGTCATGAACTTCCAACTTAAAAGTGTTTTGATTTTCGACGAGTTTTTTGCTTTGTGTATGGTGAATGATTTCCACTAAAGCCACTTCCCAATGGGCTTCGTCATCCAAATGTATGGTCTGATGTAATTTGGCCGTGTAACAACACAGTGTTCTTGGGAAACACCTCCAATGAACTGTCACTGGGTAACGTTAAATAAAATTTATTGATCATAATTCAACAATTCTAGTGTCCAAGGAGTCACTGGAAGTCAGAGGAGTGTCTAAAAGAGAATGGTTATGGTGACTGTTATAACTCACGTCGGACACAAGACTCTCGTTGTTGTTGTTTCCGTTAGAAAGTAACCAATGCAGTTGCTGAGTAAAATAGTCCACAGCTGTTTGTCTCCTTGTTGCAAACTCAAATTGTCAATGTCAGCACTGATGACATAATACACCACAGAGTTTTGGCAGAAAAACACAATTTGCGTTTTGGGCACACGTTTACCATACCACACACACACAAGGGTTGCTGTTGTAGATCTTGCAGAGAAGAACTAGGGGAAGGAGCATTCGCAGTAGGAGCTGAGATTGTGTTAAAGAGCATGATGGTCACTTCTTTTTATAGTCGATGATTTGAGAAGCGCCGATCCAAGAGTCCAAACTCAAAAGATATACTTTCCAATGTACTTTGAATTCTTTGACACGGCGTTTTCCCACTTTTCGTGTTCTTCGATCGAGAATGCTTTCTATTTTGGAAAAGTCGTCTTCTATTTTGGTCACACGTTGTAACTCGGGCAAACAAAACGTTCCTTTTAACACTTCCCCATTCATGTCTTCCAATTTATAGACGGGAGGATAACGACCACGCACTCGTTCAGTGACACGAAACAATTCGGTGGTCCATTGGGTATGTAACCTTTGTTGAAAGTACGTTTGGATTTGCCAATGCGTACCCAGTCTCCTTTGGCTAACATTCCACCTTTCTTGGGGACAGTGACTGATGGATACGTACCAAATAGACGCTCGAAGACGGTCACTTCGTTGTCGGGAGTCACATCTTGAGGGGCACGTCCAATACTCCGATGGTAAGATTGGTTGTACGATTGAACGAGGTGTGGCAAGACATCGATGTACGTGAAAGTGTGTTGATGCGTAAAATATTTCCACTTGCGTTCTTTCAGGGTGCGTTGTAAGTGTTACACGATTCTGTCTTTGGTTTCGGGATTCTCAGTGGTAACAAATGAATGTCACGTTTCTTCAATTCTTTTTGGAAAGCTTGGTTTAGAAATTCGGTACCTTTGTCGGTTTGCCATCGAAGAGGGTGACGACCACTTTGTTTCAACATAAGTTTAAGGGCTCGCACTAATTCACTTATCGGTTTGGAAGTCAAGGGCACGATCCAAGCAAATTTGGAAAAGACGTCGATGACACAAAACAAATATTTGTAGCCACGATTGTAGGTGGCCAAATGAGAGACATGAGCTAAATCAGTTTGCCATTGATGATCGAAACCTTTCATTTTTATGCTACTTCTAGAAAATTTTTGTTGAATAGGTTCGTGTAAGATGTACGTGGTTTGTTCTTGTAACCATAGTTGCATTTAAGGTAAGCGGACACTTTTCAGTTTTGCTTTGGCAGCAGGATACAATTTCTGAACACCTCCGTAACCGGCTGGATGGGATGGATCGTAGTAAATGCTTGCTAACACCTCCTCCATATTTTTTAAATAAGTGATCCAATCTTCGCTGATGATACTCTGAATGGAGTGAGATGCTGGCTTTGAAACGGCTTTACGTGTTAGATGTGCCTTAGGAGTGGAAGTGGAAGTTAGTTTTGGTAATGGTGGTGGTAAGGGAATGGCTTTGGTCTTCTTGCTTTTTTTCACTTCTGGTTTTCCTTTTTTCTTTTTTACTTCTGTCGACAGAGGAGAGGACATCATCATTTTAACCCAAGCTTCAAGTTCTTCTCATTGAGAATTAGGTGAAGGGATCAACAAGGACTTGCAATCTTACTAGGAAGGGGAGCTGCTGACGGTGTTTGAAAGACTTTTCGTGCTTCTTCTTCAGTCTTCCGTGGGACTGCTTCATTATTGATCTCTGAGGGTAGTGTTGGTGATGGACGTTTCACCAAGGCCTTCATATCTTTCAGAGTGGGTAGAGCTGTTTCGTCTGAAGCTTTCTGGTGAAAGAGTTGCAGTCGTTGCAACAATATACCGTACCGTTGAGATTTTTCCGTTTCGGACAAATCGTTGAGATCCATCAACGATTGCAATTCGTGTTGCAACTGGGACATCTCGGTCAAATGAGGATTGGGAGGTAATTGTGGAGTCCGTTGTTCTTGCCAACGATGGTATTCCATCCATCGTTTGTAAGGCGCTAAAGTTAGTTTTCGTCTTTCCATTAGATTTCAAGGATCACGTCTGAGATCTTTTGCCTTCAGTGTTCTCCTTTTATCTGTCTCCCATGATACTTCCAAATGTTCCCAACACTCCTTTCAGCAAGGGTTTTCCTACTTTTCTCAGCAAGGGTCCTAAAAGGGGTAAACTGGCAATTCATCTGCGTTGCAACAACATCTTTTTCTTTTGACGAATAGGAATTTTCCTTTGGAGAGTTTGGCGAAGAAAGTGTAGATGTTTGGATAAGCATTGTTTCTGATGTGGAGACAAATGTATCGTACCTTTAAAAACATTCAGACAATATTCACACACGGTATCGATAACATCTTTGGAGGCAGTTTCAATGAGGTTTTTTGCATGAGTGGCAGAGCTTTGGACAGGACGGACAACATTTCCCAATGTTTGACTAAACGAGGAGGCAGTGCCTTTCCTTTTCCTTTTCCTTTACCTTTTGTTTGCACATAAGAACGACGATTGCAACGGTGTGCACTTGGTGAGGTCATCTTGAGGTGTTCAGAAGCATATAAACACTGATTTGTATGGTTATCGTCAGGTCTTTTTATACTTGAATGCATCGCCACTGATTGTCTTTACGTCGTACCATCTTGCTCACAGGTAACACAACTCGTGGAGGAGTTCACAAAGGGCTAAATCGAGCCAATTCTTGATTGGACAAATCCACTAAGCTTTGTAACACGCCTGTTCTCTCTTGTACTTTGATTTTGGGGGCAGGTATATTGTGATCAGCAGCCACTGCTGCTAAAGAGGAATCACCGCTGGAGGAGACATATTTGAAGACGCTCTTGTGGGTAGAAACTGTTTTCTGTGAACTTTTATTTTTCCTTTCCTGAGGTTGTGACTTGCTCTTGAACCGTTAGTCTTTTCTTTCTGAGGCCGTGACCTAGTTTTAACACCGTGCCTCTTTTTTTTTCATCTGGGTACGTCGGGGACAAGTTTGGGCACATTAGGATCCCATTTTAAGGGGGAACGAATGATGACACCTCATAGAGAACCACTACTTCCAAGTTGCAAAATAATTTGTTTTTTTGGTTTGACAGTCAATGCGAGGATCGGCCAGTTGCGTTAAGGCTACTTTGTTTCTGTCCAAACAAATGTCTGGTTTGATGTGGAATCTGAATGATGCCTTGCAGTAATTGACGTGTTGTCAACGTTAACCATTGTAAGACTTATTTGAGACTGACTTCCAAGACACTAGCAAGTATTTGTGGATTTTTTCACGATTAATACCGTCTAAGGCACGAAACAATTTGACGAGAAGATGAGACTCAAGAGACGTTATGTTGATAGCGTGTGAGACAGTGTCCAAGAGACCAAGGTTTTTGTAGATTTTTTTCTTTGGTGGTCATTGTTAAATTGACGACGGGGACGTGTACACAACAGGTCCTCCGTCTAAAACTAGTGGTGAAACAGATGGGTACGAAATCGCAAATAATCAGGGGTATTGGATTTTAAATCCACGAGTAAATAGGCGTGTGGGTTTGAGCGGCATCTTCGTACAATGAGTTAGCCAAGGTGTTCCTAACTGTTTGGCTAAGACTTGCACTTGTGATTTATCCCTAGGACTTTTAAACAAGACCACGTAATGAGCATTAAGTCTAATGGTACGATGGGCTTTACTTTGTTAAAACACATTTAGGGTGATGTAAATGACAATGGCACTACGATGATGCCCTTTACGTGAAAACCACAGTTTAATTTCTTCGTCTTCTCCTACCATGTCGTCAAAATAACCAAATGGATTTGTCTAGGGTCAGACACAATTCTGTCTTCTTCAACAGGAATGCCTTCCACTTTGACTTTCTCGTAGAAGGATGTACGCTGATTGCCACTCTGTGCAACGCCACACGATGCGCTGAGGTCGACGATCGATCAAATGATGTTTATGTTCAATCAAACGTTTGACAAATTCAGTTTTACCTGAACTGCTAGGTCCAGCAATGAGCATGTTAAAAGGATGTCGAAGACACAAGGCCTCCCAACTAGCACGATCTAAATGTTCGTCAATGACTTTGAAAGTGGAGGGAAAGGGAGCAGAGACAGTGGAGGTAGCCATAGTAATGTCAGGAATGTCACCTTTCTTGTAACACGAAGACAGACAAGACAAGAGTTTTTATACTTTTTTCAGGACACGTTTATTGCAAACTTTTTTAATTGTGAAACACGAAAGACATAAATGCATAATAGCCAAATGGTTAAGTACATGCATAAAAGACACATTAACATAACCATTGTGGAATATAAAAAAGTTTCTACTTTACAATATTTTTGTCATTGAAATCTAGTGTCCTAGGGACAGTGTGTAATATTCTAAATGTTTCTAAATTCCTTGGCACTGTCACACAAGGGTTCTCCTGGAATGGTCTTTCGGGGATGTCAATGACAGTCCTGTCCTGAAGAAAGTGTTTTCCTCGGTAACAGACTGTACTTCTTCTTCTTCTGGTACTGTCACTAATACAGGTTAAAAAGTGACTTTTTCACGGAACGTCTTAATGTTTTAAGATTACAAATATCGGGCATAGTTGGACACTCTTTTAGTCCAAGCCTCAAAGCCCCCACTTTTCCAATCACGTACATCTGTCCAGTGAGGGTGTAAGTCACAAGCTACACACACATCCTCATACACATATTCGGTACCTAAAAGTTGACGAATCTTGTTTTCCCGTAAAGGTCGAGAAGTATCCAGATGAAAGCGCAAAGCTTTGAGGAGAATGTGTCTCTCGTGTGCATTTAAAGGGACAACTTTCATGTTTTATCAAGTGGTAGGTACTATTCGTAAAGAATCCACAAAGCATCGGACGGTAAACGAAATTTCAGAAAGCAAGTCACTACTACACACACTAAACGTTGACCCCAATTCAATGGACACATATCTCGTAATAGACAATGGTAATCCTCCACTGCTAGAATATGGTCATGGATATCCTTCCACGGAATCTGTTGTATCTCCAATGATAAAGGTCGTGGCATGGTAGGACGTTTTTGTAGTCTCTTGTTTCGGCAGCTATAACCGTAATTTCTGCACAAACATAGTCGTATTATTCCGTTGGAATCTAAATTGTCTAGTCACCATCTGACACATGACAAATCGATCAGAAGTTTCCTCTTCCACTAAGTATACATCGTGTACAAGATTTTGGTAAATCTTTAACTCGTCTTCTGGAATTCGATTCAGTAAGTGTAATTGGTAATAAATATAATCTCTATCAACATAAAAATTCTTTTCCTCCGTAATTAGTTGATCAATGTCTGACCACTTGAACACTTTCTCCAGAATCAATCCTCTTATAGCATTGAGGTACGGGTGGTTTAAACATCGGTGACGTAACAGATGCAATTCTTCTTTGCGTTTGACTTGTATTTTGACCAACTCTCGGTAAATGCGTTCTCTCAACTCCACAGGTAAACCTCGTATGTTCTCTTGTAAAAGATACATGACCATGTATATGTTAAACACTTCTCCTAGAGCGAGAGTAATTATTTATGTCCACTGCCATTCTAGGTAACGGTCAAGAATGTCAATAAAATCTTCCAATGTAAATGGTCGAAAGCAAAAACAAAGAATGAACACACACTTGACCCAGAAACATCGAATTCGTTGGTTGACTTTTTTCGCTTTCCTCCAGAAACATTTAGTCACAAACGTTATAGTCACAAATTGAGATTTAGCTCTAGCACGTCCATGTTAAATGTCCTTGTACATCTTCTCTTGCAGTTCGAGTGGTAATGTTTGAAGATTAGTTTTTATATCGGGTTTAAATACTTGTCTAGGTGTGGTCCAACGTTTGACTCCTAACCACGTTGCTACTTTCTTACACAACATAGTTGGTCCCACTTCAAGGATGAGGTCCCACAAAAGGTAGGTAGTGACAATCTGGAGACCAACGAGCATGTTCCAAGTAAACGCAGTCTTTCTTCTCCAACTCGTGAAATGACACGCCACAACTGAAGCACTTGACTTAAATCCTCTTCGCCCAAGTAGCAAAATCCGGCTCTGGCTAATTCTTCGGGGGGTGGGTCCTCCCAGATATTTTGGCCATATTTCTTGGAAGATTTGCAATCGACTTTCATAGTCACAGTATTCTGACCAACGCACAGGGAACAAATATTCGCTTTGTACAAGTTCAGTTCGATGAGGGTACGGTGAAATATGCAGAATTTTACTCAATTTTACATGACATCCGTAGGGTGGTAGTCGCGTGGTTTCTTGCGGAGGATGACTCCGACAATGAAAACCAGTAAACTGAAAAGGTGTACAATGACGAGTGTCATCACTTTCGCATCCGTCAGGTTTGACACGTGTACCATCATAATCCCTTTCCATGATAGGTTTGGTCGTCATGGCAAAGTTCCCATGACGATAATGTGGTACTGAATCGCTGAGGTCACAGCGTACGGCATCTATGCCATCGCAAGGCACACCATTGCACTCGAGTTTACTTTTGCTAGATACTCTCTGTGTGAAAGGATTCATCTTTCTCTCTCTTGGTTTTGGTAGTCTCAAAGAACTATCGGTCTTGGACGATGTCCCTTTTTATATGGTGACCAATATCCACGCGTCCCTTACGGTAAAGTAAAGTGATTGGGAAGCCGTACTCACTTTGGTACACGATTTGATAGACTTTTTCTAAGGGCGGACTGACAATTTGATGTGTGGGTAAACGTACAATCTTGTTTGGTTGGTAAGTGGCAAGGCTTCTTTGAGTACGCCAAAGTTTACCACTTAACTGGTGCGATAATTGAGATTCGATCCTTTCACTTTACTCTCCATGTACACTTCTTGAAAGTTACGGTATTCGTAACCGTAATTTTTGGGACCTCCATTGGCAAAACTTAGAATCTTGTCCTCGGGATACTCGCCCGTCCAGGCTCCTAAACGGTCTACTTCGATTTTAGACCAAAACGACTGATGTAAATGCAACTGTCAAAGTCAAAATACAGCACACGATCTCTGTACAGTTCTAAAGCTTTTTACAGTTTTAAGCGAGCATGGGCTGTCAGAGAACACACGTCCAATGATGACATTTCCAAATTCGTCGGCTTCTACAAAGTCAAGTAATTGACTAAGATTAAGTCTTCACGAACGACGTCCACGTGTTTCATATATTTGGTTTTGTCGAGAATCATCTGTAAGTAGATGGAAGGTTCTGATAAATACTCCGTTTTAGGTTAACACGGACGTTGTGCCATTCTGCCCCATAAACAATTTAACATCACTTTGGCAAACGATCGCCTACCTTCGCTTTTCTCCACCTGGTATAAAGTGATGCCTGCCTGCTCCCAGTATTTCTCTTTGAATTTATTTTGGCCTTCGGGAGTGTGACACCAGGAAGGATAGCCGCTGGCTACTTGCTTAAGTATCAAGAAAGCATTCACGTAGTTTGAGAAAATGCCTTTTTTGAGTCTCGTCGCCCTTGTGGTACTTTTCTGTCTTGGGAAAGTGGTAAATTTCGTACACTTCTAACAGTTGGTATCGGATGTCTAGAGCTTTAAATAATTATACACTAACCCACGTTCCCGTCAAGGCGCGTTCTTCCTGAGTGTGCTGACAAGGGTGGTCTTGGTTGCACGTTTCAGCACAAGTACGGCAAAAGGGAAACATCTTCTTTGCAATGATAGGGTAACATGTGATGGTACAGGTTCGTAGGAGGCAAGATTTTGCGCTTGATCAATCCTTCGTATTGTCTAATATTTTCCTCGTCGATGTGTTCGGTGAGCAATTGTGGGTGCCCTACGGGAAAGTGACAATATTTGCGCACGTACGGATACAGAGAACACACGTGCAAGTATTTGATTTTCTTCTCCTTTCTCCTCGTCGGCTTGGTACAGCAAACAGGTGGCATTCGTCCGTCCTCCGTTCAATCTGTCCCGTGGGTTCAGAGGGTCCACTAGCTTGTAACTTTCCACGATACGCTTAAACTCGAGATCGGTTTTCAATCCCACATTTATATCACTTGGCATCCTTGCTCTTCTAACTTCAATCGTCGCTGACAAGTGGCCTCGTACAACTCTTCCATGGTTCGTTGCAAACATTGGTTCTTAGTGTCACGTTGAGGGTAACAGATCAATAAACACCCGTTCAACTCGTGCACGATATTTTCTTAAGTTCATTCCATCTACTGAAAACTTTCCGATGGCTTTCTCGTCTCCTCCGTTGCGAGCATGTTGAATCCATTTGTCTTCCTTGTAACCAACGTAGGTCTTTGACCGAGTATTGATGTATGACAAAATTGGTCGTTTGAGGGCTTATGACAGCCAGAGTGTCAACTGATAGTAAATAGGTTTCGTAGAAAGTAATGATTTATACATATTTGTTGACTTGTACTTGGTGATTTATTAATCTTTACAACATTTTTAATGTGAGTTAAATTGCTGCTTAAAAGATGCTATTGCCATATTTGATCATGAGGTAGAATATATCGTAGAATATTAGAGATGTAAAAAACTGTATGGGTGACACATAGCAACAGTTCAATCATTTACGATTTTCTTAAATCATCTATAATCTAATTATTAAAAAGTTAATACTTGAAGTCTACCTTTTGCCGTA
>JAEAOA010000444.1:2450000-2835000 GCA_016746295.1 Potamilus streckersoni
TCTGTGTGATCAATGTTGGCATATAAACTTTAAAATGTTCTCGAGATATCGATATACGCCTCTCTAAGTAAAATTTATGTAAAATGTGACAAATGCACGGCTAGCTGAGCAGACACCGTTCAAAAAATGTTGCAAACAAGTTTGTTTTCACGAGCATTTTTATAATCCAACAGAAAAATGTCATGGACAAACTTCGTTAAGTAGAACGGTCGCCAATTTTAAAAAAAAAAAATTCTCACTGGCCTGGAGTAGAGAATGAGAGTGATACTGATACTGATCAACTTTGTCTCATAATTCCATCTCAAGCGCAAGTCACGATATTATTCCCCTTCCCTCGCCACTTACCCTCACGTCCTGTAGCGATGGGCGAGCAGCAAAGCAGCAGATGTAGACGTACCGGAAGATGTAGCCGGAGATCTGCATATAGACGGCTAAGAACACGTGAATTCTTTCACCGGACTGAAGAAACTGAAGAACTAGGTGGCCATTAGGGTGACTTAGCAGCCATTTTTATGATCACAGTGTTCGCCTCCATAACATGTGGAAGGGGCTAGAAAAGGTGCTCTAAACAATGCTTGCTTCAACTTAACCCCGGTCAGTATACTACGGCTGGCTTGGACAGCGATCGATCGAAAATCTAACAAGAAAAAGGTGAAGCAGCTCCCCGCCGGTGCCCGAAACACTGATGGATAGTACCTGAGAACAGCTCTTGGCGGTAGAAAACTGGCCCGATTCAACATCTGGTTAACAGTCCTGAGTGAAACTCGCACAGATGAGGAAGGGAAACACGCCTTCTTCTGGAGAGGCCGAAATCGAAGAGAATGACGTGTTATGTGTGTGGTTTGGATTTTTAACGTAGCTTTAACAATTTTTCAGTCATATCGCTACAATGTCTGTAGTGTGTCAGTTTATAGTGATGTCTAGCACTAGGCATTATGTAGCATGATGTCTCACCCAGTCACATTATCATGTCACCAGGCCGACCAGTCCTAACACTAACCTCTAACGTTGTGCCACTATCGAGGCATATGTTAGTAACATTTTTGTAAGTCTTTGGTATGACTTAGCCGGATTTCAAACCTGACACTTTTCGCATCATTGGCGGACGCTCTATCCACTAGGCCACCGGAGCGGTCAGGGAACGACGTGAAGCTGGGTTGGATTTGCCATCAAATCATACCTAATGGTAGGCTAATGCAAATGAGAGATTCCAGCTGTCTGGAAACGGAGAAGAAACTATAGTCAGCACCTATGCATGCCCGTCAGCAACACAAATGAAATAAAGGACAAATTTTATTAAGATCTCATATATATATTATTGTTGTAGTGCCAAGACAGTCAAGTTCATCATCCTTGGTTACTTCAGTGCTACAGTTGGTACGAATCAAGGCCAGGTGTTATTGACAACAATGGCTTTGACAAATGAAACATCAACGGATTCCTCCTCCTGAGGCAATAAGCTGAACACAGATACAATAAATCGCATGCCAAGCTACAACAATACGTCATGGATGCACACACGCTCCAGGCAGTGGCATCTCACTACGTTGTCATCAAGAAAAGAGAGAGGCAGGATGAGGAACCTTTGAATCATTTGCTCTTATCACTCTAAAATTACATTCAGGTTCAGCTCCTCATAGAAAATCTTCTTTGGTAGTCCCTCTTCCGACATCCTGGTGACGTGGCCTGCCCATTTCAACTGTGATTTCAACGGCAGAATGTTAATGCTTGGAATGCCTGCCCATATGATAACCTAGGTGTCATGGACCCTCCATTGCAGTCTTATTCTCATTAGTTTCCTCAGGGAATCCATGTTTAAATACTTCAGCTTTTTCGCGTGGCATTTTTACACCATCTAGGGTTAACAATGATAAAACAGGGTCCGCAACAGAAGGGCTCTGCAGACTTTCAGTTTCGTTTTAAGATTGATGCCTCTGCACTCCCGCATATTTGTGCTTAGTCTGTCAAAGTCCACACTTGCAGTAGCAATCTAGCATTGTTTCATCATCGATGTGGACTGCACCTGACAGTGTGCTGCCAAGATAGGTGAACGTGTCCTCTGCCAGGAGGATTTGGTCATTTGTGTGGTATTTTCTTCAGAAGGCTTTCATGGTGCAGGTTAGTGTATTACCTCAGTCTTATTGATACAGATTGTGAAACCCAGATTTGGCTTTCAGCGCACAGTCATCAGCAAACAGGAGGTCAGGAACAGTAACTACCTGTAACTTGTAACTTATTTTCAGATTGAAGAGCTTGCCTTAAGTCTGACGTCAATCATAGTGTCCTAGTTACGGAAGGCATCAGTAAGCATGAAAACAAATATCATATTCATGAGCGTTGGATCCTCGAGACAGCTTTGCTTCGCTGCATTGGTGACTGGGAATGTACAGTCAACTCGCTGTTGTCCTCGACATATGCAATGCCATCATGGAATTGCCGAAATATTTCGAAGAATTTCTTTGGGCAACTATATCTTGCTATGATCTTACAACGGTCCCAAAAGCTGACTTGTGTCAAAGCTTTTGTCAGGTTGATGAATGATGTGCATACGTTAGAGTTATGTTTCTGGCGTTTGTTCTTGAGGTGTTAAGCAGCAAGTATCATAACCATGGCCCTTATTCCCTTTCTGAACCCACGCTGCCTGTCAAGAAAGAGCCCTTGATCGATGTGATGCACTAGGCACTTTAGCAGAATTCTGGGGAAGATTTTGCCAGCTAGTGAATGCAAGGAAATGCGCAAAAGATTGTTACATGATTGTCCTTTGCATATCTGCTTGCACAAATTGTTGATGGTTGCATCCTTGTTCTCCTGAGGTATAGTTTTGTGAGTCCATGTTGTCTGGAAGAGTTCAATCAGGTTTTGTGCCATGTATGAGCCTTGAGCCTTTGCAGGTCGGTGGGTTGCTAAGTTTCAATCAGTTTTGGAGGATCAACTTTGGACACTCGATCAATTGGCTCCTCACTGATAGATAAATGTTGACTGAGGATAATGCTGACGTGTTCTGCCCATCTTTGAAGTATCTTTTCTTTGTTAATGAGCAGTGTGGTGTTTTCAGCATTCGGTATTGGTGATGTTCCTACTGTCTGTGGCCCGTAGGTTTTCTTTAAAGCATAACAAAAGTTCTTTATGTCATTCTTGTCCACATAGGATTGAATCCAATCTGCTGTGCTGTTCAACAACGCTCTGAGTCTACATCAGAGTTTGATGTTGAAGGCTGTTATCTTCACAAGCCTTCTGTAGATAATGTTTTTCATTCAGAAGTCTCTGTATGGCAACATTGTTTTCACAAAATAAAATATTGAGTTTACTTGTAGTGGGACAGAGGGTTTTAGATGAAGGTGAATAGAGTTCCTGAAGGATGCCCAGTTTTATTTGACAGTCCTGAGTTCATATCAATTGTATCTCGCTGGCTGAATTGATCTTGACAAATGCCTGTTTCACGTTCTCCTGTTTCAGTCTGGAGACATTACGAATATTGGGCACTCTCTGCCTTGAAGTCAAATGCTAAGATGAATCCGTGTATTGAGTATGGTGGTTAAGAGTGTGTGGTTAGTCCAGTATTTGGCACTTCTCATGACATACTACTGGCAGCTTTCTCACATACCCACTCTGGCTGAACCCAAGGCTCAAATCCACAAGGTCTGAGGTGAGATGACTGATTGGCAAGCAATTTCGACTACTCAGCCACCTGGTGCCCTTCAAAGGATGTAAAAGTTATACTTTTATCTAAACGAAATGTGATGCCTGGCAGCCCAGAACAGCCAAATTTTAACTTCAGGCAACCAAGCTTCTCAAAACTTGCACCAAACAATACAACCATGAATTAGTTGCCTATAATTTATCAGCAGCTTTTCACTGTCATACAAGTCAATAATAATCGGCTTCAAATTATTTTCTCTGCTGCTAAAACGGAAAATAGTTATCAAGGTATCGCACAATTATTGCAGAAATCCTAACTGAATGCCATTGCTTGATTAAACATTGATAACTATGATCTTTTTTGGCTGATCCAAGGGGCAGGAGAATTTTCAAATTCTGCATACATATCACTTGAATTGGCAATGAAAAACAAATTGCTATTTGTCCAAGTTCCTCACTAAAACCTATATAATTTACACCTCCATTTCAGTTCATGTGAAAAAACGATACGATTAAACCATAAGCAAATGCTACCTACCATGTAATTCAGTGTAATTAAGACATAGCGATACCATAAGTAAATTAATTAAAATGTATTAAATAACATTTACATTGCACCTGCAAAGAGACTGAGACAAAATGCAGCTAAAACTAACAAACCCTCTATGACTGTGGTCTTGGTAATAGTCGTGTTCTCTCATTTCAAGTAATAATAGACTGACTTGAAAGAGTTCAGCAAAATATTACATTGTTTGTTAACATATAGAGATCATACATGTTTTTGCTGGTGTCAATAATTACACAATTCTGAGAGGATCACTGAAGCAGGGTCTGAAGGGAAAGGTTTTAATGACACTTGATGGATTTGGTGAATGCTGATACCAGAAGAAAAATAAAACAAATATGTTCTTTATTCTTACACAAAAAAGAAAGAACAAATTTGAAATTTTCTGATGCAGTTTAAAGTTTTTCTTATGATTGTGTTGATCTGGTATTTTGGCTTTACATAATCTTTTTCCAATGTGGTATTCTCTCCTAATCAGGTTATTTGAAACAGTTAATATAACTAAGTATCTCCCCAGACAGGCAAATTTGAAGGTCTATTGAAAAATAATCATTTTAGCAACTCTATCAGCATGTAATTTTTCTGAGCAATAAAGCAATAACAAGATGTCTGATATGTAAATGCATGAAAATACAAACATTTTGAACCATATTTTTATTGACAGGAAAATGATAATACATAGTGACACAACAGTTATTATGAATCAGACAAGTTCAAAATCACTTATCAATGAATCATTATTCTATTCCTCTTAGTTAATTACATGTATTAGTACAAGAAAACTTGTCTTATTTGTCCATTAATGAAATTTCTCTCCTGTACAATGTGTGAATGAAACATAATTGCATGTTTTCATTCAAAATACAAACATGATGCTGAATGCCAAGTCACTTGTTTGGGAAAAGTCTACAAAAGGTATAACAACACCCCATGGCATCAATACCATGTGAAATCCAGTGCTTATACATTGGTATGGCAAAATTCCCTCATCTCAACCAACAATGATTCACATATATTTTTATTAAAGCATGTGTACTCACTGATTTATCCTATTATTACAGCTCCTATTTTTTTATTAAAGATTAACATTTCATAAATTCTGACCATAAGATTATGCCTTTAACTAAGCTGAATTACATGATCAGGATTTCATTCCTGAAACAGGTAATATGCTCTTTCTTGATGAATTTTCATTCCATGATAATTAACAAGTAATTTTAACAACACTTACTACACAATGAAATATTCATTTACTTACCTACTAGCTAACAGGTGAAATATGAATTGCATAAATATATATTTGTCTTTGAAGTTTTTTGCTTTTTTTTAAAAATAACTGATAATGGATGTTCCTACCAGAAAAGATAATACTGTGTGCAGTCAAGTTCCTCTTCATAGTTTTCTGAAATCTTTGTGTAATATAGATGACATGCAAATAGTTTAATTATTGTGTAAATGGGTCAAACAAACAGCTTTTTTGGGCAACCAAGCTTTCTGAAAAATTTTCTGCCCCTATCATTGGAAATTCCTTTGTGAAATAAAACCACTTTATCACTCTTCCCTTAGAAAATGCCAGAAAAATGCAATTCTACAAATGATAAGTATGTATTTTCAAAGTTATAGCGCTGGTTATCTGTGAAAGAAAATAATTCGCTTTGTAATAATCTGCTTCATAAAATTTGTTGTGTCATAACAAGAGTTACATACCTTGAATATTTAAAACTTGACTGCAAACATAATTGTTATAGCTCAGTGTAAAAATAAATAAAATTAATACTTAAACTGATTTGTATGTATCAGAAAACAGACACTAAGTTGATATCTTTAACAAAGCAGTTTAATCTTTAAGCTTGGAGATAATGATTTAATGTTAACACAAGGAAATTATCACAAATCAATATTAGGTACAGTTGCTTGGTTAAAAAACTGTTTTGGCAAATAATCAGAAAGACCAGTCATGCCAGCAAAGGAAGTGATGGAATCTAATCTTGTCTCTTCTAAGCATAACACACAAAAAGATTCTGTACATTTATGATGCTTAATCCATGACATGCATTCAAGTGTTTAAAATGTGGACTATAACCCCAATGCAAAAATTCAATGTACACTTTATTATTTATTGCAATATATATAATCTGATAGTACAAAGCTGAATAAACAAGAGCTGTAAACATTAGATAAGACCCAGGCGAAAAGTCATTCTGTCTTTTTGAAGTACTGCATTAAGAATCAGCTTCCTTTTCTCACCAGCAAAAATGATGTTTTCAAAACATGTTCTTCCAATGCATTTTGCTTATATCATGTTTCTTCTAGTTGTCTTTTGGTTTTTTGACTGGGAGTCATTGATCCAGCACTGTTGCATGGAACATCTGGCAAATTCAGTTCTGCAAAATAAAATAAAATAACATATGCGGGTCACAAACAAAAAAAAAACAATACTGGCAATAAAAAGAATGGAAACATTCTTTTTGTGAAATCTGCAGCTGTTTTTCTTTCACATTCTTTAAACCAAAAATACTACACATGTAATTTACTTTGTAATTATAACCCTGTATCTACTTTAAATGCAAAAGAAATTAACTGAAGATCAGTTTAGAAAAGACTGGAGAATGGACAAAAGCTGGACACGGCTGGAGAATGGACAAAAGCTGGACAATTTTCAAACAAGAGGCCCAAGTGGGCATGACACAACTTGTCAGGGTAGTTGACATATGTCAGTACAAGAATGCAATTTGCATACGTATTAAACCCGCCTAGGGGGTGGAAATATCTTGAAGCACATAGTTGCTACACAGTCATTTAATGTTGGTGTTATCTTCTTTCCTTGACCATATATAAGACTACATTCTCTGCATTAAAGTCAGTGGAATTTATCTCCTTTTCATGGCTATATACAAAAGACCACATAATCTAATAACATACAGCCAGTCATTAAATTGCTCCCTGGATCTCTTCCTGTCCCTGAAGATTAGACTCTGATTGATAACTTAGAAACTATTCATTTACACACTATGAAAATATTTATATATTTATATGGCATTATAATGACATTTAATGTGCACAGTCAGCATGGATGAAATACAAAATCCGTACTTAAATGTTCCCCACCGACTTTCCTGGGACACTGCCCTTTGACTGATACATTGAAAATAATTGAAACACCACTCACAGGAACTGCAGCAGTTCAGTTAGGTTTTGGCACTGACTTGTGACCAAAAAGTTCTGAGTCTGATGCCCCCATCCGATCAACTGTCTAATTTCTAAGGATTTGTTTAAAGGTCATAAGTTTCTTTACAATTTTTAATTAAACCTGAAAGTCTTTCATATGGAAAGCATACTGGGTTAATTAGTTTGTTTTTATATTCAAAGCTAATAATAGTAAATGTTTAAAATAATTTGTGAGTATATGACTTAAAGTGTCATAAAATAAATATACATGTTGTAGCATATAAAAGGCATATGTTTCAGGAACTTTAACATAGTAATAAAAGCAAACGTAAAACTTCATTATACCCAACATATCAAACTTGCTTCAAAATATTCATGAATTTCAAATGTGGTCATGTTTTCAGTTGCAAACAAATTAATAAACTTTGAATAATTTTTAAAAGAAATATGTTCTTCTTTAAGCAAAATCCTTTTCTTTCACATGATTAAATATACATACATACATACATACATACATACATACATACATACATACATACATACATACATACATACATACATACATACATACATACATACATACATACATACATACATACATACATACATACATACATGCAAACATACATACATACATGCAAACATACATACATACATGCAAACGTACATTTTTCCTTCTTTTATTCACACAATTGTTAGCTTACACAATAATCTTATAAACATAATTAAATTATCAAATTATTATCAAATCTGGTCAAAACCTTTTCAGAAATTTGGTCTCTAAAAATCGACTTTAGCATGCTAAGTCAATCAGATGCAAGATCATCTCATTAATATGCATGGATGTAATTTTTTAATCAAACTCTTCTGAGATCTTGATAATACAAATTTACATGCAGAGTCTGATCAAAACCTGGTTTTGAAATACAGACTCTAGAGTGCTCACAATGTATTAAAATCAGTTGGAAGATCTTCTCATTATTATGCAAAGATCAAACTTACATACTCACATACCTAGTTTGATCAAATTTTGATCAGAAATATGACCAATGGCATGTACATAAGCTGAATCAAATAGATTCTAGATCACCGCCTGATAATATCCAATCTTAATTTAAACTCATCTGAGATACATACATTCAAAGCTGGATAGAAATTTGAACAGAAAATCAGCCTCAAGAGTGTTCACAGACAAATATTGAGTGATGGATGGATGACAAAAGATGCACAACTGATAATGGGTGTTGGGCCATTCCATAAACTCATTTGGCCTTTGGTCAGGTGAGCTAAAGACATTAACAGTGTGGTTAATCAAAGGTGTGAACAAATGTATGGGAAGTTTGTTTTTGCAGGGTTTAATGGCATTTTTCAGCATACAAGCCTTGCATCTCCAGTTGGTTCCCAATACCTTAGTATAAATAATTTGATAATAATTTATTTCAACAAAATAAAGACCCTGACATTTAAAAAAGTAAAAAAATAATCTGTGCAAATGTTATTTCATGGACAATAATGAACGCATGGAGGCAGTAGGCAAGATAAATGTGTTGAATATTAAGGAAGAGGTATGGCATTTTGAATTTATAATTCAGATTAAAGAAGACTGAAGTTAAGTGCTGAATTCAGGACAGTAAGAACTGTCTAACAATGGCAAGTTTTCAAATTTCTATGAGTTTGGTATTCTAGATGTAAGTTGTGAATTAAAGGAAATACAAAACAAAAAAAAAATTTGTATACCATTAAGAGCAGCAGTAATTTCATCAACTCTGTATGATTGTCCCTCACTTTTCCTTGGCATAATTTGCTTCCCTTCCTCCTCCTCCTCCTCCTCCTCCTCCCCAAGTATAGCATCAAGTTCAGCCTCCAGCTCATCTTGGGATGCCACATCAAAATGGCTGGTAAAACTCATCTCTGACATAATGTCATCTTGTTCTTGGGTCACCTGCAATAATGCAAATAGCAGCATCTTCATCAAGTTCATGTCACATTTGTTCTGTAACTATAAATGTGTTCATGGAACACAAATGCCCCATCACAGTTTAAAAAGTGACCTAAATGTAAAATGCAATCAAGGTGTTACTGGCATTTGCACATATGGTTGAAAGGACAGCCAGAGTCTAACTATTAGCCCTTACCACTGTAATGGTGTGGCATAAAATAATTTATTATTTATTAAGAGAATTCCTTGGCATCACAATAGTTCCAAGTTCAATCATTGGGTCTAGCACTTGAATAGGTGACTGGTCACCAATCCAAGGTCATGGGGATCCACCAGGCTATCCAATTCACTCCACCTCAACTACCATCAACAATCAACAACTGCTATTTAAAAATTGTGTATAATGTTAGAACTGATGAATCATCAATTTAGTGCTAAGCCAAATAATCAACGCATTTTAAGATTTTTTCTTGAAATAATAACCACTTAACAAAATTTGTTTTCCTTGTTCATATTGAGACTTCGGCCAACATTTTTGCAAAAGTGAAAATACACATTTTGAAAATACAAAATGCTAAATGAATGAAATATTTCCATATATCTATCAAAAAAAGTCTTTTTATCATAAATATATTTTTAAAGGCAAAAACCATTGATTTGCAGGGGATTTCTCCATTATTTTCCAGTGCAATAAACAGCTGCATTACTATATTCATGAAAGAAGATTCTTAATTTTATGATGATTTTAGAATAGCAATGTTTCACAAATTTAGCTTGTAAATGCTTTATGTTGTGTATTTTTCTGAATAATAACTGAATTTGTATGAAAATAAATAGCTTTGTATATCTGTAAACACTGTTCATGAGCAAATTGATAATATTTGGGTGTGGTAATGTAGAAAAATGACAGAGTGGTTGTATTTAACAGAATTCAGAGCAAAACATTTGTAAGAAGTTTCATTCTTCAATTTGTTTACTTCTACATTCTAACATAAATATGTGTGACCTTGGCAGCCTGCAGTCTAGTTCAGTAGCAGATGGAGTGTCCAATTATTTATTGTCATTTAATTTTGGTTTGCGATCAGTTAATCAACAACAATTTATCTACAATTTTTAAACACGATTGTGAGGCAAATTAAAATTGCTACTTAAAAATTTTATTACTTTATTTAATTATGGGTTGTTTTTATTTCTTTTAAAAAATGTGTACTGTTTGTTGTTGAGTACTGCAGGTATACAATACTGTGTGGGTGACATATACAATAGGTCATGAAAATTCAGCGCTGACAGTTTCCATGACACATGCAGAACACTAATTATAAAAGAGTTCATAACTTAAGTCTATTTTTTGCTGTATGGATTTTGTTTTTCTTGTTGTTTCTTAATGGCACCACAATGACTACATAAATATACATTTGATGGTCTAAATTTGACACATTTTAAGATCTGTAAATCCTGGTTTGGAGGGAAAGAGAGAGGAGGGAGGGATTTAAAGAGCAGAAGAAGAAACATCAAATAGACATAAAGATGGAAGACAGGTCTGAACAACATACATAAAAGTAGATATATTTCTTTTATGTGAAAAAAATAGTTCCAAAAGTGATATCCCCACTGTGATGGTTAAAGTGTGTCACTTATATATCAATATGATTTTCTTTTCACTGATATATTTCAATATCTCCCTATGAAATATGTAAAGGGTACATGTTTTATAGCAAAATAAGTCAAGGTGTCCATCCATCCATCCATCCATCCATCCATCCATCCATCCAGCCATTAACTATGCCATATTAGTGCAAGATAACCTTAGCATTCCACATTTTATTCCATAAAAATCATGCAAAATCATGCTTGAAAATGCATACCAGTAAACCAGATCTTACACTTTATGGTAAGCACACAGAGTGTGGAGATCCAATTTGCTGTGAAATCCTAAGACTTTTTTTTTAGGTTTTTAAGATCAAAAATGAAGTTTCAGGTTTTTCAGGTGTTGTTGAGGTCCACTTCTAACCCCGTTTTATGTTAATTTGGTCCAATTCTGTTTTGTACATAAAAGAAAAAATATAGCTGTTTAAGGATTTTTCCATTATTAATAATGGCAGCTGTATGATGGTGAATCTGCATAACCTCCATACACATGAAAGCCATTCATGTCTGGATGCTTTGTACAATCTGTTCTAATTTTGCTGAGTGGCTTTTGAGATGTCATTTAAAGTTGCTCTATTGTTAGTAACAGTGGCCATAGTTGATGGCTACTCAATACAATGTTGGATAAACCTGAATGCTTCTCACGATGGATGACACACACCAGATGAACGGCCATACAATAAACTTTTTTGGCCTAAAGGACAGTTGAGATGGCACCTTGCCATATGACAATCAACACACACCAGATACACAGCCATACAATAAGCTTGCTTGGCCTTAAGGACAGTTGAGATGGCACCTTGCCATATGACAATCAACACACACCAGATACACAGCATACAATAATCTTGCTTGGCCTTAAGGACAGTTGAGATGGCACCTTGCCATATGACAGTCAACACACACCAGATACACAGCCATACAATAAGCTTGCTTGGCCTTAAAGACAGGTGAGCTAACACCTTGTTGTGTAATTACAACTTAAAATACTGAAATAAAAGCCAAACAACCAATCATTCAGTTATGATATTAAATTATTAATTATGAATGATAAAACCAATCAATTAGTTATTATTAATTATGAATGATAAAAGTCTGCTGTTTCAAACAATTTTATTTTTACACCTTTAATTCTTAATTTAACTACTTTGTAAATTAAGTCTAAGGTGATCTAACCATCTGACTTCCTGAAGCACACATAACATTATCAATGATGCAACTCCCACAATGTCCACATAAAATATTGATGATTCATCAGTTCTGATTAACCAATTGTTATTGATCTTTAAATTTCACCTGCTACCCAACACAACAAGGAACTAAAACAGAAAACAACCAAATAGGAGAACTCAATCCCTTAATTCTTAACTTTATTAAAATTCTATTATAACTGGATTTATTCACACTTCAAAGGAATCAATTTTTTTCTGAAACATTTCTCCAGGTCTGTAACTGTGAATCCCAAATACTCTAAACTTTCTTTACCAGTAGTCATCACAATAACAAACCATTTTATATACAGATACATATACAATCCTACGTATACAGTAATCACAATTATAACAAACCAATCATCACATAGATACATACAATGTCACAGTTATGCTTTCAAACTTCATCAACTAGACATGGACACAAAATTTGCTGCATTTTTAGAAGCAATCTGCAGCTTATACAGGTGTCTTAAAAAAAATACCACTTGGAAGCAAAAAATTTCAACTGGTAACACTGTCGTGCATACAGCAGTCATCAATATTAAAAAGACAACATGGAACCAAAAGAAGTCACATGGTAAGTCTGTAGTATATATAGGTTTCATCAACATTGAAAGAGACCACTTGGATGCAAAAATATGGCACCTGACAAGTCTGTTCTATGTAGGGTTATAAAAGAGAATAATTATGTGATAATTAAATATGGCAATCATTCTAAAAGACATCCATTACTGATATAACATGTACTGTTTTATTTTTTTTTCATTCTGGCAGTATTGATCAAAACAACCAGCACCAACACTAAGCTCTCACGGACTTACTGATCTACATTGTCATAATGTACCAAAATAAATCTCCCCAGATTTATTGATCTACTGTTTTCTTCTATTGTATCAAATATAATCTCCACAAATGATTTCACTAAAGAAACTCAAATTCTACCAGCACAGATATACTCAGCTAAACAGTATTTTGCAAGCTATCCAAATTATCAATCCCAAACTCTGTTTCCATAGATACTATCAAATAGACTGTGTCCTCATTTAGCCATAAGTCACTGCAATAAAGATAAGAATAACAGCACACAAATGATTACCAGGCTCAGAATTACAGCCTGGATACCAAATACATGCTAATTTTACAGCTATAAATTGTTACAAAACATGTAATTTTGATGATTTAAATGTTTACTTAATTATTTACAGATAAATGGATCAAGTAGTAATGGATTATTTGTGCATTTCAATTTGTATGCCTTTGATTTATGGAAAGGCCACATTCATACAAATTGGTAAGAATTAAAAATACATGAAACATACTTATATTATTAATTGGAAAAAAGATCATATAAAGTTAGCAATAATACTGAAATGGCATCATGTTTGTATCCACAAAAGACCACATGTGAACAATGGAAAATTATTTACTGGCATCTCACAGGAAATTATTCATTAAATTTAGTGGAGTGCTGTCAACAAATGCTTTGATGAAATGGGACACCAAAAAATTATTCCTTTCACTACATATTATTAGAAAAAAAGACAATTATCTCCAGGTTAACTTCAAACCAAGATTTGCTACTGTTCCATACAAGTTGGAAAATGCACAAAAAAAAAAGACTACAAATACTATTCAAAGGGAAAACATTTTCTTCGCACACAGCCGGAATGCTTTAAATTTCAATAATCAATTTGATGTTTACTCACCCTGTGTTTCATTCACAGCTAAACTAACTGGAGTTATACATTTCAACTTTCAAACACATACAATTATACAATATCCCCCACCCCATCAATGTCCTGCCTTCATTATTCACTCAAAATTTTCTCCAAAACTGGTTCCTCGGGAAACTATGTCTTGCATACATTAATAACTCGAAGATATCCCCCAAAACTACATAAACAGGATTAGAATCCAAACAGTTTCCATATTGTGACCCAGGGGCTAAATTCCTAGGGCCTTTCATTCCCCTCAATTGTAAACAAGTACATCGCTATGCATGTATATATGGTTCTACAAAATGTTATGCCTCAATGGTGCAGAAGATCTCAAACTGTTGTATGTGAACCACTGGTGGTCCATGAACTCCATTCAGGTCTGCAAATTGGATGTGGAACAACTAATAACCTGAATGTACAAATTGGATGTGGAACAACTAATAACCTGGACTTTGTAATAAAAGAACAGACTCATCCACTGCATTAGAATGGGAATACTACTGATATTAAAATATGAATTGTGTGCTTTTTTTAACAAAAGATGTTAGTTACAAAAGCTCCTTTTCTGGCCATTGTCTGTTAATACAGGCACACACTGACCAGGAAGCATGCAATAATCCTCAAACTCATCTTTCAATGTTTCATAATCCAAGCATGGAGCAACTCAAAATGAAAGTGTTCTTACTAGTAAAAATAAAAATAAATATGTGCAAGGTATTTTGAAAAACAAATTTTCAAGGTGTAATATTAATTTTTTTGATCCATCATGATCTCATTATTACTTATTTGTATTTACCCCTATAAACCCACAGTCCTACAATGTAAGACCTTGACCTGATATTTATTTTTGGGGCATCAAGGTCTTACTGCCCAATACTGGTGCTGTGTGGTGTGTTCCAATGTCAATTAACATCAGAACGAAAAGTCAAATTTTTAGAAATATTTCACATTTGGCATCCCATATCAGCCATTTTCTACAAATTAAAGTTACGTTTTAGTCAGCAATACTTACACTGATGTTTTTTTCCTAATAAATTAAAATTCACCACACAAGCAAATGGACATAATTTCAAGTTCTGCTGGCCTACATTTCAGTTGGCTGGAATGTGATGGAAGCCAAGAATACCGAAATTGGTTAAAAGGATCATAAGAATCTCGAATGAAATGAAGCTATGTAAACACTTTCTTCAATATTAATGTATCTCTATTCATTTCATTAAAGAAGGATATTTTAACTTAACCTGATTTTGGCATTCCAAGCTTCCATCGCTTTCCAAAACATATTAGTTATTTTCATGGTGCTTGAACATAGCTAACACAGATTCCTGTATATCCTCAATTATAAAAAATTTAAAAATATGAATTTGATAGGAAAAAAACATACAAAATGGTTGTATGGTTGTACACTGATAGAAAGAAAACAAAAATAACATACAAATAAGAGGTAACCCATACAAGTTGACAGGGGGGGCCCTGAGTGGCCGAGTGGTCTAAAGCGCTGACCATTACAGATCACTGCCATCTCACCTCTGTCTGCGCAAGTTCGAGTCCAGACTCTGCTAACGTGGGTAAGTGAAAAAGCCTGCCAGTAGCTTCTCATGGGTCGATAGTTTTTCCCCAGGTTTTCCTGGGTTCTTCCTCCACCATTAATACTAGCTTCCATGTATAGCCTATCTTGTGCTGAAAAATGGCGTTAAACTCTAGAACAACAACAACAACAAGTTGACAGGTATGGCAATGTTCAAGTGGTAAGCAAATAAAGTTTGAGAACCTATGCCTCACTGAATATGTTGACCACAATGATGTTAGTATAATGGGTAGGCTGACACCGATATCCTTTCATAACAGTGATTATATTGATTGATTATATTTTAATAAAAAAAACTTACAATACACATGAAAACAAATATCCATACCTGTGTAAAGAAATTCTGATCCTTAATTTCAACACTGCACACAGTTTATGCTAGCGTGCAATTGTACATTTTTTCCAATCATATTTCAATTTTATAATTTTCTTCAGTTAAAAATGACAAATTATTGATTTTAATCTTATAATCATAATTTGGGTAACTTTTATGATATAAGAAAATATTATAAGAAAATATTCCATGTTTTGCTTGTTTTTTTATGACAAAATCTGATTGGAAACATACTTCCCAGAATAGTAATTAGCAAATGTTCACATGGATGCTGAACAAAAAACATTTAATATTGGATGCAGTGCTAAAAATACAATGCCACAGTTGCATTCAAACTTCAGGTATCAATCCATTGACTATTAGCCTGTATAACTAAAGGGCCTTCTTACATCAAGAAGGACAATTTTTATATTATCTTTAACATACCCACAGATACTGCACAGTGTGTGTACATTTAATATTTGTATCTGACCCTAATCTGCTACAACCACATGCAGGTTGGTTATGAACAACAAGCCCAAAAGCCAAACAAAACCAAACTATAATTGTTCCAATATTTTCTGAGAATGTTTCAAGAGCTGACTGCATTTGAATAGAATCTTATTCATGTCCTAGGTTCCAGTACATTATCATTTAGTGGGAAAGTTTTGACATTTGAAATGCCAAAGAATCAATTAGTGTAATGATTTGTGTATCATCCGAAAATTCAAGATCAGATTGTGCTGTCAAAATGCAATAGCTTTTGTGGTAATACTCATGAATGTTTCACCTAATAAAATGTTTCAATTTGTCATTCTTTGCTAATCAGTTCAAAAAGCATGCTTTCAGCAATAATCTGCAATTTAGAAATTGCTGGCATCTTAAGTGGTTGACATTTACAGCATGTGTTGTTCTCCTCTTCAATGTAGCAGGCTATAGAACCCCAATAGTTAGCCTGTCACACATGCAACTAAAAGGGTACATCACAAAATCATACCATTGGGTCACCTACAATTATGTGTCCTTGGGAAAAACACTAAAATTGTCCTGGCATTAAACAACCTTTCTTGTGTTGCAGTGCCATAAAAAAAAAACAATCTCTCCTCTATAAATGGATATTTTCCTAACTTATATGCATCTCAATTTAAGATGTTATCCACTTTTACAAAGTATCCTTACTACCAATTTCAATCTGCAATTGATATTACAGCTAAATTTTGGGTTTCTTCAGTAATACTTACCCAATCATAACACCTTAGAACATCCACTATCTCACAAATCCAGCCCTCCCAAACTAAAACAATTTTCATCAAAACATTTGGCTCATTTAGGCAACAAAAATGCGCTGACTGTTACTGATCACTGCCATCTCCCATCTGTCTACATGAGTTCGATTCCAGACTCAGCTAACGTGGGAAAATGAGAAAGCATGCCTGTAGTTTCTCGTGGGTTAGTGGTTCTTCCCGGGGTTCTTCCTCCACCATTAATACTGACCACCATGTATAGCCTATCTTGTGATGAAAAATGGCATTAAACCCTACAACAACAACAATAACAACAACAAATCCATCCATCCCAAGCTACAATTTTCATCATAACATTTGGCTCATTTAGGCAATAAAAATGCTAAAAAGTTATGCTTAACATGGCAGACAACAGGTGAGAGTGACTTCCCTTAGAGGTATCCTTTTTCAGATCACATCAACCTTTAGTCACTAATCTACTAAAGGAGTGAGTGTGCTCCAGGATAAAACTGGACTGGGGACACGGTTCTCCTTTGCATTCTGAAGTAACTGATGATGGTCAACTTGACTGGAAGAATGAAAACTCCCTTTCCAGATAACAACTCCTGCCATGATCTGAGGAATTTCAATATGGCCATTGTTCCCTGTAGGTTTATATGTGTTGAGTCCTCCTGAAAGGGCCAAACTATCACTTGAAAGAAGGGTAGGCAGTGGTTGCCACAGCCAATGGTGCTGGCATCTGTGTTGATTTTGATTCCTACAGCTGTATCTTTTTAATGAGATACCTACATAAGCTAAGGAAGTCTTTAATTTTAAGATGGGTCCTTATGCAGTCTGAAATTTGAATTACTTCAATGTACAGGTCAGATGATCATCTGAGGAAATTCCTCACAGACACAAAATCAAGCCAGTGAGAATTTGAACCCCAGGTCTAGATCAAAATGAGATGGGATTTATGCTTTTGACAGGAATCCATTAAGACACAACAGCACCACAACAGTTTCAAGTCTTGCTACTGAAGGCTGCTGACCCAGTGCTTCAGGCCTGCAAAAGTGCCCACCCTACCAATAAGGGGACTGATCTATGGCTGTCCATGCAAAAAAGTTACTGGATGAGAGAGCTTAGATCTTGGAAAGTTGTGGTGTAAGAGCTAGGTTAGTTTATGCTGTGAACAAATTCAACTACACTTTTTGTAAGAAGGGTGCTTATTTAAGCTAGAAGCAGGTCAACAGGGCAGTGTTTCGTTTCTATGGTGAAGGGTTGGAGATCAATCCCACCTTGGGCATTGGAAAGGAGCAGCATGAGCATGGAATCATTTTATGATGGAAGGCTGCCAGCTTTAGAAGTTGGATTCTCCACCCCAGACTTGTCCTCACTTGCTCTTATAAACTGTCTCTGAACAGTAAGGTTTTCAGTACAATTTTACCATCTGGTATGCCTTAGATGGGTTCTTCCACTGGTCCCTTTCGAGCAAAAGCCATATTTTGGGTGAACCCTTTGTTGGTATGTTTCTGACTTCTGCAATGGGAGGTTGGAAGACAGAATCTGTGATTTGAGGATAATCTTATGATAGTATTTTATCAACATGGACAAGAACAGAACAACATGTCATTCTGTGACTTGGAAATTAACGAACACAATAATGTCATTAGTAATTAGGTGTTAAACTGACCTTTTGATTACCCTAGTCAACAGTGTTTTCCATCCACACAAGGTCTGTAATGTTTCTATCAACAGGTGGGACTTCAGCATAAAAGACAACTAAAGGTGTTTTGTATAAGGCCTGGCAAATTGAGTTCTTGCAAAAGAAAGACCATCTAACACCTGAGGTAGTGCAAAATGTCAGCGACTTAACCATACTGTTGATTCTGTTTGAAAGAAAGCTCTACTTTTCTGGTTAGTTATTCAACAAATTCAAAATTTCTGTAATAAGGCATAGATAGAGCAGAAAGAACTAAATTGATCTGGTTTTTGTGATTTAATACCATTTTTAACATGTGATAGACTATACATAGCTGCCAGTACAACTGGTACAGGAAGTACCTGGCAAAACCCTGGGAAGTACCACAGGAAGCTACTGGAAAGCTTTCTTACATACCCATACTGGCCAATACCCCAGAGGATATAGAAGATGGAAGGCTTTTTTAATTGATGGGTTGAAGTCTGAGTCTTACTTGGACATCATCAGAACAAGGATGAAAGATGATGCTTGTATGTGTCCTTAAACTCAGAAAGGTCAAGTGGCAAGTAACTTCTTGCCAAGGTAATAACACTTGAACTGCTGATCCCAACTGTCAGATATGGTTTATAAACCAGGATTTCATGCTGGGAACTGGTGATCTCCAGGTTTTCATTCAATGTACTGTCAAAGGTATCAGATGTAAATCCTAATAATCAACTACCTGGGTACCCGATCAATGAAAATTTATATTAAATGTGTACCTGAACTGATATGTTGTTGTTGTTGTTGTTGTTGTAGTTGTTGTTGTTGTGGGGCTTAACGCCATTCTTCAGCACATGATAGGTTATATATGGCGGCCAGTATTAATGGTGGAGGAAGAAACTGGGAAATATATGGAAAGAACCACCAACCTACAAGGAGCTACTGGCAAGCTTTCTCACATATCCACATTTGTTGTAAGTTCTTAAACTGCCAACCCCATGACAAGTATATTCATAATTATTACTAATGAAAGTGGCAAAAAAGTGCAATCTGAGCATAAACTTTTGCTCAAAGATTGTAAAGTCAAGTCCACAAATTCTGATGCTATATTATATTACTGTAGAATTCCTCTTTCAAAGGCACAATTGATTTGTCCTTTTCCTAATGTAACATGTTCTTCAATTTAACAAAATCCCTCTCCTCAAAAATTTTTCAGTCATAAAAATCTACGAGTCAAATCAATAAAGCTTGTTTCACTTGATAATATTTGGCACCATGTTTTTTCAATAGGCTGGTCTGCTACATAAGTGTGTATTGAACTAATTAATCAGTAACATAAGGTTTCAAACTCAAACCTATCTTGTTTCCTCAAAATAATGTAATGTACAGTTACTATGAATTGAAAAAAAAAAGAAACTGAGTACATGGCCAAGTGGTTGACAATATGAAGATCATTTGACAGAGGTGTACAGTGGATCAATGTCACATGACACAAACCTTGAACTGTACTCATTATTGTGTGTTCCACTCACTCTTGATGGCACCTTATATAATCTTTGATCTGAATTCAGAAACATGTTTTTTATTTTTCTTTATTTTTGTTCTTGTAACATGAGCTGAACAGGTACCTTATAGCTAATTTTATTACCCCGGTAATTATAAATGAGTCCCCTGATGCTTGTTGACACCTTTAGTACCTGGTGTCTGGGATTTGAAAATTCCCACAGCCAGTTCTGGGTTGTGATAAAGCAAGGACTGGTGATGGACCTGTCAGGGTCCAGTACTAGATAGTATGAGAGTGTGGTTGACAAAATTCGCAACCAGTTATGTTGGGCATCATTAATAGAATCAAGCTGGTGCTGACATTTTAGTGTTTTAGGTTCAGGGCTGGTCATACTGGGAAGACAGTCCCACTGGAAGAGAGCATAGGTTGACGTTATGCAGTGATCCCGGACGCTTAATGAAAATTTACAAAAACTGCATGTATGCGTGAAATTAGTCAAAATGTTAGGCTGATTTACAAAAACTGCATGTATACGTAAAATTAGTCAAAATGTTAGGCTGATTACAAAAACTGTTGTTGTTGTTGTTGTTGTTGTTGGGCTTGACGCCATTTTTCAGCACACGATAGGCTATTCATGGCGGCCAGTATTAATGGTGGAGGAAGAAACCGGGAAATCACCGGAAAGAACCACCGACCCATGAGAAGCTACTGACAAGCTTTCCCAAGATTACAAAAACTGCATGTATATGTAAAATTAGTCAAAATGTTAGGCTGATTACAAAAACTGCATGTATATGTCAAATTAGTCAAAATGTTAGGATGAGCTTACAATGAGTAAATGCTACAATCTGAGATAAGTCAAAGAGATAATTTAGACAGTAATCTTCTTACTTGGAATAAATTATCATTTAACTGAAAAATACTGTAAAGAAAGGTCAAGTATTGACATGATCCTAAATAGACCACACAGCAGGCAATTAATATGGCAATGAAATACTAATCACATGACTACTTAAAGAACAAAATGAAGATGAGGTACGAAAACTATGATATAACTTAAACTGAAGAAAGGGCACTACTATTTGTGAGGCCTCCTGTAAGAGTGTGCTGACCAGGCAAAAAAAGCAGGAGCAGCTGATGACTTATTGGTTATCACACCAATTACTTTATTCATGGGGTGACCACTTTCATCTGACTTTTACCACAGCAAGCAGACAACTTTCTAGCATTTTTGTTGCTAAAACAAACCAAAATATGTGATGAAACCCTGGGAGGCAAAAATCTGCAAGTAATGGATGCTCTCTTAACACATTATGATTGGGATATCTGGATCTGGACAGTAGTAGATCTTCTCCCAAGATATTATGATTAGGAGGTCTGGGTATGCAAGGTAGTGGTTGTTCACTTAATTCATTATGATTAGGAGGTCTGGGTATGCAAGGTAGTGGTTGTTCACTTAATTCATTATGATTAGGAGGTCTGGGTATGCAAGGTAGTGGTTGTTCACTTAATTCATTATGATTAAGAGGTCTGGGTATGCAAGGTAGTGGTTGTTCACTTAATTCATTATGATTAGGAGGTCTGGGTATGCAAGGTAGTGGTTGTTCACTTAATTCATTATGATTAGGAGGTCTGGGTATGCAAGGTAGTGGTTGTTCACTTAATTCATTATGATTAAGAGGTCTGGGTATGCAAGGTAGTGGTTGTTCACTTAATTCATTATGATTAGGAGGTCTGGGTATGCAAGGTAGTGGTTGTTCACTTAATTCATTATGATTAAGAGGTCTGAGTATGCAAGGTAGTGGTTGTTCACTTAATGCTTTATGATTAAGAGGTCTTGATCTGCAAGGTGATGGATTCTCATTTAATGCATGATGATTTGGAGGTCTGGCTATGCAAAGCTGCGGACGTTCAAGGTAGATCTTGTAATCTATTATAATACGTCTGGCTGGATCTGCAAGTTAGTGGATATTCACTTACTGCATTATAATAAGGAGGTCAGATTATGCAAGGTATATCTAAAAGTACTGTGTGATTATGTGGTCTGCACTGGCAAGATAGTAGATGTTCTTTTAATGTAATTCAAATTGGTAATGTATCTGCAGAAGAAATCAAAATAGAGATCTTCCTTGGTGAAACTGTTTTCAATATTTTTTGTATGGTACCCATTTTCTAAGTTTTTGTGAATACTACCAAGCATGAAGTTAAAGACAGAATGGACAATTATATGAAAACAATAATCCATGAATTTAGATACTGATATAAAATGGTTTTTCACACAACCATGAAAATGCAACCCCTGAATAGAAGAGTTTAACAAAAGAACAAATGAATTTCCTGGCATTCAGGACCAATATTTCTGTTTAACTTCTGGGTGCTGAAAACATCAGACTCTCTCCAGCATTAACAAGATTTCCAAATCAGCGGTTGTGATATGAGAAGCATTTTCATTTAAGACTAAGAAGACATAAGAAATCATCAGGTGAAAACTCCATGTTGATAGGACTGTTTTATATACATTTCATCCTCCCATATCATACTTTCACTTTGATTTGATAGTCTTCTATATATCTTTAGTATTTACCTTTATATGATTTTTTTTTTTCGGTAACTGTTCTATGTCTGTAAAAAGCAACTTCCAAAAATTAAGACATGAAACTGATTAGCAAGGTCCATAACTGTCAAACAGAAAGCTGAAGACATGAGGTGTCGCTCTATTGATTTACCTCAGCAAGATCATCCATGAATTTGGCAACACTGTCTGCACTCTGTTTCCCTGTCACCACTTTAAGTGTTGCTGTACCACTCTTAACAGCCTCTAGCACCTGCAAAGAGATCAATACTTGTACAAAATACTTTAATGGTTAGGAAATTTAAGTTACATTGACAATACTTAATATTAGGCATTCATTCTGAGTAAAGATAGGTAAGGCTTTGTTACACACCGTATACAGTAAAACCTGTCTTGAGAGATAACCCCTGCCATATACAAAAAGTGGTTGCTCAATACAGGTTGTCCCTCATAACATACATGCAGGGGGAGCAGTTTTCAAGGTTGAAATTGAACTGGGCTTATGAAGGAAATATACTGTACATTTATTTTATTCATCTCTGCCATTATGGCATTTGAATTGTAAAGTTAACTATAACATGAAACTTATTTATCATGTCCATAAATTGTAAAATTAGCAATCATAATACTTACTCCAAAAAGGAAATCTTTTAGTAAATTGTTTTTCCAAAAATATTTACCTGATTAAAGTCATTAACATTAAGAAAATAAACTCTGCTACCTTTCAATCCAACCTCACTGAAGTTAAAACTGTCTTCCTGTTTATATTTCACAGATTGAAGGGAAGTAACTCTTAAAGCTTAACTTAACTTAAAGCATCATCTACTACGCAGAGACTTGTGTCTACTGGTTTAAGCTTAAGCAAAGCTTATTATAGGATGTTCACATTGGTGAAGAAAGGAGGGATTGATAGTAATGTGAGGGTGTAAACATATTTGAAAAATTATAAGTAACTACAATAAATTTAATTTCTCCAATAAATACATTGATCTGGCATTAACATTAAACCACTACTCCGGTGGCTTATGTGGTTAGAATATCCACCTCAAATCTTACAAAAATGGTATAAACTGCTGCCTTGCTTGGTGCTCAGCATTAAGAGGACAGTGTTAGGACTGGCAGGCCTAGTGTCAGGATAATGATGACCCTGTGCTACACATCACTACAAGCCACCACACTGAAGACACTGGAACAATATGACACTGAAGACACTGTAACAATATGACTGGAAAACTGTTATAGCTATGTTTAAAACCCAAATCTTTCTTGCAGGCATGCATTTGTGCATGTGTAATCTTTAAAATATATTGCCTCTTATGTAAACAAAATTGATTGTTTCTGAGCTTAATCTGTTCCTTATCTGTGTATGAATCCTGTCCTGTGCTGACTGACTGGGCATAACAGAACTGGCTTAGTCATCTGGAACAGGTTTGAAAACTGTTCTTTATGGTTGTTATGTACAATTTCCCCACAGCTATTGTCTTTCAGGTATTTAAGCTCCAAAATATTAATTTTCACCAACATAAGCACTTTCTTGAATAGGTACCATACCAACTACCATCCAAGATTTACTGTTACATAATGCTATATTAAACTTTTAAGTCCATTAATGCCATAGTTTAATTGGTCAGCCAGAGGTATTCTAATCAAATAGATATATTTACTTCTTAATTTCATTTTTAGATTTTTATTTATTAAATTTATCTTGAATCTTATTATAGGGCTGAATGGACTGGTGGCAGACTAATTTATGATGAAAAAAGAAACAATACTTGCACTGTTTTTAAATTGTCTGTATTTTAACTTAGTTTGTTAGTCTGCAATCTCTATGTATAACCTTGAAATATTCCAGCATTCTATTGAACACCAATTTTTGAGTTCAAAATTATTCAATGGTATCTCCATTAACACTTTCCCAGCTCTAATTAATCTAATATACTTCCTAATTTTAAAAGTAAACTGCTTTCATCACTATCATCAGCCAATATTTTCTGATGGAACTTGTCATCATCTAAATATGAACCACACTGGGAATCAGCCATTTTGGCTTTCCAATATAGCCCATATTATAAATGGGCATTTGTAAAACTTCTTTGATGCGCGGTTCAAACTAAGACAGAATGCTTGTTCCTGGGCCCAATGCATCAAACAAGTTTAGTTAACAACCATTCGTGTCAAGTAGAAGAAAGCAGATGTGTAAACAGTTATGAAAAAATGTGACAACTACCAATATATTTTTACTGGTATTACTTATTTCCTGAAAAGCACTTTATGGTTGAACAACTAAATAAAAAATGTATAATGCACAAAATAGATTTTTATATGCATGACGTTAACATAATTTCTAGGAGTTTTCATGTATTACTGGTCTCCAAGTTTGTAAATTCATACAAAGTTTGCTCAATTCACACAACTGTGTGCCATGTCAGCATCTCTGGATATGATTTGTTGAAGGCCAGAGATGTGGATGAATGAAAGGGAGTGTAATTGGTTCATTACCCTGTGGAAGCCAAAGTGATGATACTTGTGATATATCATGTGCACAGACTGATGAACAGACTTTGCCATCTCTATCATAAAGATCATGTCAGTATTATTGTCTGAACCTACTCAAGGTTATGCCCAGTTTCCTATTGGTGCTTGTAACCAGAAAATGTTTGGAATAAAAACCCATGAAATCAGCTTTCTGTACTACCTCCACCATCTTCCTTTGGCAACATATCTGCCTTCGTGAGATTACTTGTTATTTCCATCATGAAGTGGATAATGAAAGAACAGTAGAGGCTGGATAAATGTGATCTGGAACCCCTCAAAAACAATTTGAATCACATAATCATTTGTTGGAACAGGAGTATAGTACCCACAGGATGATTGCCAGTGGGGTAGTAAAGATAAATCATTATCAGTTGGAAGGAGCCTTTGTAGAGGAGAAACCTTATCTTTTCTCCCTCCTCCTGTCATGACTGAAAATTTAGGGCATATGGTCACCTTGTTGTTGTTGCAGACAATCACCCTTTGGGTCTTCTGTTGATAACTTTAACTTCTCTCGTAAAGCCCCTGATGAAGTCATAAAGAGATAGGGACTTGCAAGGGGAGCTAAAATGTGCTGCCTGACCTCACAACTCAATTAAGTCCCCCCAAACAGGAGAGGAAAGGTGGGATTTAAGAGAAGATTTGCAACAAAACATTTCTTCTTATCAGATCTCGGTTACATGACCCATTAGGGCATTTGTCAATACAGCACACCAATTTCCATGTGTGGTCACTGCCTTCTGTGCTAAGTGATAGATAGAAAAAGTCACCAAATCAATTAGAGAGGATACTGACCTGATGTTCTGACCAACAAAAAATACCTGTCCACCTTATAACAGGGAAGAAGACATGTTAATGGCAGTAATTATTTTACCCAGACTGGGCGTATCTGAGTGTCTGTGTGACTTATACCAATGGGATGAGAAAGTGCAAGGAAATAACTAATCTAGAAAAAGCCTTTTAAATAATGGGTCATAAATCTTATCCGAGTGATGGCTGGTAATTCTTGCAATCTTTGCAGACTGTGGTAAAATCTTGAAGAACAAAAGTTTATCAATGTCCACTGAGGTCTTGCTGTTATACATGGTATTGACTGCTAAAGAAGAAGGAAATTCAGATGGAGTCAAAATTATTTAGATCTATTCAACTGCCACTTTAAAAATGAACCCCATAGTTTTTGTGGTTGGTCAAAATGTTCAGATAAGTTCATGTTGTCTCCTTTATCAACAGGAACAGCCTCTGCATCCTGAGATATAAATTTCGGTTTAGCAGGCAGTGACAATTCCATGTCTTCACCAAGTGTAGCGCTGACACTACCACCAGGATATGCTAGTAGAACTGTCAGTGTCATATCTAGCATAGAGTGTGGTCAAGTTGGGTTATGTTGGACCAGAGCTGTCAAATCGCCTAGGCTAACTGGCTTGATGTTAAAATCAATTATAATGTCTGTGTTATGAGTTAGCATTATGGATATGGTCAGTTCAGCTGTCCAGCCTGTTTACCAGATGGTATAATTTTCATGACACAGCCCACCACTGCTGTTGGAATTGTCAAGTGATTTGTTTCACCAATCTGTAAAGATATTCAGGTCTAATGAAACTGTAATCTGACTTACCAGTCAGTTGGACTGGTTATTTAACAGCTGGGACAGAATATGACAAAATTGTGGGTTGAACCATTAGAGTCTGTATGTAATCCTACACCGTTCCAATGGCACCAAGTCCATGCATGGCATGGGATGGGAATTCATGCCCATTTGGCTAATATGTGTTAAATATCATCCCAATTTCCTCCAAATCACTGGTCAACTAAATTAAAACCAATGCTTTATGTATTAAGTTTATCACCCTTGAATTGTTGCAGCTTCAATGGAAGTGCTTGTCGCTGTAGGTGCCATTCTAGTTATCTTTACTGTGAGTGAGGCTGGCAACTCAATGTCCTAATAAAGTTCATCATTAATTCAGAATTTGGATGGATACTTAGCACTTTAAGTTTAAACATGCCCTTTTCTATTTCCCCTTCAAATGCTCTTTTGAAGACATTTGACCATTTATCTTCTGCTCTCAAGTAACACACACTGCATAGTTTTGACATGTACATTATGCTCAGGCAAGGCAAATTTGACAATTATCCCAGCAACTTCATAGTGATTTCATTTCTTGCATTTGCTTGACATTGATAGAGAGAAAAAGAAACAAAAATTCAATTAGGGGAAATTCATATTGCCAAGATGACCCAGAAGAAATACATTTTAAACTGAAGTTAAAGAGTGCAATATAAATACACTGTGAAAATTACATGCGAGTGCTACTAATCAATATCAAGTGGACAATAGAGACAGGCAATAAATATGAATCAGTTCACTGGAAAAGACATAGATGTCCTATACCTCAGGAATAGCAACTTGTTTGACTTACAAAACCACAGGAAAGAAATCTTCCTGGTCTAATATTATGTTCAATTGCAATATTAACAGTTTGAGCAAATAATTTAACTAGTAAACATCCATCATTTGGTGCCCAGCAAGAGGAGGAAAAGGGAGTTAATCTGTAAGAGTTGCTTCCCTTCATCTAAAAATGATACAAAGAAACAAAGATGGTTCTTTTTACCTTCAGGGATATCTGGATTTAGAGGTTATTTCCTTAAAGGTTAATGTGATTGGGTACTGCATTTTACAAAAAAATTTATCTACTGCTATAAGCCAAAACCAATGTCACCTGTGACATGAATAAGATGTGGATCAACTCAATAAACAAAATAATGAACAGATGATGCCGTCTCAACATGGAAAAGTTCAGCATCATGTGTTGGTTTTAATGAAAATATCAATAAAGCAATAAAGAATATGGGCCTTTACAATAACTATAAAATTAACTCATTCAGAAAAATCAAATAACTTAATAATACAAAGACATCATTAACTTTGTTCATTATGCCATGACTATGTCTATGATTGCAACTTTTTTAAAGATGGAATAGTTAATTGAAAATAAGGATTTTGATTGAACTACATGCACATAAGTCTGGTTTACCATCAGCTTACAACTTTATCTTCTAAATTTAATGAAAGTTGTAACTTGACTCAATGATTTCCTTCATTATTTTGTTGATTTCAGTTCAGAATAATCTGCTCTCTGCCAGGAGACTCATTAATTGTGGTTACAAAATAAAAGTCTATAGTGTTTAAAATCCAGTTTTACAATAGGAAACACAAAATTGTTTATAAAAGATGTTATGGTCACATCTGTTTATCTGTTTGAGTTATTCATGATAGTGTATTAATATCAGGGATGGACAGGACAGGAAGCTTTGACTGGTACAAGGTAGATAATTGTGGTACCCTGTTGAAATATGGTTCCTCCACTCCCATTTTGTCCTTTTTGCCACCCATATCTCAACCCCAGTTTTGTCAACTATAAAACATTTTTTGTGGGTGTTTATATTTTATTACTCAAGGGGGCAGGGACCAACCCAGTAAGATTGTATTTTTATCTGAAAATCCTGCCAGACTGGGTATTTCTGGGTAGTTCAAAACCCACTAGGTTCAGGAGGCAAGGTCTCAATTCATCCCAAATTTATGTAATAAACTCTATCCTTCATGCACAATGGCTTGGCCACAAATGACAGGTGGTTAGTCACAGGAGAAGTCACTCAAATCATGTTTTACTGTAGCAGTTACTTTATCAATGGATAGTTTTCAGCAATTTGTAAGCTGTCAATTTTTGAGACGTGAGGAATTATTTATTTCTAATTTATTATCCCTCAAATAAATGTGGTCAAACTTTAAATAACTCACTGAAATAAAGATAAAAATAGAAAAAAAATATTAATTTGAATCCTTTGGAAGTTTTTGCATGTGCAGAAAACAGTAATTACAAATAGTATCCAAAATAGATGTTTCTCCATTCTATGGTACTGGGACATAAACTGAATAATACAAGTCCTTCAAAAAGTCTGACGCTCTATTAGCTGATACAAATTTTCCAGAATTCAAGATAAGTCTGTTTCTTCTGTCCTATTATCTTTTTAACTGCTTATTATCAAAACCATCTCTGATATTCTTGAGAAACTCAAAGTACCAAATCTGGTAACATAAATATTTTCTTCTATTTCAGTTAGAATGTTCAAATGACACCTGAATGTGCACTATAACATTCTTTCTCATGGCTTTTGACCTTAAACCTAATATCGAGGATAAAAGATCACTAAACTTACAAACTTGTCTCAATGTCAAGATCTATAACCCATTCTGATGTCAAGATCTATAACCCATTCTGGGGGTAAAAATACAACGTTAATGATGCAGTTCTTGGAATAAGTGGTGTTGTAACTGTCCAAACAACCAAGTGGGAGCCTAAAATTCCCCTCAAGCAACTTCCTTTTATTGGGAAGAGATCCAAGAATAAAATTTTGCAGTGAGGCCCAAAATATTTTGTTATGCCACTACTTTAAATATATACTCCAGCTAATTCAAATGATAAAAATCAATTATTATATCGTTTTTTGTTATTTTGCTCACAAGACAGTATAGCTATATCTCTCAGTTAATAGCTTTTGAATTCTAAATCTATATCAGAGAGCTGGCTATCAGAGTGCAACTAAATACAGTGTCTCATCAAAACTTGATTGTAATTGTACCAATTACTGTTTGTAACTTCAACCAGGTAAACATTCACAAGATCAACCTGGTATATTTTTCAAAACTCTATCATCAATGTGTGGATACAACGATAGTCAGATCTGCACTAATTTCATTCACAACCTTTTAAAGAAGTGTTTTAGTAATTAGTGAAAACATGTCAACACCGCCACTCATACAAGAGGAGGAGCATTTTTCCAATGGCCACTATGGTGCCATGTTGGAGGTCACATGAACACCATTTTCCTTCAGAATCAAGCTACATGTTGAATTGTTTTGGTGAAAACTCCATGTCAATTTGACCAAGTAAAGAATTTTAGGACAATGGTAATTTTAAAAGCTGGATCTGAATGATGCAGGTCTGATAAACATTATTTTTATTTAGGGCCAACCATTAATATCTCTCCCTTGATAACACTGGTCAACAATTTTTAGAAGTCATCTGCTTCAGAGATACAATGTGCTATTTATTATGAATTTTGTAGTGTTGAATTCAAATATGACAATTAAAACAACTGATTGGCTACAGTTTCCAAGATATTTAAGTTTTTCCATTTTATGTCTCTGTACATTGTTTAGATATAGAGCGTTTTAATCATAAATTGTAAACCTAGGTCTTTTCATGTGTTTATGGTTGCTTTATATTATACTATTTCACCTGTCTTGTTTATGTAACACTTTAAAAAAACAGCAAAAGGGTTATATCAATAAAATTTATTATGAAAGAAAAGGCAAAAATCTATTATGCATATACAAGTACATAGTTTAGTCCTTATTCAGTGTCTCCTTGTTGCTTCTTGGCATTTTATGGAGCTTCTCTGTCCAGCAATAGTCAGCAAGCACTTATGGGCTTAATTTGCTCTGACAGCATTTCTCCATTGTTGCAATGTCCTGGTGAAATCACTCGCCATGCTCATCACTTACTGTTCACCGATCAGTGGGAAAAAAATTTAGATAAGAGTATAAAAAAGTGTATCTTCATTGGCACGTTGCTTTTGTATGCCTTTAGGATGTTTCCCACCAACTCCCTGTAGTTGTCTGCCTTGTTGTTTCCAAGAAAATTTGTTGCCACTACCTGGGAGGCTTTTCATGAGGTCTTTTCCTTGCAACACAGTGTATGGTCAAATGCATCATTTTGAAGATGTTCACAAATCTGAGGACCAACAAAGACACCTTCCTTTATCTTAGCTTCTCTTAACCTTGGAAATTTTCTACCTAGATACTTGAAAGCTGCTTGTGTATTTTCCATGGCCTTGACAAATTTCATCATCAAATCCAGCTTGATGAGTGGTGAGGTAACAAAATCTTCCTTGATTCAACAAGAGATGGATGCTGAACACTTTTCCTCCTAGGCTCCAATGACTGTTGAAGTGGCCAATCTCTCTTGATGTAGTGGCAGTCTCTCATACAACTATCTCATTCACAGAATAAACATTAGTACTTTGTGTATCCAGCCAGCAGACCAAGCAAGAGAGCAAGAACCTTCAAATTGCCACAAAGCTGCCACTGAAGTTGGTCCTTATTTATGCACCTCAAATGTTGTTTCATGTTTTCATTGGTTTCCTTTTTATGGACTGCATGACCAACTGGAATTGATGGCAAAACATTGCCATTATATGGCAAAACTAATTTAAGGTTTTTCTTTGATGAATCAATGAACAGTCTCCACGTCTCCACTCATCTAGATCATAAATGATGCTGAAAGCTGCCATCACATGATCAATGTTGTTGCAGCCTACAAGATCACCTTCCATGAAGAAGAATGGGACAAGATCCTTTGACAATCACTTAACGTGGAAACCCTAACTTCACTTGAGATTCCACTGCTGTAGTCTGGAGTCCAACAGCTATGACTTACTAGTTCCAAATCTATGACAAAGTCATCGAGTTCAAGTTGTATAATGAGGTGTGGTTTAGAGGAGGGGTATGGAAGAAAATATGTCATGTGACACTGATGGTTCAGGACTAGAAGTTTCATCCTCTTCCTCATTTGACTGAAGTGAGAATGATTCTGGTACATCAGGAGCCAGCAGTCCTTCTCCATGGGGTACTGATTGTATAGGTGACACTCATTATGTACTTTTGAGAGTGTGATGTATGTAAGGTGAAATTATTTGCATTTAAAACATGTACAGTGGAGAGAATTTTGGCATACCTCTATGCTACTTTCATGTAATGTAGCTGACATTTCTTTCGATATTGTACTTTTTTAAATTGTAAATGATCTTAGCTCATTGCTAACTGAAATGACTGTTCCCTTGTGCTCCAAAAATCAACGTGAATTTGTCTAAAGTACACTATCCTTGGCAGCTATTAAAATAGGGAAAATGAATTTTGCCAGACTAGACATTACGAGCTTCTGAAAGTGCAATAAATTACCAAATATATAAAATGTAAAAAAAAGTTATTGGCTCTATTTTTTTACAACTTACCTCTGAAGTTTGGGAAGTGAAAATGAGCAAGTGGAGCTAGCACTTTTTGTAAAGGTGCACATCTGGAGTAAGTCCAAGCTGTATACTCTATAACCCATATCATCAATCATACACCAAAATAAAGGGAATTAAAGGTTTTTTGAACAATACCTAAGATACACAAAATCTTTTTTAAATAGCCAGTATAACTAGTGAAGAAACCCGGGGAAATTCCTTTTCTTTAAAATTCTAACCCTATGCTAAATATGAAACTGTAGAGTGCCAACATAGCTGATGGAATGTTAGGATAATGCAGTCTCCTTTTACTTTTTTGACAAACCTTTCTCAACTGAAGGCACCATACAGAACAACAATTGCTGATATAATCTCTTGGCTCTCTCCAAATCATTGTACTGAAAAATGGCATAGATCTCCTTTTCCTGTAAAACCACTGGCGAAGATTTGTTGCACAAGTGTTACAGCGTATGTGTGGGGCTCTCCTCGTCCTGATCTCCAATTCTGCAGCTTTCTTAACCATAGTGGTTATACTGCACTTTTGTGATACAAAAGTCACTTCATCACACATATAGCAAAAGTTATCTGCATTATTCACACAAGTATGAGGCATCTCTGCTCACACTGGCTAAAAGGAAATATGTCCCTTTGCAAAATCAAACACTGACAAATAAAATAGCATGACACTGTAATGTTCAGCAAAGTGATGTAACCTTAGTTATGATTGCATATCCATGACTTCTAGGAATAACATGATGCAATTCATGTCCGATGCAATATCAGCTTCAGATAGCATCATTATTTTTTTTGCTCAAATAGCAAGTACTGTCCAAACACATTCGTAGATTTAATCATAGATTCAGCCAATGATGTATTTTAGTAATTTTTTATTTAAATTGAGATCCCTTCCCTTCATATAAACTGACCCAGTATCATATATTTAAAACTAGAGCCAATCAACAATTTTAAGCACCATTTTTGTTCTCCAAGATTCAGAATTAATATAGTTTCACTACATTTATTTTGGAAGCATTTTGGCTGTAGACCAGTGTAATTTGTGTACAAAAGGCCCCTAAAAGACATTAGTTGTTGGTAAGCACATCTTCATATATATATATATATATATATATATATATATATATATATATATATATATATATATATATATATATATATATATATACATACATACATACATACATACAATAGACTCGATTATCCGCGCGCAATTTAACCGCTTTGCGGTTAACCGCAGCAATGTATTTTTAAAGAATTTTTTACTCCATATCTTAAAAAGATGGGGAGTTATGCGACGATTTCAAAATCGAAAATTTTATACAGGAAGTCGACTGACCTGTTTAGTGACGACTCGGGCTTACGACTGGTTCCCGGCGAGAATTGTTATATAATTTTATAATAGGGCTTTATTTCCTGTCCCAAGGAAATTGCGGATGTTAAACGCCTTTTTTTGGTAGTGGGAGAAGGAGTTCTGTTAAAAGAACAATACGCTTCTTCAGTTGTTATCAGTACAGTAGGCTTCTTCAGTTGTGTCCAAAAATACTGTATTTAAGTTTTTGTGTTGGAAAGAGGGTAATGGAGCGGAAAAGGAAGCGAGTAGTTTTAACAATTAACCAAAAACTCGACATAAATAAGAAACTTGAGCAAGACGAGTCTACCAAAAACTTAGCTTTACAATATGGTATAGGTGAAACAACAGTTCGCGATTTCCAAAAAAAATAAAAATAAATTGATTAACTACACCAGTAATTCTGATTCATCAAGTGTCTTATCAAGCAGAAAAACAATGAAACTGTCAACTTATGATGAGCTTGATAAAGCGATGTTGCAATGGTTTAACCAACAAAGGGCACAAAACATTCCTGTTTCAGGAATTATCTGCGCAAAACAGGCAAAACTATACTTTGATGCATTAGGAATGGAAGGTGATTTCAATGCATCCTCGGGATGGCTGACGCGATTCAAACAGCGGCATGGAATACGTGAGATTTCTATACATGGGGGGAAAAATTAAGCAACAATGAAACAGTTGCAAATGAGTTCCAAAATGATTTTCAAAAGTTCATAGAAGAGCAACAGGTGACTCCTGAACAAATTTATAATACTGACGAAACTGGCTTAAATTGAAAATGTCTTCCCACAAAAACATTAGCACATAAATTAAAAAATTGAGCAAGGGGGCATAAATCCAGCAAAGAAAGAATCACTGCTTTATGTTGCGCAAATGCTACTGGTTCTCATAAAGTGAAGTAACTCTGACAAATTAACTCCCCTAATTCAGGGGGAAATACTATGTAAGGATTTTTTGGAAGGTCATAAAGCATGTTGCAGGATCTGATCAGCACTATTTTACTTAGGACTAACTCTATACTATAAAAAGTAATGAAGTAGAATCCCTTTTCCATATGATAATTCATTCAGAAGTAGCAATAACAAAATTTAAAGATGACATCATGCTAGCAATACTGAATATCAGATCTGCTCCATTTTAATTTGTGAAAAACCAAAGATAAGAATTTTAATGGAAACCACAATCTGCTATGACAATCTCTTTAGTTGTAATGAAAACAAGATTAGGAGGTCATTTTGGTGGTCATATCAACATCGTTTGTATTTATTACGAATTAGAACTTATATATCTTCTAGTGAAATAGTCTATGTTGATATGATCTTCCAGCAGGTCGAGTAACAAAGGAAGCTTTTCAAGATGGCCCCCATGAAAGCCAAACTGGATTTTATATCAACACCATTTTCTTTTGGAACCAACCAGCCACCATAAGAAATCTTTTAGTGAAAAGCTGATGTCAGATATCTCCACTGTCATTTAGGACCAACTAGATAAAATTCATATGAATGTGTGTATAAAATTTCATGTCAGTCCTCCTTGTAGGAACAGTAGCAATAAAAAAACTTGTACTAGTATAGTCACAACAGACAAAAGGTCATGCAATTTTTTATATATTATATAAAAATGCTGATGAAATACAAAATACTCAACATTCTCATCAAAATTATTCAACAAAGTGACCAACTTTTGGGAAGATAATGTTGAAGTGAACAAGATTATTTACAACATATGAATTGCAACAGCTTATCAATAATTGGTTACAATGACCTACTTAATGAATGATAGTGTTTTAGTTTTAGATTCATTTTCTCTGTAATGTTCCATTTACCTGTGAGCAAAAATGTCTGAGAATCCACTCTGAACACAAAAAGACTAACTTAATCCCAAAAAAGGAGGCCAAAGTAATTATCTTTCATAATGCAGCAGGAAAACTGGTTCAAAGATAACTAGGTCAGTTATGATATCTGAACAATGATAAAGATGGCACCATACACAAACTTTAATTGCTCTAGAAAACAAATTCATACAACCAAAAAAATTCACCTTCAAAAAGAACTTAATGGAATTTTTAAAACCAAGTTAAAAAAACAAAGCTTAATGAGGGTATTTCAATTCAACTATGGCAAAATAAAAATGTTATTTGAACTTTAATGTCAAGATCATACAATATCCAGAAGTAAGGATATGACAAAAAATAGGATGTACAACATACGGTAATTAAATTAAAAGGCTTTACATCAAAAACTTAATAGAATTGACAGTATGTCATATCAAAGTTAAAAGTTTAAATCAAACTTAAGTGGAATTGATAGCATGTAATCCCACCCAAAGTCATAAGGTATTACCTTAAAGTTAAATGGAATCAATAGCATGTAATACCCAAGTCATAGGGCTTTACCTCAAAATTAAATGGAATTGATAGTATGTAATCCCAAAGTTAGAAGGCCTTACCTCAAAATTTAAATGGAATTGATGGCTGTACCTCAAAATTAAATGGAATTGATAGCATGTAATACCCATGTCATATGGATTTACCTCAAAATTTAAATGGAATTGTTAGCATGTAATACCCATGTCATATGGATTTACCTCAAAATTTAAATGGAATTGTTAGCATGTAATACCCATGTCATATGGATTTACCTCAAAATTTAAATGGAATTGTTAGCATGTAATACCCAAGTCATAGGGCTTTACCTCAAAATTAAATGGAATTAATAGCATGTAATACCCATGTCATATGGATTTACCTCAAAATTTAAATGGAATTGTTAGCATGTAATACCCAAGTCATAGGGCTTTACCTCAAAATTAAATGGAATTAATAGTATGTAATCCCAAAGTTATAAGGCCTTACCTCAAAATTAAATGGAATCGATAGCATGTAATACCCATGTCATATGGATTTACCTCAAAATTAAATGGAACTGATAGCATGAAATGCCTAGTTTAAAAGTCTTAACTTAAAAATGAATTAAGGTTTTTTCTGTTCATCATACATTAAGCACTTAACAAATGTACCTTTTCATCTGAATGAGCTTGCCTGATGCGTGAAAGAAGATCCTCTAGTAATTCCAGAGAACCAGTCAACTTTTCTATTCTCTTCTGAACAAGCCGCCTCTTTCGTAAAGAGCTTAGTGCCTAAAACAAATATAATACAGTCGTTTTGGAAACATTGTGATTTCTGGAATGTCGTTAAAGAATGTTATGTATAATTATATGTGCATGTAAATTTGAATTTAAAATATTTAAAATATTTTTTTACAAAAGGCAGGAATTAGCATTGGCATGGTATAACTGTACACAGAAAACTTAGTCACTGCTTAGGGCTGTAATGAATCCCACATTTCTTAATAAAGCTAACTTGTTCCTCCCAACTTAGCTTTCAATTTCAACCAGTTAATCATTTTAATTTTAACCTGTAGTGTATAGTCTTCAAATAAAGAATTAAATATAATGGAAAGACTGAATGTTATTGTAATAGAGAAAATAGAAGATTTCTGAAATTAGATGAGTTTTAAATCAAGCTGTGATAAAATACCTATAATTACAATGTGAATATTCTGCTCTTTTCAAAGCCATACATATTTGAGAAAATCAAACTGAACAGCCATTGTGTAGCTGAATTTGACAGTTCAGTGGGAGGTTAATCACCTAAAAAAAACTGGCATAACAAGGAAATGCTCCCCCTTACCATCAGAAAGTCAACTACTGTAAGCTGGCCCTGTATGTGCCACAACTATAGACTCTAGAAAATATGTCTCCATTCTGGTGAGCAAATGAACAAAGGTTAGTGTGTGGCATCTAAAATGTGACATTCAAGACAATGCCCCATGACAAATAAGTCACATGGTATTATGATGCAGCAAATCAGCTCATACCTCATGGGCTTTAATCCTCATGAATGAAAGGCAAGGGACTGATAAGCTCTCTTGAGCATTAGTATATTTCACTTAATGGATGCCAGAATAGATTTTTAACACAGCTTTAACAATTTTTCAGTCATGTCTGCATTGTGGCAGTTTATAATGATGTCTGGCATGGAGCATCATGCTGAAGATATGTAGCATCATATCCAAAGTAAACCCATTATCCTGACACCTGGCCAACCAGTCCTAACACTAAACTCTTAATGCTGAGTGCCAAGCAAGGAGTGTTTGGTATTTTTACAAGTCTTGGTATGCAATGTTCAGCATCTGAGATGGACATTCTAATCACTTAGGCCAACAGAGCAGTTAGAAGGATGCCAAAATATCAGTAGAAACCTTCAGTGCCTCCAACACAGCCATATTTTTTCTATAATGTCCCACATGATATGATCTAATTACCTGCTCATTAAGAACATTCATCCCCATTTATATGAAATCCTAAGATGAAACAATTTCCTATTTCATTAGGTTGGGTAAACGACCTTCTGACATTCATAACTAAAGCTGTGATCTCCATCTTGAATGGTTCCTCCTGCAGAAACTTGTTATGGGTGGAAAGGTCAATAATTAGCCAAACATTTTATAAAAAATATGGGAGCAGAAAGTTGATCACTGTTTGTTTAACACACCTATCTCTACTGCATCATTGTTCAAAAACTGCACCCCTTCCTTGAAATGCACTAGATTCAACTGAGGAAAACAAGTAGTGGAACTTTCGAAAAAGGATGTTCCCTAAACTGAAGACAATATCCTCTGACCCACCCTACATCCATTATGCACAACCAAACTTCTGAGAAAGTTAGATGGGTGAAGCAGTGGTGTAGCTGCTGTGAGACCAGAAGTCTGAAGCAGGCACATGTCAACGTGTAGAAGATCTGCAGCAGAAGAGAATCAATGGAAGATTTGAAAAACCTCACTCACAAAAAAATCCAATCCCAGTTAAATTTTTATTGCACATTTCCAAGAGAGCTGGATTTGTGAGGTAGCAGAATGGTACTGCAAGCACTCAATGTATTCAAATGAAAAGTTCCTATACATTTGCCAAATTAAATGTGTTTTTAAGTTTTTATGATTCTCTAAGTAAACTTCTTCAGCATCAATCTACCTTCTGACTGCAAATTTGAATGACCCTTAAAATATAAAATCTCAGTCAAAATCAAATACTATTTCAACTGATAAAGACTAGCATGATCTACAATCAAAACATATTGCTTACCAATTTTATCATATCTTTTGCCTTATGCATTTTTGCTTCTTCTGTGAGCCTGTGAAAGAAAAATTGAAGATAAGCTAATGAATTTTCAAGTTATTTGTGTTATTATCTTTTTCATCTTCATAGAAAGCAAACATCTTAAGTTTATATGATTATGCTTGTTTATTCACAGGGTTTAAATTTTTGGGGCAACCAGAATTGTGTCAATGCAATAGGGATGTCCTGGCAAATATAGTACAAGAAAAGGAATCTTGGTTTATCATGCAAAAGTAAAATTATAAGTCAAAAAGGGTCAGAACTTACATCTGGATGTAAAAGGTAGAAAACCTATTGAGAGCTGGATCCTGAATACTTAGTTTTATTCATACAGTTCTTTAAAAATGGCTGAGATGAAACATGTTCTTCATGCTGCTGCAAATTACCAAGTCAAACAAGGGACATTACTTTGTCCAATTGTGACCTAACAAAGTGAAAATGAGACTTGAGCTAGTTGTTGACATAAACTGCCTATAACAAAATGTGATGGATGGACAAGTCATGATGGAGTACATGGGTAGCACTTTATGTTCCTCCATAAATAAAAATTACCTTCACTGTCACACAATCTTTTATCACATGTTGTCTAAAACAGAACAGGGTTATCAGAACCAAGAAAAAAGATTTTAGTATGTATATACATGACATCTAGTTTCAAATAGTAAATGTTTATGGAGACAAAACACAAAATTATCTAGTGTACTAACCTTCTGACCTCTTTCATTGACTTTTCAATCTGCCTTGTAACTTCTTCATGCGACTTTTTAATTCTACATAAAAAAAACATAAATATTTAACATATAATAATGTTTGGAGTACTTGTATATTAATGAATAAAAGGCTGATATATTTTATGAAGGTATACTACTTGTCCAAGACAATCTGCTGTCAAAGTTAGTTCATATGGAAGTGTTGAGTCTGCCAGCACTTGCTGTATATGCTTTGTGTGACCTTATGTCACCTGTCGATACCCATTATCAAGATTACAAATATGTGAATTGTATGGTTTCTGTTTCCACTCTGAATAAATATTATATGAATTTAGTTTGAATGAATACATTACAAATGTTTCTTTTTAAACCAACAAAACGGAAAATAACTATGTTGTTAGTTTGTTCTGAAAATCTTGATTTGTTCTGAAAATCTTAATTTCAATCAATGCCCTTCTTTAAACAACTAATTGCCATCTTGTTTAGCATTTTATGATTTCTCTTTTTAAGCAAATGATGGAGCATATTTTAAAATGATGGCCTTTTACCAGAAAGAACATAAATTTAAAGACTTTCCAACTGTAAAAAACACTAGAAATGCCACATGCATAAGAAACAACTTGGTAACAAGCATTTTTTTTCTGCACTTGAATCAGTCAAAAAAGTGATAGGAAAAATTTAATTAAAAGAACCTGTATCTTAAGATTATTAATCAACCTACTGCTAAATCAATAAAAATGAAATAATATGTATAGCCCCTACTGACTGTAATCATAATCATTATAAGACAGGCAAGCACCTTACACCACCATTCATTGTTCATACTGACAAATCATTTTAACAGTGCACTGTTATAAAAATTGCCTGAGCAATATATTCTGTGATATGCTACTATAATAATGCTACAAGGACTAGCTGAAACGGACCAAACTTTGAAGGCAGGAACAGTAACTGCAACAATTGGCCAAATCATGGCTAATTCCTTTTTCCCAGTAAAAAAAAAACAACAGTTTTTGTTGAAACTTCAAAGAAAACTGTTTCCCATTGAAGCACCAATCATTCTATATAAATAGCAGGCAAAAAATAAATTCAGTCTCAATGTTATACAATTATTTGATGTTGCTGCCACAAAAAGAAATGGGCATTAATTTGGTCCTTCACAGCTGTCCTTCAATAACATAATGTACCCTTCATCAAAGAAAGCCAACAAAAATCTTAACAAAAACAAAGAATCTTCCATCAAAGGAAGTTAGCACCAAACTTAAATAAAAGCAATTGAATCTGATCGATTGTTGCATTTCCCAAAATGACTAGAACACATTTATTGGGTGGTGAAAGTTTCCTTTTCGTTTATGCTTACAACCACTATCAATGGCAGCAAAATATGCAAATAAAATTTTCAATCTTTTGAAACCACAGATATCTGGCCATCAAGTTAAATGAAGATGGGGTATCTTACAAAGATGTTTGTTAAACTTTTTAATTTGTCCACATTTTCATTTGGCTATGAATAGCCTCATCCCCTTGGTAGCCTCAGCAATGACAGTTGTATCCAGCTGACCATTATCAAGGCTAATTTAAGAACATGTATATGTAACATGTAAACAAATCTGGCCAATTTAAGTACATATATATGTAACAGTAAACAACTATGGCCAATTTAAGCACATGTATATGTAATATGTAAACAAATCTGGCCAATTTAAGTACATATATATGTAACATGTGATCAAATCTGGCCAATTTAAGTACATCATTTGGTCAATAACAGGTTTTATGGACACCAACCATGGGGTCACACTGTAATCATTATAGAAAAAAACTGTCATATACTGATTGCTTTTGAAGTTTACCTTAATATGTGCAAATCTTGCTCACTGACTGGGTCAACTGCTTTCTCACCAACATTCTTGGTAAATTTTACAAGCTGCAAAACCAATATGAAATTCATGCAAATTATAACAGAATCAGAGATTTTCAGTTTTTGATGAAGTTATATTGTCACTCTTTATGATTTATGCTAATAAATTCTTGTTTCTTGCTTTCTATAATTTCTTGACAAGACAATTGTTAGATTTAGATACATTTTCAGAAAGCATCCAACAGATTTTAATGGTACATACAAATAATAAAGCAGTCAAGTTGGTCAAAAAATCTGAAGAAGCAGTGTCCATGCAATGTACATTTTACTGTAATGTGATTAAGAATACAAAAATTTTGAGTGCTACATGTGTGGAGCATAAGTTGATCATCAACCTCAGATTATTGTTAAATTAAATGAAAATTGTGGCTGTAACTTTGGTTTTCAATTTAAAATTGAGTTTTTAAAAATACACCATGGGTTGGACTTTAATGTGTAGTGAGCAAAATAGATGCTCTCATCCATGAAATTCAAGTCAGCACATCAGGACAGTAAAGCTGATTTTACCTTGCCTCAAATATTCCACCACCACCACCACCTTTCATTTCCCTATGAACACTTGGCCAAAAATAGAAAAACGCATATGGGGTTTTAGCAATAAAACTATTTAGAGGCAGTATAGAAACAAAGAAAACAACTGCTTTACAAAATCAACTAAGCGTAAACTGTTTTAGCATTTGGTGCCTTCAAGTCTGCACAAAGATATAACTTTTCTGGCAACTGTACAAAAGTAAAACTCTAGAAATCGAGTTAAATCATCAAGCTTTTTCAACACCAAAACCAAATGTGAGTATTAGTCACCTTTTTTCTGGAACAGCTACCTTTTTGGACAATTGCTAAATTAATGCTATCAACAAAGTTATGCAGATCTAAAACACGTGATACTTTTTTAAAAGTATGATGGGCATTTGTGTATTTTAATACTAGCTCAACTAACAAAATACCAGTTGCTGACAAACTTTGTTTCTGCATTACAAAATCAGACTACTGAGGAGCAATCAATAAAACATCATTAAATAAATTATAAGCAATAAAATAATTAAGAATGAAAATTAAGTGGAACTTTTATTTGAAGTTGCGCATTTTGATGTGATGTCACATTTCTTAAATACCCTCTCCCCCTCATCACACATCATCATAAATGCGTGACCCCCTCCCCTCAGGTGTGTGAAGTTATTTATGGACAGCCCCTGATTCACCTTGTTTTTCCATCATTTCACCAAATTAAAAGGGCAAAGTCATTTCACTCTAATACCCAAGTCCAGCATGAAACCTAATATACTAAAATATGCAAATCAAAACTGTATTGTGATAGTTTTACTGCTATTTCTATATTATTAAGTTTGTTTTTTTTTCTACAATGAGTTTAGTACAGTACTACATCAGTATTATGTATACTGCTATTTCTATATTAGGTTTATCACTATATATTAGGTTTATTGCTGTTTATACATTGTCTTTTTACTATTTTTATAGTAGGTTTATTGCTATTTCTATACTAGGTTTGTTGTTATTCCTATATTTGGCTTGATGCCATTTCTATACCAGACTTTAACATAAAACTTTAAGCAAAACTCATTAATGCAGCAGATTTCTTAATGGCACTAATGTTATATAATTCTAAAACATAAATATAGTTCTTATCACCAATTTTTTTTGTAATTTCCACCAGGAATGACATCAGAGATCTATTTAATTCTGCAATGAGTTGCTACTCTAGTTAAACATCAGTTGAAGTCAAACAAGGTAAGTAACTCTTACACATCCTAGTAACATGTGACTCCTTAAGATAAACCAGTGCAACACAATGGAAACATACGATGAATCGACTTGAAAAAAAATATGATGTTCATCCATATGATGATAAATATGTAAAAATACTATTATTACAAATCCAATTGTCAATTCTTTTGTGTTAACCTTATTCCTTCGACTCTAAAACAAGCTAATGGAAAACATAGCACCACTTACAGTTGTATTATTTCCCATAGAGTAAAGCTGCACTCTTTTGATTCTTGCCAGTTCCTGTATCACAAGAGAAAATTCAAGGTCTGAAGGACAAAGCTGGCGTTGTTGTTCTCTCAGCTCCGAATATTCCAGGACATTGTCAGTGATATCACAATGTTCTGCTGCACAGTGGCTCTCAATTAATTTATCCATCTTCTCCTGCAATTTACAGAAAAAAAAGCTTTGTGCTCAATAACAATATTAATGTTTCATCATCCATCATGTACAACATTAAAAAAAATAAACTGTTTGATGAGTGAAAAATTTGTGATTGTCACAAAACAAAATAAATATTTGCCAGTAATTCTTGTTGTCACATAATACACTAAAGACCGCCTGCATTGAACTAAAAATACTTTGGATCATGTGTTTGAGTAAAAAACTGACATCCATATTTTTAATCCTAAAGGAGTAATATTAATGACAGGTGCCCTCTTGATCCCATTAGGGACATAATTTGTATTCAAAAGCCAACTCATCCTCAGTCTCATTATCAGAGTCCTTGCCTAAATAGTGAAATAATGTCAAGATTGACAAGTGTGTATGTGTGATTTGGATTTTTAACACCGCTTTACAAACATTTCAGTCACATAGCTACAATGTCTGTAGTATTGGAGTTCATAGTGATGTCTATTACTAAGGCATCATGTTACAGGCATGTAGCATCATGTCCCACCCAGTCACATTTTCTAACATCAGGCCAACCAGTCCTAACATTAACCTGTTAATGATAAGTGCCAAATGAGGCAGCTAGTAGAATTTTATAAGTCTTTGGTATCATTCAGTTATGGTTTCAAACCCACAACATCCCACATCCAAGGCAGATTATGTAATCACTTACTAGACCATGGACACAGTAAAATTGGCAAGAGATTTATCATCTTCGAGATTCATTTAATGAAAATTAATGACAACTTCAATCGACATGATATATATATTTGAATTAGTTGCTGTGATAATGTCACATGTCACAGTTTTCTTGGTGTACGCATGATATGCAAGTGGGTGTTGTTGTCATGTACATTGCAAAACCATTCAAAAACATCATTTAAATCTTGGTACATAAATAATTCTCTTTCCATTTGCTCCATTTTCCCACTGCTGCTGAATAACCTCCTTATCGGTCACAACATTGTTTTTTTTATTCGAGTCTTTTCTACATAAAATTGTTTTATTCGGGTCTTTTCTACATAAAATTGTTTTCTTTGAGTCTTTTCTACATAAAATTGTTTTATTCGGGTCTTTTCAACATAAACTTGTTTGGCAAGTCCCCCTCCCCATCTCACCTGATGTCGTCGAGTAGAGTAACTTACTTTCTTCTAAAATATTTCTCCATTTACATAATGACATGTTAATGTTTGGTAATGATTTATTTGGTTTTTGCTAACTTTATGCGATTTAATTATGCAGATGAAACTTTCAGAGTGGACAAAATGCCTTCTTCGTAAATTTAATGGAATTAATCACAAATCAATTTCTGACAATATGATATATACATACCCAATGGCATAAAATTTAGCACCCCCACCCTAGCAAAAATGCTTCCAAATTTGTGGGGGCGTACTGTCACAATCAAACTGTGAAAATGATATCGATATGCTGAGCATGAATTATTTGTAATTTAAGTGATTAAATGTAGTTTGAATAATACACAGTACATCCTTCTCTAGCCCCTTTTTGGACCTCTCTTTGTCTGCCAGGTTTATTGCTACCAGATGTGATGTCATTAATATTAATGAGCTGGTAGCTAAATTTGGATGTGATGTCATGTTTAGCCAGTCAGATGGCTGAGTTTGGAGCATGTGATCAGGCATTGTCGGTTGTGGTGTCATTCATGTGGATACAGGATGCGTATGAAGATGTGTGCTTTTCGGTGAACTGTCGATTGGGACATCTAACTTAAAACATTTATCATTGGAAAGAACAAAACAACCCTTCCTCAATTTGATGATACCAGATGCTACCTTTCTTTTCCTGGGGATCATACGTATTATCCTGCCCACAATTTCTTCTCGTCATTCAAAACTGTTAATAGCTTGACTGGTGTTTGCAATATGGAGCATAATAATGGCGATATCACAGCAACTAATTCAACTAATTCACAGCAACTAATTCATTTTTTTAAAAATGTTCCCATTTTCAGAATGCATTACTATCCGTTTATCTCGACATCTTCAGGACCAAGTTAATATTGTTGACATAAGTGGGTGTTTTGATATGGGGGAGATGAAAATAAATTCAAATTTTGCATACAAGTGAAATTTTTAAGAGATGACATGTCATCAGTTACTAGGATTTACGCAGAGGGAAAAGAAATGGATAATTTTATAGGATGAAGACAACTAGTCTGAAATACACTTCAATGTATTAAATAATATACATTCATATAAAAAATTCATGAGTTCAAGTATTTGATCATATGTATCAGTCAAATAAAGTTAGAAAACACAACTAAAACATATATATATAAAAAATGACAGTCCTTGTTTGATCTATACCCCACTGTCAACAAACATGTTTCCCAAAGCAATTCACTCTGATATTCATTATCCTACTAACATGTGGCTGTATAGTTGTTTATATGCTGCATGTACATGTAATTAAATGGCCTAGATTTTGATCAGCCAAAGAAAAACTAACATGATGCTGAGGCTACCATGGGGATATGTATGGCTATTCATAGAGATTGAAAACATATGAACAAATTAAAAAGTTTCACATTCCTACATGATGTCCCTCCTTCATTTAATATAACTTTAATTATGTTTTAAGCTGCTAAAGGTAGCAATCCTAAGAAATGAAGTTTTTGGAAGAAAACAGCAAACTTTCACGGTACAATAAATATGTTCCAATCACTATGAAAAATGAAACAATGCTTTTATTTAAATTTGTTGCTGACTTTCTTTGCTCAGAGGTCTTTGGTTTGCTAGGATGAAGTTTCATGTGTTACTAAAGGCACTTCTAAGGAGCTCTTTGAAAGACCAAACAAATGCCCATTTATTATTGCTGTGAAAACATCAAATAATTGTAAAAATGATGGAGACATATTTTTTTTATCTCATATAGAACATTTGCTGCTTCACAGGTAATCAGTTTTCTAAGAAGTTTCAACAATACTATATTTTCTGGTATATTTTTCAAAAATGAAAAAAACATTTTCCATTATCTGGTAGATTGTAGTCATTTTCATTCCTGCCTTCTTATGTGGCTGATTGTAGCTAGTCCGGTAGAATGACTATTTTGATTAAATTCCAGCACTGAGTGCTAAGGCCATACATCTGCATAAATGGATTATGATATAACAATGCTGTGTTAGGTGGGATTGTCAATATGAACCAAGGATATGTTTAAATAACGACAGATTCAAGTTCAATTTTATATCCAAGTTTGTGACTTCCTGTTTTGGTGTCCTTGAATTTCTAAACTCCAAACCCAAAACTATATACAATTTTTAATGTTGTCACCAAAATGATTGCCAGATGGTATTTATATCATTATTAAGGAAAAAAAGCACAATTTACAACATTGGCAACAGTTCCTGCCATAAATAAGTCATCCCCTCTAAAAAGACCAGCCCAATTATAAGGCCATTTTCTTACTGCAGAAGGTGAAACCTAATATGAGGGTTACCAAAGTATTGCACAATGAGTTTAAAACAATAGACACATGCCTTAGACACATTTTCATACCTGCCATAAAAAGTTTATTATTATTTCATACACGTTTGTACATTGAAGCAAGAATCACCTGCCACATCTGCTACATTAATCTGTGCTAGATTCCATGTCAGGAACATTATCAGGGATCTCAACATAATTACAGACATCCTGAACTCTTCACTCTCTGAATTCTGGGGTCAACTTAGGATCTGAGAGTCACAGCCACAAATTTGTATGTACATCCCTAAGCCTTCTTGAAAACTTGTTATATTTTGTGTCATATTTACAGTAAACTCCCAAATAAGGTGTATTCAGCTTACCCAAGTTCTGCGTTTATGAAAATTAATATTACCACCCAAGCAGAAAAATACACTCCGAGATGTACACCATTTGCATATACATGTGAATGCACAGCATGGGTTCCCAAACTGGAACTGACATTTTTTTTATGTGTTTAACCAGGAAGAACATCTGGCTCCCACTGATAGATGGATTCAAGCTGCATACATTTTATATTATAAATGGCTTTCGAAGAATGCAAAATATGCATAAATTGAGGGCTTGGTGTCTTTATTTATTTATAAGAGACAGATATACATAAATAGATTTTAAAAGCAGACATTTAAGACGTAAAAGAACTACCTTCAGAATATCATCTAAAACATATAAATCGTCTTCTTCTTTTTTCCCCGAATTCTGCCATGGCAACAATTGAAAACTCCACTTGATTGGCTGTTTAATTAGTTTACTGAATCCCCATGATAACCATCCTACACTGTCCTGCTGTTGAAGATCAGACAGCTTTTTTAGCTTACCATTCCTGAAAAATAAATGAGTAATTAATCAACAATTACAGTGTAATTAATGAGTCTAATCAATGATTACAGAGTGTAATTAATGAGTGTAATCAATGACTACAGAGTGCTCCTCTTAAAAAGTTTAAGTAGTCTTCAGCACCAATTGTAAAAATTAACCGTCATGTACATATTAACTATCATGTAGAAAATGAATTCAGACCAAAGTGATCTTGAAATCAAACTGTTGGATCCTTTCTAAATTCATTTTTTCAATGTTTTCTAATCTGAACAGGTTAAATTTCAGCCTTGTTAAATTTTATTTTTTTAGCTTTTATTTAGCCCAGCATAGCTAGTATAATATTGATATACTGTTAAGCCATATACATACATGTTGCAAAAGGGCAAAAAAAGAGATTCACAATTTTGAATACATAATGTATTGTCATTAATATGGATACTCACCACTGAATAAACATATTTATTCCTATATCTAAACTGCAGTGGTTAAAAGGGCCTTCTTAGTAACAATTTATGATGGTCACAGTGACATTCTCTGGTTGTAAAGGATTAGTACCACTAGAGCTGCATTCAATTATCAAGTTCCATGACTGGAATAATAAAAACACCCAACAAATAATTTTTTTTTAAAACATAAATATTTAACAGTCATTGACACAAGAAATATAGATCATGATGTCCTCATTTTGCAAAAATGACATATTACTTATAAAAATTAATTCCCTCACACAGACGGAACCCAAGTTGGTAAAGCATTAAATATGGGTTATTTTGTGATGAGGGTAAAGTACTGATATTGATGCAACCCCCTCACCAAGCATCAAGATTTTAGGCATAACAGTATTTATGGACATTTTGTAACCAAAAACACAGAAATTATTTTTGTCTCTATTATGCGGTATGTTCCAATTTTTTTATTGGGTTCCAGGTGGCCAAGAAGTCTAAGATGCATGCATTTACAGATCAGTGACATTTCACCTGTTTGCATGAGTTTGAGTGGATAAAAGTGGGTACATGAGAAAGCTTGCTAGCAGCTTCTCATAGGTCGGTGGTGCTTCCTGAGGTTTTTCTGGGTTCTTCCTCCACCAGCTACACTGGCAGCCATGTATAGCCTATCATGTTCTTAAAAATGGGATTATGCAATAAAACCAATACCAATTTTTATCTAAGGTGAAATATAAAAAACTGTATAATCAATCATCTGCAAACCTGAACACCCTCTCCTGAAAGCAATGAAAATAGATTTGTTTCCTAAAAAGACTCCAAGGAAACAACACTCATAATTTGCATAGACACACAGGTACCTTCACAAGATTATACAATCAAGATTAAACATATTAAGTCGATTATATGTATACAGTACTAATCTGCACAAGCCAAGATATTAAAGTCACAGACATATTGACACAACTTTTAACTTTAAAAAGTTTTGGGCAGATTGTAAGGAAAGTATATCTTAATTTTATTATCAGCATCTTCCAAGGAATTAACCAATCAAAACTTAACATTGTGTCACTGACTTCATGTTTATTCCCATTGAACCCCTCTAATTTCAGAGATTAATCTAATCTTAAAATTGCAATGGCATTTGTTGTAACAGAAATTCTTGTCTTGAAAAGGATCTGAGTTTACTAAACTTGACTTAAATCTGAAGAAAGAGAAAAGAAATATGAATTCTAATGAAGACTGTTGTTAAGATCAGAGCAAGCCAAATGTTTTCACCTATGAAATGGTAAAACAAAAACAGGGTTCATAAAGGTTTATGTGAGAGAAAAAAAATCAAGAGCAATTTAAGGACAGAACTCATATTCTCAAAGAGCAACATATAATCATGACATTAGCTAAATGTCTCCAAAACAGGTCAAATATTATTCTTTTTTAAGACAAAGAAAAACTGTACTTTATAGCACCATTGCCATACTTTAGTGGAACTACAAGTCTTAAGATATTTTACAAGTAATGCAATCCAAACTGATGTCACATAGTGTATAACACTAGCACCACATATAAAACAAAAAAAAAAAAAAATCAACAAGTTCTCAGAGTATAAAAGAAAAATTATGGCGGGGAAAAGAAAGTAGTATGCTTTGTTAGCATGCTTGTCACATTTTTTAAGCCAATCTCTGTTCTATATTCCTTTCTTTCAAGCCATTTTTAACAAAAGCAACAAGAACCCCATTTATAGTGATGGTTCATGATTGATCAGTCAGATAAAGTATAACATTTGTTCTGTTTTCAATGCTTGATTTTTCAAAGTACACCATTTAGCTTAAATAAGAAAAGCATGATAGCAAGTTCATTGCTCATTTTGTTTCATTGACTATAAAAGTTTAATATAGTAATGAAATTATGAAACATGTGTACACAAGATATCAATAATTTAATCTTCCTCTATTTCTTTGTCTGTTTTAATTCTTTTCTTTCAGTCATTTTCCTTTCCTTAATTATTTTTTCATCTCTTCGACTCAAGTTAGTTGGATTACAGTAGCACTTCTCTGGATTGTTGAGTGTGGGCAATGGAGTGCAGCTGGGAAGAAAGATATGAAGATGTTAAATAATATCACATACAAACTTTCATGGAAAACAAGGAAACCCTCACATCAAATCAAAGACAAAGAAGAGACAACACACACACACATACACACATACATACATACATACATACATACATACATACATACATACATATATATATATATCACACCTTATCATCTCCTCTATCACAATTTGCAGACAAACAGGGGTCCTGCCCTTTCTTTCGAATTTCCCAGGAAGTGATTTCAGAGAAATTATTGCTTCGCCACTGGCATGACCTTCATTCTGTATCATTTCGGTCCAGAACATTACTTTCTGTTCCCAGGACCTCGGATTCAGATTTTTCTCTCGAAATGGTGAAAATAAAACAGTCATTTTTGTGTCATCGTCCCATTCTGATGAATGTTTTCCAAGGCTGCTTTCCATATTTTAATTGTATGGACTTATATTAAGCAACTAAAAGCTCCAGGTTTCTACGTGTCTCAAAATAAAACATAATTTCATTTTAGTTGATGTTAATAGTCCTTTACTTTCAACTTGAGCCACCATATGAGACTGGTATATTAATAAATTTTTATTTTTATTCCCTCCCCAGCTTCAAAGAACACATTAGTGGACCAGACTATCTATAGAATTGTTGGATGGCCTCAGATAATGAAAATAGCAAAAGCTACCCAAAAATAATATAAACACCGATCGTCAAAAATATCAAGTCGAAAACCAAAATTAATGAATTTGGCAACATGTCAAGCTGCACACCTCCGAAACTAAAGATTTGGTAAAAAAAATAAAAAAAAAAAAAACGTGTTAACTCATTTTATGAAAAATTTTACTTTAAATTATAATTATGGTATGTTTTATAATGACCTTAGCAACACGCGTTTGTTACAAATTGGCAGCCTGTGTTATGTTACAGGTTATGCTGCCAATTTTATTTGTAACAATGTGGGCTCGTATGCTTACAATTTACTTGTCATATATGTACTATATAATAACTACTTTGTATTTTTGTATAGTGCATGTATGGCATGTAAATTCTATGCATCGATACGAGTTCCAGTGCTTAGCAAGTCTTAAATAAACTAGTTGGACCAAATGTGCTGATCTTAGGTCAGCTTAGGGACTATAGTAATTCGCCCGATTGCAGAAAAGCTTATTAGCGACTATGGCACAGAGTGCACCGATTGGCCATTTCTCTTGGGTCGTCAATTTCAGTCGCATTCTAGAAAGACAAGAATTAGAAACAAAACCAGAGATTGATAATTCCGAAAAGTACCAATAGAGGAGGCGATATTAAAGGCATGTAATATGCATGAAATATATGAAACAGAAGGAATTTAGTTCGTTTTCTGTGGCATGGTTTCTTTTGTAGGATAATTTTCAATACATTTTTTTATATGTAGCACATGATTAGCAGAAGTATCAGAAAAAAAATGTAAATGAGGAAGTGATAGGCATCTATTATATGTGTTGCCTTATTAGTGTGTATAATATATACATTCCATGAGGAATATATTGATAACTAAGCTGAATGGAAGAACTTAGCATATAGGTATAACTAATAATAGGAGATAAAAATGAAATATCAGTATGAAAAATATAACTGGAGAGTAGGACATGTTTGTTCTGGTATCAGATTTAACAATCTCAATATATTTTAATACTGAATGAAGTTGATAAATATTTAAAAGTCGTGCTTCATCAACTAAACAGTATTGACCCAGATAATGAACATTTCTATTTCAGAATATCCAAGAAACATTGAAGATTCAATATGGTTCAAACTGCAATATCTACCATCATGTATTTGATAAATTACAAAAAGAAACATGTCAAGCAAACTGGAATGCAAGTATCTAAACACATGAAGAAACATAGATTTGACAGAAATAAATTATTAATCCATCTTTTCAATCTAATATATCCTCTCCTCACCCTTTAATTCCAAAATTTGCACAAGTTTTCACTGGAAACAATAAGTATTATTAATTCAGAAATGGTACATCTGTTAAAAGAATCATATTGGGCTGAACTTACTTTAAAGTATTTTGCCTACAATGCTGTGGAGTTTTTCTATATTCTATGTCTCATCTGTAATCTATACAAAGTATATAATTGTTTTTCTTGTTTGTTTTTTGGTTTTTTTTGTTTTTTTGTTGTTGATAAAAGGTTTTTATTATATATATATTATATATTATTATATTATATTATATATATACTTACATGGCAAACAGACATAAATGGCATAGTTCAAACAATGAAACCAAATCACATGTGCACATGTGTGTACACACACACACACACACACACAAACAGAGGGCAGCAGCAGAGAGGGTAAACAGACCACTTACAAGAACAGTCCATTTGTGATAATAAAACCTTGAAAAATGATACACAAGGGTGAATAATTATAAAATGAGACCTCTAACCGGGTTGCACTAAACTGAGGCCTCAACAAAGTTATCACATTGTTATTTTTTCTCTTGATGCTTGTGTGTCAAATTTGTATGCATCCTCTTTTAATGACCTGGGACATTCACTATTGCTTGTCACCCTCTCTGCTGCTGTGTATGTGGTTAAAAAAAGTAATGGTCAGGTGTCAGATCTCTCAAACAAAAGTTTTATCGAGACTTATGCTATACCGTGACTAAGGATCATGTAAATTTATAGTGATAAAAATCCATGAGTAATCACTTGCTCTGTTTTTAAATTTAATCTGAACACTAGGTCTGGTGGATGTTTCTTATTGTGTTGGTATCAACACCATTAAAAACAGCCAGAAGATTACAGCTATCTTTAATCTCTTCAGGTATTTGTGCATATCATTGAGTAACATATATATTATATGTGTTTTTGTGTCTGCCTCAGGAAAATATCTGAGCTGGATTTGATTTTTTGTCTATGTTCACATCATTGTATACTACAAAATTGTTGATGTCTTCGTTGAGATCAATGTCAGAGATATAATCAATAATATCATTGCTGTCCTTGTCCAACACTGTCATTAAAATCTTTAAGCATGTTGTAGGATCACTTATCATCTATAGATGGTGCCACTAAATACAACCTATCCAACTTGAGCCATGTCATTATCAGGTTAAGCAACAATTGCCTCTTACCAGACCAGATGAACCTATGATAATTGCTCTGATATAATTTGGTAGCGCTATATGATCCTTGATTGGCTCTTGCTTTCATGTCATTCATGTTGTAGAAATATATAATAGGTATACTGATTTATATTGTTTGATGCAGAGCACCCACCAGGGGATTAAAAATAATTGTGATGAGGAATAAAAAGCATGCACTTGCATGAAATTTGTACAAAAAATACAAATTTATCTCTCATGCAACAGGGGAAGGTATCGCTGCTTCACTTTAAAAATTATCATGGTCTCCATGGACTAATATGTATCCTGGATATAACTCTTTTGGACCTGGAACCCAGCTTGATATCCAACTTGATGAGAAAGATCAACCAAGACCTGAAGAGTATCTGATAATTGTGATTGATCAAGCAGGTCATGTTCATGATGTCGCATATAAAAATCCAGATCTACAACAATGTCACATTGCAGATGTGAAGTTGATTCACACTATAAAGTCTGTAAAAAATAAATCTCTCAGAATCTCTTGCTAATTGTTTGATAAGATCTGCCATGAAAGGTAAACTTGTGCTAGGGATGGTAATTAATCATAGATAACTATTATATGGACTCAATTTATTATAACCCAAGAGGATTTTGGAGGGGTAGAGCAGCAATTAGTAAACTTGCTTAAGCAGCAGGTGTTGAACATTCTGCTGCTGCAGATTGATTAGCATGACAGGTAAATGGCAGACTTATCTATCACCACCAAAAAAAATTCAGTACATTCACTCCCATTGAGGTTCATAAGGCAGATACTTTGTTTTTACCACATGATACTAATAAAACTGTCATGGATGTTGCAAGTAGATATAAAGAAGCAGAACCACTATCAACAGAGATAGCAGCTGAAGATATTTCAGTGTTTGAATTTATCAATGTGGCCACCTGTGATTGCCACAATTACTACAGGCTCATCTTGGCAAAGAATTTCTTGGGGCAGTAACATCATTGATGCAGCAACATAATGCCAAAATCAGAGGAGGGCACATCACAATTCATAATGATCAGGCAATCGTTGAGTGATTTAATCCAACACTTGCAAGGCAATTATTTGCATATCAGAATGTGCAGCAAATATCCCTCAGACAGACAAGAGATCACACTCAAGACTGGTCAGATTCACATTTTTGCTTGTGTGGCCAAGACTACTATTAAGTCTATCCATGTTAAATTGTCATGGGTCATTATGAGAATACTGCCACAACATTACTGTGTTACAGCAAACACAGTGATTATTTTGTCATTTCAGTGTCATGAAAAACTTAACATCAAGATCGAAGTCACACTTAATTTTTTGTAACACTGCTGATAAGCAGTCCATTTTTTATAGACATCACCCAGAGTTTGATTATTATCAGCAATGGGTTAGTTATCCAGCATAATTCTCCATAGCTGGAACATTTTCCTGACTCAAGATACTGCCAGAAAAACTAGGTTCAACCATTCTATATGATCATCGACAGTCCAGATACTGGTATCAGTGATTGTCAGTCCATGAAATGAATGAATTGTTATTGTATACCTTAAAGTTCAGCACAAGGCTTTCTCAGCAACATCAGTTGGAACCAAAACAATATCATTTAATACAAGTTTTTGTTTCTCCTTGGCCCCAGTTATCTCATTATCCATATTTTTTATGTGTATCTGCTGGACAGTAACACAATGGCACAGGTAGATCTGAAAATTTTTCTTTATGCAACAGAAATAATTGCTGCTGAAGTGAATCATGAACTATTTTCAGACATGCAACTGTCAAATCAGCAGGCCTCCACAAATTCCAAAAAATCATCATATCGGGAATTACCTTACACATTATCTCACATTAAATCCTATCTGGCTGCAGTCTGATTAACTTCTTGAACTCCTTCAGCATCAAATCAAGTGCACAGTTATCATCAAATATCTCCTTATAATAATCTACAAATTTTTTCTGCTAGTCACGCTGAGATGAGCCAACAAAAGGTAGTGGTTGACCATGATCACCACACACAATAACAGTAGTATTCAGAGTCAATAACCAATCAAAAATTTTTTTTAAACATTCACAAATATTGCGCATATTTTATCCCAGTTAATGATCTTAGGAATATATTTCTCACCCATTTATTCAGGTGTCCACACATATAACTTACATTGAAAGAAAATGTGATAAGTATGAGACTTAACGCCACTTTTTTTCATCTCTTTGGCAAGTCAGTGAGTTGAAGTTAGTACAATCATGTCAAGATTCTGAAATAATTCAATCACATGTTATTTTACCAGAAACAACAGGTCCGTTGAGATAAATGGTTTATGTTGTGCTACAGAATCATGTACCAACAGTGCTGATGATGGTTGTGACATATGACTATTTTTGTAATACAGTGTATATCTCGACAGGTTTATAATCAGCATATTCAGAGTATCTTTTCTAATTTTTACTCTCCACTTTCCCCATGATTCATCAATGCCAATCTGTAACTCATAAAAATAAATTTGTGGCAACTCTTACAGCTTCCTTAGGAAATCTGTTTATCATCAATAATAAGTTTACCAAAACATACACTAACATCAAAGATCTTAAATGAGTAAACTGTGGTGAATCACCATCAGTGTAGCTCACAATTGAACCTAGTTTGGTTCCATTTGATAGACTAACATTGCTTTGATCTACAAATATAGTTTTTTCTGTTGTATCACCAATTATGAAATCGAGCTCAGCATTGCTTATGATAAATCATGTGCAATGCCGTTTATGATCATGTGATGTTCCTTGTGTAAATTTCCCAAGTATTTGTCTTCCCAGCTCTTATACAAGTGTAACTTCTTTATGATTTTCCTTGCATTGGTAGTTTTGATAGCCAGACTTGTTTCTATGGGCAATAAGATATTATTGCTTCACTATATCAATATCTTTGCATCAAGCATGTATCGCAATAACACTATTGGAGCCCAACCCCATGTTTTGCACATTATTTCCGGATTTATTGAAATGACCACCAAGCCAAACAGTGACAACCAGATGGAGGCACTCTGATTCTGTTGGTGAGGATTCAAACTCAAATGACTCAATACATGCGAATCAAGTTGAGTCAAAATCTGAAAAGTTTCCATTTTATCATATATATTTTACTTCACATCTAGGAATTTGTCATGGGTAGGGCCATGTGGTAAAAAAAAGTAAAAGTGATGAGCCAAAAATGGCCAGAAATACAAAGAAGCCAAAAATACACAGAAATAAAATAGCCTCATTGAAGGGTACTCCACAAAGAACTGTCAGCCAGAAAGAATAAGCCTCACTAAATGATACCACATGAAAGGATCCCATAGAACAGCAAAAAAAAATGGCAAAACAAGAAGGGACCTCATGGAACGGCAAAAAAAAAAACGGGCAGAAAGAATTTTAGCCTCATTGAAATGTACCCCATGAAGGGACCCTATAGAACTGCAACTTGTTCAGCTTTTACTATTTTTGCTACTTAAAACCACACGTAGATGTGCTAACATATTAAAGTAATATTTTTTTAGTATAATGAATCGCAAAAATAATGTGATTATTTCTGCAGTTCAAAAATTACATGACCACACTGCCGTCAGTGGTAAGGGTATACAACTTTATTATCAATTTGATCCTAAAAAATTAAAAATGATTTTGAAATATTGCAAGAACGAAATTATAACAACTGAATACAAGTTTATTAAATTACTCCAAGAAGCTAAGACACAATCGCTAATTTATGTGTGTGATGATAGACAAGCAGTCGATAATGTCCGGCAATTCGTCCTCTTGCCCAGGTGACTGAAAAAAAAATTAGATCAGAGTTGTCTCAAGAATATGAAATAAAAAAAGATTGTGGGTGCGCATGTAAGACAGTTGAAAAAATTATGTTTGATTGTAAACAATTGAATTCTGAAAGTGAAAGTTTCGACACCGAATAATAGCGCTCATATGACCCCAGATTATTGTCGATGAGGGGTGACAACGTCGGTGGCATCTACCGTTGGGAATATAATATTTTTTTTTTACTGTGCGAAACAGTAGTCTCACAATTTCACATACAAAAATATCATCAAATATTCCTCTCTTAAATGAAGAAAGTCTGTTCTGGTCGGTAAGTCTGAAATATATCCGTGACAACAGTGGATTATGACATCTCAGATAAACCGAATTAACAGTTACGAAAAATCAAATATCTAGGTGTAACTTAAGGCGTAATTTAGTATAGGATATTATATCCCTGATGAGCCTGCCAAAATCTTTAAAGATCTACTTGATAGCTGCCATCAATAGCATCACACACCAGATTGACTGCGACCGTTGGTACGATATTGACAACACCTGGTCATATATGACAACCACAGCCATCTGAATCATTGCCATGTTTGAGAATACTTGAGGGAGGGAATATTGCTTTCCAGGCTTCAATGAATTTGGGGTAGTACTCATTGATGGTGTCACTGTTTTTCTTAAGCTTGTCATCGTTAAATCCAGGAAGTTTCAACGTTGACAGATCTGCTTCGTGATCGGATATATGTTCAGGAATAATTGTTTATGTCAGTGTCTAATGCCATTATAACTGATAAATCCGTTGTTAGCTATCACCGTCTGTATAATGCTTTTAACGAGCAGTCTCGTGGTCCAATGCAACATGGCTTGGGTACTCTATTTGCTTGATGACTTTTTCCTCCTTCAGATTATCGCTTAGGTATTTCATAATGGGGTGATGCTCATTTATATAGTGGGTGTAATTTGCCGCTCATTCATTTGTTTCTGTATTTGATTTCATCTGATAATAATTTGATCTCATATTCGGTATATAACATCTCGGGGGTGTCATATTTCCAATTTATTTCAACGGGGGAGAGCTTTGCAGTCTGGAGTTATCATAACCTTAGAAACTGAGTTTATGGAAGAGGGGTGGGGAGATTTTAATACTCTCCACCGCAGAGACATGCATTAATTTGGAGTACTTCCCCAATATGCTTGCTTTTCTGAAACATACAAAGATAGTTGAGGATGCGATTGTGCTGGTGGTGGCACTAATGGCAATCCAAATACAGTTCGGATTCGGATCAACTTATATATATATATATATATATATATATATATATATATATATATATATATATATATATATATATATATATATATATATATATAGATATATATATATATACATATATATATATACATATATATATATATATATATATATATATATATATATATATATATATATATATATATATATATATATATATATATATATATATATATATATATATATATATATATATATATATATATATATCAGCGGCATTCTCTGGCATCGATATTTGTAACGCAGAAGATAACCTTGGCTCATGAACCGTGATAGTGATCTTGGAATCATTTCCTGTGATAGATTTGATTCCGCGCTGAAACTCGTTGTTGATCTGTTCAATTTCATAACTGCCCGTAAGTATGCCCACAACATTCCAGTCTGTTTATTCATCAGAATTTTTTTATAACCAAATATTAGTGAATTATTTGCTTGCAACCCACTGAATGGTTTTGCTCTATTCAGCCAGCTGTAATATACTCACAATTTTGCTACAGCTAGTTTCTTGGCTGGAATTGCCGTTGCATCATCGTAATGTTGCTATTGTCGATGTTTTTCTTTGTTGCAGTGTCATTGTTTGATTCTGGTTCTCTAGGACCAGTAACGTTATTAATAAGCATATTGAGAGAACCAGTCATTGCATCGCCAGTTTTAGTAATGCATTTACTGATCTCAGTTCTGATCACGGCGTCATTGCTGTCCACATATTGTTGCGACATCATCTGATTTTTGTTCTGTTCACATTGATAATTATATTTCTATTTATGTTGAGATCGCCATACATATTGTCTCCGGTTCTTCTAATGCACCCAGTAATCTATCCCATGAGTGTTAAATTTGATTCATCTCAGATTTAATTTTACCATTCTTAGCAAGCACCGCTAAGTTACCTTCGGTTGCACCTGGATCCCACATAATAATATCAGTTAACGGGATATTGCTTGCCTTTAACCGTCCTGCTGATCCTGATAAACATCTTCATGTTGGTCCACATCAGCGATACACAAAATATTAGCGAGCTCATTCTTGACTTCGTCAAGGGTTGCATATTTGGAAAAGTCACCTTGGGGCTTGCTTTTAACAGATCTTCCATAAATATGTACCATTGTATATTACATTAAGACTTGTTCAAAACGTTGTGGTATACTTGTGCACGACTTTATGAGATGGTACTCCTGATGATGTCAGAGACCATGGCACATCGTCAAGCACAGCAAGTACTTCACAGCTGCATATTGACAGATCAATAATTGTGTGGGTTGGTAATGTTGAATACCAGATCAGAGTGCTATGCATTCTACTGCTGATATATTTTATTATTTTGTTCAGAATTAATCATTACTTTATCATTATTTATAATTATTTTTGAAGCTAATCCTTATGTTTGGTTAATAAATTTGTCAATATAATTTACATTATACATGTTTAAGACAACTTTGCACGACTCTTTCTTTGTGGGGCTTTGTCAGACTGTGCATAATTGGGGCATATTCAAATATTGCATTTTCTTTTGATAATCATGCAGATGAACAATTTATCAAACAATAAACATTTTACATACGATTTTGTCATTATTCAACTTTGACGCCAAATTTTATTCGGTATTTAATTCGGCATAATGATGGTGAAAACTTAATCTTTTAGTTTGGTTACTTTATTCCTCAATAGATATTACCATATAAATACACTTGACTAATATGTCTTGTACAGCTCGGTCAGGCTTTGTGAGGATTTGTCATGCTTTGTATGACTTTGTCCGGCTTTGCGTGATTAGGATATACTGAAAAATTGAATTTTCTTTCTTTAATATGTTAAAAGATCAAATTTATTACATAATAAAATTTTACATATGATTTTGTGAGATTTTGTTATTATTTTGTCTTTATTTGATTTTCGAATTTTGTCGCCCAATTTTCATTCATTTAAATCTGCATAATTATGTCTTTCGGCTAAGTTAATTGATTCATCTTTTTAATTAACAACATAAATACACTTCTTAAATATGGCTTTGTGTGGCTTTGTCGGACTTAGCAATAGTTAGTAGGACCGGACGGTTCTTGATGTCCATGTATCCTCAAAGAACTTCACTAACCCCAAGTTGGTCAAATACCATATGATTTCGTATTTGAGAATTACATTGATATCCGGAAAAGCTACAAATACATGTCGTGGTGCTGAAACTCCATATTGTGATACTAGTTATGCTCGTGATCGAGTCTAGTCATCGTCAATCATGACATCGTTGATTTGCATCCACTGTCCATAAAAGTGCAGCCGTTCTCCAGTGAGTGATGGTGACATTGCTGAAATCCACAGCGAAAGCTTTGTCAGAGTCACATTTCCATGAAGTGGCACGGTTTCAGCTAATCAACTCCTTCAGTGGACCTGACAGCATCATATGTGCTATTTGGAACGAGAGCAACTGTGTGTTTTGCCCCGAAGATAACTTTTTACAGAAACCAAATATAGTCGACAGTGGTACTGCACAGCTAAATCTCCCCTGAGCAACAATTGATTTTTACGTGCTGCGAATCCCAGATTAAAATTCGCATTTACAAAGAATAAACGTTCAACATCGGCGGCAGTTAATTTTTGGGGACGCCAAAAGCTATAAGGTCGGCTCTCAGCGTGATCAACAGTATCTTTTGCAAACACCATTGACGGACCAGCGGACCGTGCATAATCAACTTTGTATCGGGATAGCCCTAGTAATGTTGTAGCAACATCTACGTCATTGACACATGCTTTGATTCTTTATCAATAATAATATAATGTGTACTACTGAATAATGCCATAATTCCGTTATTGACAATTCCACCCTGCACATTACCCTCTGGATTACCATCGATTTTTACAAGTCTACCCTGAATTTCAATGATTGCCTATGCGGGCAAAAAATATCCTAATGTATTCTGGTATTCGATTCGTCCCCCATGTTGGTTTGGTTCTCGTGCTTCATAAGAATAATATTGATAATCGCACACGGTTTCATCCTTGAGTACTGACGAGTCCAAGTCAATGCTGGATCAGATACACGTTTGAACATTATATTTATATTTGCTGCTGTCTAAAATGATACACCATCATTGCTAGCGATGGCGATGAGGTAACCCACTACCTGCTATCAGATTTACAGTTACATTCCGAGCTTCTTCACCGGCTAATTCCTTCAACTGTTCACTTGCAGCTTGATTTACAATTTTATTAACATTTGCAGACATAACTTCGGTGCTGATCAATTTTACTGGCTGAGGTTTCGTCATATTAATCGTGTTTATCCCTGATTGCTGAAAATGCTTTACTAGCAACATTACCAACAGTACCAATATCTGTATCGCGAACAACGACAATGGCTTTTATTCCCAGTTGTTTTGCAATTGCTTTTAGGGCTGTCCTTCTGCATAGACCCTGAACAACATCGCCGACTCCATCTCTGTAGATAACTTTATATGTTTGTAATTGTGTATTTATCACCCTGACCATTACAGGTCCTCGTTGAGCATTATGTGTAATTATCTTATTTTTGTCACTGATCTAATTGCATCAATCACTGCGGTAATCATCAACGATTTTATCAATGAAGGACCAATAAATATTAATGTCCATTATACCGCCTGTGAATAATCACTGACAAATATCAGCTGTTTCATTAATGATTTCAGAAGAATTTTTGCCGGCTTGTCTTCCGACAATCAGAATTTATAGGCTATCAACATCGGAAAGGACGTTGGACAACGTTTATCAAGGACACTTCCTCGAGTGGCCCAGTCGCTAGCGCTAGACAGACCACTTCCAGTTGTTTCGTCTGCTTTTTCCTTACGATTGATTTTCTTTAATTCTGTAGCTTTTTTATAATGCAAATTGATTTCTTCTTTTCTGTGTTTCCTTTCTTGTTTCACTTATTCAATATACTCACCTACTGTCTGGTGTTATGTATATTTAATTTAATTATTTGTTTGTTAGTTTTAAATTTTTAGATTCCATTACATAACACTGAGTTCAGTTCTGTTTGACCTGATTGATTTTTTTTTTCTATATTTTATTTCATTGACGTAAACTAATATTGTATCTAGTTCTTGACCTCATTCCAAAATCAGTGACAGTTTTGGTTAACAGCTTTTTTAATCTTTCTCAAAGTAAGAATCTTCAAGTTAATTCAAGGTCATACCTGGATTATTTGACAAGTAACATGTATCAATTGTTACAAACTTATATTTTTCCAGAAGAATGATTTTTTGACATTCATCAGGGAATCTGTTTGCATCTTAATTAGCGTATAATTTATTTTTGATAGAAATTTGTCAGTCGGGCTCCAGACAATCGACACGTTAAAGTATTATTATTATGTTGTGACCGGTTCGGGTTGAATTTTTTTTTCTTCAGAATTATAATTTCAAACGATTTTTTACCTGGAAATACAAAAGTGCTTCTACAAAATTCTTGGATTATGACATTTTTTGGAAGTTATACTGAATTCAAAACTGAAATAATATTTTCTGTTATTCAATAATGGACTGTTGACACAGTAGTACTTCGCTGACCATAACAGACATCATCGCCTTCAATTGTGGATTTCATCGGGACTCGAACTTAGTTTCATTCAGGACTTTTTGTTACCATGACTTCTAATTTTTAATTCTTGGATTGTTTCTGGATTTGATTCGCAAAACCGTGAGTTTTTTTTTTGTTTAATTGTTCACTTTGTATTCTCGGGAAATAAATTATTTGTTAAATTTTACAAAGCTTGTTGCCATCATTCTTTTCTATTACATATTTTAAGAGCATAGACTCTTAACACTGGTCAAAAATGTTCAACTGAATAATGTCTTCCTCATATCTGATATGCAGAGTATTAGTAGCAACGCGATATACCTCCTTAACCCAATCGGCAGATTTCAGTTTTAACATATTCTGGTTTTACATACCTATCTCTATCACTATATCCAAACGCGGCTATATTAATTAATTGGCATGGGGCCTTGATGGCGTCATTACCATCCGGCATAAATGTATCTATAACGGCGATGGCTCATCTTCAATTTGTGGTTGAGTACGTTGCCGGGGTGGAGGTATGGTTGCACGAAGACGGCCAACAATATGAACAGGTAATGTCTCAAAAGCTTTTTGAGCTGCCTCAGTAACTGTAATAATTTTCTTTGTTAGTTCGCAGTTGCTTTAAATAACTGTTCTAAACCTTCTGTAAATTCCACCTGAGACTCCTGACGCGCTTGTAGTTGTTACTCGATAGAATCACAGACGGGGAGATATTTTATACTTGCCACTAGTCGCTGTCAAGCTAGTTTAACTGTACGAGATTCCATGTTTTGTGTAAAACCGCTCATGAATATTAATTACGCTGCTAAACCGCTACGGTTCAACAGCAGAGAGGATGATGACCAACAATGAATGTCCCAGATCGGTCAACGAGGACGCATACAAATTTGACACACACGTGTCAAGCAGAAGTCTCGGTTTAGTGCAACCCGGTTAGAGGTCTCGGTATAGTGCTATTGACGTTGTGTGTCATTTTCGTAGGAAGTTTTTTTTTTCTTCACAAATGGACTGTTCTAAAAAATGTGGTCTGTTCTCTCTCTCTCTCTCTCTCTCTCTCTCTCTCTCTCTCTCTCTCTCTCTCTCTCTCTCTCTCTCTCTCTCTCTCTCTCTCTCTCTCTCTCTCACACACACACACACACACACACACGTACGCACATACATACATACATACATACATACATACATACATACATACATACATACATACATACATACATACATACATACATACATACATACATACATACATACTGAAATTTTATTATTATATTTATTACTTGTAGAAAACAAAAATATAAATACAAAAGTACTGTATAATTTTTTAATGTACTAGTTCCTCTATGAGGCTTTTATTACAAATTAATAATTAATGGTTGTATACATTACATCTTATCAAAATCTTATATTATAAACATCACTATTGAAAAATATTTTTTGCAATAATTTTACAAATGACTATATTAATTCTGATCAGTGAATGATCTGGGATATTTCATCCAAACAAAAGTATGCCTCAGATGTATTGGTGCTCTTAAGATATTATGTACAGCGCGACAGGTGTAGGGGGAAGTTGTTTGCATTCGCAACATACACAACGGAGATAATGTTAGCATGCCTATGTTCTAAGGCCAAAATTCCTTTGGGTACTGTACTTGCGAAGGTTGTATATAATCTAAGCACACAGCTAACCAACATGGCTGCTTCGAGGTACTTAAAAAATCAGCATGAATTAATATTAACTGAAGTACACTATCATTAGCAGTTATTGAAGTAGGGGACACGAATTTTGCAAGACTAGATAATACCTGCTTCTGTAAAATGCAATGAATAAATTACATAAATGTATAAAGTATTTTTAAAAAATAGGAAACGATTGGCTCTTTTTTAAAAATTTATCTTGGAAGTCCATTATGTGAAAACGACGAAGTAAAGCTAGCATTTCAGTGAAAGATGGACATTTAAAGTGAGGCCAACTATATACTCTATAACCTAAATTATGTCCATCAATCATAAACCAAAAAAAAATAAAATTAAAAATTCCTTGTACGATACCTAAGGTCTACTTTAAATAGTCAGTAAACGAGTTAATAAAACCTGGGATTTCCTTTTCTTTAAAAGTATACACTATGGAAAATTTGAAACTGTGGATGGCCACCTCTAATTTATAGAAAAACAAGACAATTTATTTGCAGGAAATTTTTCCGTTAAAATAGAAACTCAATCTGTTCGGACCAGATTTGCTGTTTTCATACTTGAATTGAACATTGGTATGACCGAAAGGTAACAAATATAACAAATAGTTCGATTCTTCCTGTCTTCTTGGTCCATCCTTGTTTAGCATATCTCTTAAGTAATCCGAATAGCAGCGATCAACATATTTAACGTATGATCCATATTATTGGCCAAGAAGTTGCGAATGAATTCTTACATGAAACATCAATCGGATGTTGGGAAAGAAACCTTGTAAGCTATGTGAAATACTTTCGTTCACATAGAACAATATGGCGGTGGAAGGAGAGACAATTACAATCGGAGCAATCTCGACCTTTGCTTTCGCAATTTAAGTGGCACACTCCACCACAACCGATGTTAATTTCACGACCCTTAAGAAAATGACGGAGCTTTTCGCCGCCGTTGCTGCATATCACGCGTAGGTGAGGAAAGACAACTGACCGAAGTATGAACCGCCTACACCTTTTCTGAGAGGGCAAAGTAATGTAGAATGACGGAAAGCTGATTTTGGACTTGCGATCAAAGCTCACAATACTCCCAAAGGGTATGAATGACCGGCTAATTGAGATGAAACTGTCGTTTGGAAAAAGACATAAAGACATGCTGAAATCATCTGCGCCAATAAACCAACCTTGACTAGCCCAGACGAATTCATGAATAAATTTTATGAAGAACTGGAGTCTCTTATAGCAGAAATATCAAAGGCAGACAAGCTCGTCGTCCTTGTGACTCCAATGTCAGAGTTGGCACAGATCACAAGAAATGGCCAGGTATCATTAGCAAGAAAAAAAATACGCCTTGGATGCACCCACGTTCTACACACTGACATCTAATGGACTACAGCAATGTCAGGAGAAGAGACAGTCAGAATATACGAGTGATGAAGGCCACGAGATGACCATAGTTTCCAAGGTCAATATCCGGGTTCAGCCAAGTAGACGAAAACAAGGAAAAAGACGTGCCACAAAATCTTAAGGTTTTCAAATTTATACAGGAGAATATGAAACCGTAATTTGTGGATGAACTGTGCAGCAATTAGATACAGTCAATGTAACCTCATAGGAAAACTTGACATCCTTTAGACAGTGTACTCATCTGTACCCAAACCCCTTGATCCCTCCACATGTAAACATAAATACTATCTTGAGGAGATTTCTGAATGAGAAACATCAGAAAGAGTAGGCCTGTTCTGATGTTCTGAAGACAGCACTTCTTCATCCAAGAAGGAAGCCTTCAACAGCATCAAAAGGATTCTCCAATGCAAACTAGGAAAACTACTAGACGCGTGGTTGAACCAAAAGGCAGATGGAATTCAGTGATATGCAGATAGAAATAACATGTTAAAGGTGTATGTTATTTAGAAAACAGCCTGATTAGAATCAGTTTGACCTCTGGAAAAGAAGAGGGACCTTGACATGGTGTTTGCAGTTCGTCAACTCTGAGAGAAATGCAGGAGCAGAACTCCATCATGTACGCGATATTCATCGACCTGTCAAAACACTTTGACATAGTCAGCAGTGGATACATATGAAAAATCATGGCAAAATTTAGATACCCAGAGAAATTCGCCAATTCCATGATGACATACTTCATGTTGTGGATGGCAGCGAGTCATCTGAACCATTCCGAGTTATCCATGGAATAAAGCAGTGTTGTGTGTTGGCCCCAAACCTCTTCAGCATTATGTTAACTAGTGTCTTCCTGCAACACTGGAATCTACATCAGATACCAGACTGATGGCAAGCTCTTCAATTAACAAGACTACGGCCAAGACGAAGCCATGCTAAGTGACTGTTCGATATCTCCTATTTGCTAACGACCGTTAGCTGAATGCCAACTCTTGAGTCCGACACGCAACAGTGTATGGTGACAGTGAACAAGTTCAACTATCTTGGCATCACACTACCATATGCTGTCTGCATCGATGATGAAACCAATGCCAGAAAGCATATATGGCCTTTGGCAGACAACACGAACAGGTATTGTACTACAAACAAAAGGTCTGCAAAGCCATTATATTGCTGACCGTTCTGTATATTTGCGAAACCTTTACTGTGTACAGATGCTATATGTTATATATATATATATATATATATATATATATATATATATATATATATATATATATATATATATATATTTGTTAGCTTTTTTTTCTCTATGATTATAAGTTATAATTGTATTTTACCTGACCTTGTCCAAAATTGATTTCATATTATACATTTATACATGACCAATAACTTTTATATTTATATTTTTAAAAACAAAATCATAGCTAATGTATCTTCTATGATCGTGGGTTAAATATTAGGATCATTATTAATAAAAATAAACATATTTTTAGGGTTTGGGTAAAGGTTATTGGAATTTCCCTATACAAATACCTAGCCTACCTGATGTTTCCCACTTCCTGTATTAAAATGTTAGTAACAAAATTTTCTAAAATGGAAGTTTCTACTAAGTAATAGATTCTTTTCCTTTCGAAAATCCTAATTAGAGTTTCAGAATCTTGTTTACTGGGGAAAAATTATTCCTGGAATAATATCTGAAGCAGAAATCTGTCTTAGTGCCTCTTTTAATAAAACGGTTTGTCTCTATTTCTTTATATATATTTTCCAATAATTAAAACGAACTTGTAGCTTATACCATGGTCTCCCATGATATTACGCACACGAGGCCAGGTACGCATCGTTAAATTGCTAGCGGAACACCGCTCGATCATTTTCGTCAGGTCGTGAAATGAACCTTGAATGTAGTTCGTCCAGCTGAGAATACTACGATATGGAACAGGGGTCGGCAACTTATTTTACATAGAGTGCCACTTTTTTCCGGATTAATTACAAAATGAATATGCGTGCGCCACAAGCAAGAGATTAACACTGCTAAAATCCAGATTTTTGACAGCTCATCATTATTACACCATCTTGAATATTTCCACCGGTAAAATTCATACGATTTTGATATGAACAAGAGGGTGTTTGTATTTGCGTGCAGGCAAGGCGATGGGTGCCATTTACTCGCGGACCTGGGTTCGAAACTCGGTAGAGTACGAATTTAATTTCTCTAACCTGATTGATAGTATTGTTTGTATTTAACTATATATATATATATATATATATATATATATATATATATATATATATATATATATATATATATATATATATAGATACATACATACATACATACATACATACATACATACATACATACATACATACATACATACGTGATTTTAGTTGATCCCGTCGTTTACAAACTAAGATTTTCATGGTAGGTTATACAGGGTATGTTGTATGAAAAGTCTAATTTCTATTCGACAAGCAAGATGACATGTAACGAATTGAAAAGATCTTAAAACAAGAAAACCAAGTGGGACCAATGTCACTCAAAAGCGCAACCGGAGGTTAGATGCGAATGATCTTTAAGGGTGAACGCCTTAAACCATTCGAACACGCGGGGTCTCCACCCCAAACCACTCCCCAAAAAAACAAGCAAGCATTTCGGTGATAATGTGTTATGAGCTTATCCAGTTGGCTCTCCATTGACTAAATATCGTCTTTCAGGATTTTATTTTCACATTTCAGATTCTAACTGTTTTAAAGCAATAAGATATAGCATTCATTTGACTCGTCTCTCTAGCTGTAGCACGAATTGATCGAGTGATCTAAGACGCTCGTCTTTACATATCACATACACCTCACCTTTGTTCGCGTGGGTTCGAGTTTCCTTTCGAACAACGTAGATATGTGAGAGAGCATGCCAGTAGCTTCAATGGCTCTTCCCGTGGTCGTCCCAGTTACTTTGTCCACCAGATATACTTGCCACTATTTATAACAATGGCGGTAAAACTGAAACAGAAACCAAACCAGGGAATTGTCTCTCTGGCCAAAGCAGGGAATCGTCTCTCTGGAAATTACTTGATTGCTTCGTTCCAGGAGGCTGTCTCGTCAGTGTGTGTGTGTGTGTGTGTGTGTGTGTGTGTGTGTGTGTGTGTGTGTGTGTGTGTGTGTGATTTAGATCTTTAACTTAGCTTTAACAATTTTTTAGTCATATCAGTTTATAGTGATGTCTAGCACTGTGGCATCATACCACAGACATGTGGCATGATGTCCCACCCAATCACATTATCACGACACCAGGCCGACCAGTCCTCACACTAGCCTCTTAATGCTGAGCGAGGCAGCTATTAGTACCATTTTTAAAGCCTTTGGTATGACTCGGCCTTGGTTTGAACATCCCGCATCCGAGGCGGACGCAATAATCACTAGGCCACCAGAGCGGTTGGCAACAAAATTGAAAACATACCAATTTTCAACGTCTCCATTTTTGTCGTCCTTTTCATAAATTGGACAAGTACACCAAGTCTCACACACCATAATGAAAGTCTATGCCTATAGTTAAAGACGTCATTCAAGATAACACCTATACGGTAATCATAATATAATTCATTCGTGGTTATGATGTTATAAACTGACACACCAACTATGGTCATGATCTAATCGGAAATGAAGCCTCTAGATTGCTTAAAAGTGTTGACGGGCGGACGGACGCACGAAGGATAACATGCTGGAACCTAAGTTCACTTGGCCTTTGGCCATGTGAAAGAATACAACGGTTGAACGCTAACGAGTATGTAATGGTAAATGGAAAGTATATATGATTCGTTGAAAAGGTACATCTATTCGTCGGAGATTGAGGAGGCGCAAGACAGATAGCAGTATCGATGAGCATGAACACATTTTTTTTGAAAAGATAATAAGTTTATAGAATGAGAAAGATGTGAGGACAAAACAGTGAATTAGAAAATGAAGCGGTAAGAACATGTAAACCATGCGAATTTATTTTTATTACAAAGCTGACAGAAAAAAAGGTTAAACTTGTGTCATGTCAGAAATTTCTCCAAGATAGCATTCAGATACATTATTATACTATTGTCACATCTTCAGTTAGATATACAGTGGCAGTATTCCGTGTAAAATTCTATACAAGTCACCATCATCAATTAGCGAGCTATGCTATATGCTTTCTGAAACATCTGCCACCATCTGTATATACTGGTAATTAATACCACGTAGATTGCTGAGAAGTATATATTTGGTGACCCTGCTTACGTTTGTGGCAGTAAATTTAGCTTGCTATATGTGCATAGGACTTAGTTAATTGATAACTTTTGCTGAATTTGGAAACTGGCCCACATTAACTCATTTATATCGACAACACTGAAGTAATTGCCTTCTGATTTTGCCAGATTGATCTTATGCCCGTTGGATAAAGTATGTAAAATTATACGCAATCAGAAGGACTTGTGAGACAAAAAAGGGGTAAAAATGGTATTAAGTAATCCCAAGTTTAGGTTCGATATGTGACTGAAGCAATCCGTCCGTCCGGCCGTCGAATAGAGGACCTAATGACTTGAGAACTCAAGTAGCATGACATACTTGAACTTTGCAAGCAAGTGGAATAGTTGTTTTTTATATATTAAAAATGAAACCAATGAAACCTTTTTTGTAGCAATTACTTTGGCAGAGATAGTAATAAAAATGACATTGAATTTGAATCAAATTAGTGAATATGTTCGCGTATTTTAGTATATACGTTAATGTTACATACAGACGTAAATACGCATGTAGATAGATCGGTAGCTAGTTTGCTGGATATATGTATAGACGGACGGACGGACGGACGGACGAAGAGATAAATGAATGTTTCTGTGCAGATAAGAAATGTCCTATAAATTATATAAATGTATGTAACATTCGTCTGCTAGTGACACTTACCATAAAGGGGACTAACTAGTTAGTCAACCTAGCACCTTGACATGCGTAAATCAGGAAGGAGCTGATAAAGCTTTGACAACTACCGTATGCGACCGGATACGGAATACGTTATAGCAATAAATCCACTTATCGACGAATCTGTCGGTGTTGTCGTCCCCGCATAAAGCAACGATCTAGGCAACGCGTTTAAAACCATAAAATGATTATGAAGAAAAAAAAGTGAAAAAGTGAATAGTTCCTAATTTATGAATCTAATAGCGCCAGACATAAGTACATCCAATACTTCCGATTGGCCTCTGTTGTCACGATGGCTGTAAATCAATAGGGTAGGTATATATTATTGCAGTTCGAAATAAGAAGAAACTCCGTTTTTATGAGACCATGTTTCAGTTTTCCACTCAACTACGTGGGCAATCTACCACTTCATGGTAGGTAAGAATTGTTGAAAGGCGCAATGTAAACAATCATTGTTGAATAAGTTATAGGGAGAACGCTTTTCTGATGTTTACTGCCTTGTGCTCAAGTAATTACGTGTTTTAACGTATTGTAGAATTGCGTCGATTTAGCCCCCAAGATAAAAGGAGTTACATAAGTTTGTATATCTGATAAACTATTTTCTTTTCGCATGATACAGGATATAAGAGCAATTAAAACTGTAACTCTTTTAAAGTTGGCTACCAGGTACCATACACGCACTGAAAGTGTGGAATTTTGGTGTATAACCGATATCTTGGAGAGGTATGTATGCTTGTAGTAGTTGATTGAAATATTTTTAAATGTCAGACCACGATGATGAATTTTCTTTCTTTCGCATAATCAAAAACGTATTTCATGTTAGATAGGAAACTAGCAATTATTTTTACCAGCGGATAAACGGTACTTACACTTAAATGTATGTGCAAATTTTGTCTCAATGTCCACATTTTTAGATTTTTTACGCGAGAAACCCATCTCCCCCCAGAGGTAATGGGGAAATAGAGGAGAGCAATCGGTTAGCCACCAAGTTGTTTCACTCTGAATATTCACAGTTTCACACACATTCACTATTATTTCATTTTTACTATGTCAGTTTGCTGGACGGGTGGCTATATACATGACAAAGAATATTGCTGAAATGGAAGACATTTGCATCAAGAATAAAAATTTCCGAGACAAAAAGTTTAGGGGCAAAATCTCAGTACAGAGCAAGATGCCTAAAAAGCATACTTGTTCGCACATACGAGCTCTAAAACGCGTGGTAAACATTTGTCCCTTCATTTTCCCCATCTTAAACATTGGTTTTTTGCGTCTTATTTGTTGTTGTTGGGCTTAACGCCATTTTTCAGCACACGATAGGCTATTCATGGCGGTCAGTATTAATGGTGGAGGAAGAAATCGGGAAATCCGCGGAAAGAACCACAGACCCACGAGAAGCTACTGGCAAGCTTTCTCACATATCCACATTCGCCAAATCATGGACTCGAACTCACGCAGACAGAGGTGAGATGGCAGTGATCCGTAACAGACAGCCCTTTAGACCACTCGGCCACTCGGGGCCCCCTTTTGCGTCTTATTTTAGGGCTTTATATGTTATACCATACCAAATCACATCAAAACGATGGATGGAATCAATTTACTAATACAATTCGAATGCCACTTATATTTTAGACTTAACCAGGTGTATATGTGATTCAAATAAGTTCTGGTATCATCGATCCTAGTTCTGCAATGTAAGACATCTACACTAATATTTATGTTGTTTGGGTCGACTGGCGTCTTATTGCCTTAAAAAATGGCGTCGTGTAGCATTTTTTCCGGTCTATGGATAGCGAAATTTTCAGGAATGTCCTTGACAGATCATGTTGACACTGTCCAACAAAGTCTAATTTCTTTGGTCAGGATATACGTACTCTGACGTACATTTCAGTTCCCTGGAATGCAGCGAAAGCCCGAAATTCTGACGTCAGCTGATGGATTGATAAGTATATTTAAAATATTAGAATATGTTTGTTTCGTTAAAGAAATGTACTTCAATTGAATCCGACTTCGACATTCTTCGGCTCACATTGCATTTCAACAAACTGAAATGAATGCCAACAAAACTTGAAAACGCATCCATTTAATCGTGTCAGAATTAAAATCCATTAGAAAAGGACATCAGAGTAAGTAAAGTCCGAATAAAATAATCAGACCTTCGTTTAAGGAAAAGTGTCAAGATGGGCTGCCAAGTGTGAGATATTTCTGAAAATTTGGCATCTCATTCCCCTGACAGCCGACTGGGGCACACGCTACATAACGACATTTGTTTACGCAGTACGACATCAACCCAAACAAAATAAATATAAGGGTACACGTGTTATGTCGTATGACTACATCGATCCGAGTTAGTATTGATTAAACAAACATTTACCTCGAGATTAATGTGAATTAGAGCTTGAAGCATATGACAGAAATTAATGTAGTATGCCTGAATCCAAAAGGTAACAATGTGTCATTAATAAGTTATATTCCAATGTACTCCTTGCAAAAACTGATGTGGGAAAAAGTGTTCCACTGATATATTTTAACTGTATCGTACCACTGATATCTAAATAAATATCCCCAACTCATTTCAAGACGAGGTTTCATATCGGTCTTAGTTCGAACTTCTGTCAGTAGTCGTGCATGACAAAATCTGAAATAAATTTACATTAAATCAGTAAATCAATAAATCAAAACTTTGTTTAGGCTATTTACATGTAAGCCAGAGCAAACCCCCCCCCCAAGAAAAAACAACAAATATTGTCGGTGGAGATGGTTTTTCTGCAATATGTAACTGAAACTGCAGTACATGTACATACCGAAAGAATATTCGTTAATTATTGCTGGCAAGGTATGATTACGACCACGTTGGCTCAGGAAGATTCCTGGAGCACGTAAGAATGAATCCATAACTCCTAGATGAGTGCCACTAACATCAAATAAATTCAGCATAGTTACAATTGTATCAGTTTCCGACTATTTTACATTTAATGTTCAGTATATACTAAAATTTAATTTTTTTTCATTAGTGATAATGTAAAAAGAAAAGAAAATGCTTAAATTCGTTGTAAAGTCACTACCATTGCGATAGTAGATCAGTTAACAGTTTTCAAACATTATTTTGTACATCAAAAAGCTTCAGTTATTAACATTGGTGTTGCAATATTCAATCAGTTGAATCAGGTGGGTGACATAATCCGAATAATTCTAAAGAATTTCTAATAAATCACGAATAACCGAGAAAGGACATTTTCTACAAAAAAATAATTGCTCTACATAAGTATTACAACAAACCAGAATCCACACAAATTACTCAATAAGATATGAACAAATGCATTTTTCCTTTCGATTTTGTTCCTATGGGCATCTTTCCAGGTTTATCTCCATTATGGTGTAAGTACAGGATGTGCGTGCGAATTCATTGATATGACTTAATTTCCGAACATTTATTTTAAAAGATATGAGAGGCTTTTTAAAAGTTATTTGGGTTTATTTTCAGACTTGTAACTCCGATTATATACAGTGGGAGGTGAGTCTCTGCAAGATCAGAGGAAGAGAGACTACTCTGTGATGTGATAGCTAAATAGCTGTAGAAAAGCGTTTTAATTTTATTAAAAAAAAGACATGGCAATGTACTGGAAATCGCCATACATTGGTCAGTCCGTAAGACAGGGTCCGGGAACAGTTATTCTTCAATTAGAAGACATATATCTGTTTCCTCAGTTTTATTATAAGCGACCCTCAACAGTTCATCCCACATATTCTCGTCCATTGCAAGGGATTCTAAAGAACAAAAATTGTAAGGACATCCAGGCGGATGGAAGAGCGTCAACGCTTACACAGTACAAATCCGCCGAAGGGAAACTGTCTCCGCGCTACTCTTTTCTAACAATCAACAACAAAGTTGCCGCGGAAATGAGGTTATCACCTAGTTGGAGCCAGTCAGCAAATGCTTGTTCTCAAAGTTCTCCAAAAAGCAAGGGAAAAGGAAGAAGAGTTCACTTCAATGACAAGTTCTCTCGTCTACAGAGTCTGGAACAGAAGTACAGGATGCCGTTCTTATTGGATGAGAGTGACATGTATGCTTTCCATCCTCATTCGGACCACAGCTCTAAGTATCTGAGAAGCCCGAGATATGAGACAGGTCAAAGACAAAATGTCAGACGATGCGAAAGTGGTGCTCGTCAGATACATTGTGAGTGTAGTCAACTGGAAAAGAGTTTGCTCCATTCCAGGGAAAGGACACCAACTCCTTCTAGGGACAAACTTCTAACCCCTACCATGGACCAAAGCTCCCCTCGGTCACAGACTTCAAAGTCAGCAACTGAAAACCGACGACCTACGAATCGAATTCACAAAGATATCGAAGACTATTTAAATATTTCTAATGTCATTAGATCTCGACAGCAGTTTAACAAGCAGTTCTTTACGATTCGTGGCAATGAGAAGAAGATACATACAGTATGTTCTAGAAATGTTTTGAGTAAAAATAATGTCATTAAGTATGAGGAAGAACAGGCCAGTTCAAATGTTATCAATCTAAACTCTCCGACTCGCAGGAAGACAACATTTGTTGGCTACAGCTTCAGGTCCTCGCCACTGCAGGACCAGCTCGTTGCCTCGACATTTTTTGAGACTAATCTAGACCATGTGCCATCGCATAATTTGTATATCAAAGACGAGACTACTGATGACGAACAAGTAGAAAATGTATCTGATTTCATGGATGTGACATCAGATAGAGGCAGTTTCCAAGATGGAAACGAGCATGCTCTAGGGTCGGACGCAGGTCAAAAAGATATATTACTGGAGAGCAGAAACGAGGAAATTCTGCAATGGATAGAAGCGGTAGATGCTGCACAAACAGAACAGAGGTGATGCCATATTAAATACAAGAGTACCATCCAGTTTACACATCTACACTTGGTTTTACCAAGTTACCTGAAAAGGCCATGTGTTATTAAAGTGATTCAAATCTCAAACAAATGGATGAATTGTGCAATTATTACTCTTTTTCTGACAGAAGAACTGTTCATTGGTTGCTAGGCTGACATAGGAGAGTAATTTATTATCTCCTTAAGGTTGTTATTTTTTTTCTGTAGCCAATATATTGCCTGTGTCGTAATTATGTACAAAGATTTTGAAAGCATGTCGATGCTTATTATGTATAATAAAAGCTGACATTTCTAAAATGTTTACATTGCGGAAAACGTATATGTCCAAAAGGTTTTAACTGTAGCTTATAATAACCAGTATATATTCATACTGTTTTTGAGAAATGACTCTAGACTTCCCATGTGTTTGGCCTTTGAAGAGTGGATCTGGACTTTCAACGCTGAGACATTGGCTTTATTCATAACTTTGGAATGTAATATCTCACAAACCATTAAAGGTATTTACGTTAAATTTTCAAATTTGGCTATTTTTTTTAAAATAGTCCTGACAATTTTGACAACTCTTGCCTCGGTGGTCCAGAAAAATTTAGCGTTAATATTTTGGGATTCTGATTGCTAGAATTGACATCATGTACTGACGATATCTTTGCAGCATCATCTTAAGGTTGGTTTATTGATGATTAGTTCTAAATGTTTTATTCATGTATTATGCTTAGGCTACTCTTGTGTGTGTGTGTGTGTGCGTGTGTGTGTGTGTGTGTGTGTGTGTGTGTGTGTGTGTGAAACATCTTTGGGCCAAAAAGATAATGTGGCTTATTATAAACAAGTAGGGTTCATTTTAAAAATTTATGATTTCTGAATATGGGATTTCGGGAAAAGTCTGTTTTATTGAAAAGTTTGATTTATGAATTCTATGCCTGCTATAAAAGTAGAATTAGATGGTTACCTTTCCGTGAAATATTTTTTTTTAAATCATACTTGTACTTTACATTTGGTTTTTACACGAGTTCATGGCAAAAAAGGAAATGGGATGAAAAACATATCTTTATTTTGAAACTGAAGTAGGAGTTACAGCGGAGTTAATTTTATTGAGTCACCAGAGGATTTGTACAGAAAAATATCAACTGGTGAAAATTTACCAAATAAAATAATTTCCCAAATCGGCAGTTGGCAGAAAGGAGGACAAATAGTGTTTTTTATCGACTAGGAGTTGCATCTATGATATGACTGATGACTATAAAACAAACACTATCTATATTACAACGAATGATTGTAAAAAAAAAAACCAGTATCTATCATAGGCCAAATGGCAAATGACTGTACAAAACAAACATCTATCATACAGCAAATGACTGTACAAAAACAAACAGCATCAGATGACTGCAAACACACATTATGATATGGCAAATGACAGGACAAAGCAAAAATCGACCATGGTATGAATGATGATTGTATAAAAGAAAACACCATCTATGATATGGCGGATGACTGTACAAAAACAACAATCCTTATATAGCGAATTACTGTTACTATAATATATTGACACTGTGGGAAAATAATAATAATTATAAGATTATTTATTATTATTATTATTATTATTATTATTATTATTATTATTATTATTATTATTATTATTATTATTATTATTATTATTATTAACTCCGTGGGAGAGAAAAAACTAACAATATTTATGATATGGCTGATGACTTTACCAAAACAAATAACAATCACTATATGGCTTACGACTGTACAAAAACACCGTCTATGATATGGCTCATGACTGTTAAAAAAAACAAGTAGAATCTATAAGACGAATGACTATATAAAAACAAACAGCATATATCATACGGCGATTGACTGCACAAAAATAACAATTTATCCGTAAGCACTTTAGTAGAAAAATCCCAAATTACTGAGGTTACTTGGTGTTGATGCTATGATAGTGAGGTAATATGTTCAATATTTAATACATTAAAATTACCGAAATACCATTTGAGACGTGATCGAAACATGCGTTGCATTTAATGATCTTTCACTAGCAAAGACTTTCTCCCCATTAACATTTAAAAGCATTGGTATAAGACGGTCTTTACCAGTCCTTTAATTCGATTTATATCCTGCGTGAGAAATGCAGACAAAACAAACGAAATCATTGAAATCATATTTCTATAGAATTTTTGGACATATTTTGAGTAACTAGAGACATGTAATTTGATTTGGCAATCGTAATTGAGAATAATTTGATTTTTCTAGTGTAATTGAGTGAATACCGTTACCCCTAATGTCTTTTACTAGCATTTGTAATCTTAACTTAAACAAATGGCGGTATATCAGATACATTGATTTCTAGCAACAATTTAATTTCTCCTTTCCAAAGTGGCTTTCGTCATGGTCGTAGTACCAACGACCATCCGGTTAGACTCGAAACATTTATTCGTGATACTTTCGTAAAGAGGGAACATTTAGTAGCGGTTTTCTTTGATTTGGAAAAGGCCTATGACACAACATGGAAGTACGGGATACTAAATGACCTACACGATCTGGGTCTAAAAGGCCGACTGCCCTCATTCATATCAAACTTCCTCTCAGACAGGGAATTCAAAGTACGAGTGGGCTCCACCCTCTCTGATATACACGATCAAGAGACGGGTGTACCCCAGGGCAGTATTTTATCAGTGACGCTTTTCAATATAAAGATTAATAGCATCACCAAGTGTCTGATGCCAGGTGTGGATTGCTCATTATATGTTGATGACTTTTTAATATGTTACCGATCCAAACACATGCATACAATTGAAAGATAATTACAACAAAACATAAACAAAATTCAAAATTGGGCCAATACTAATGGCTTCAAATTCTCGAAATCAAAAACTGTCTGTATGCATTTCTGTCAGTTACGAAGACATCACGATGGACCTAATCTCACGCTGGAAGGAACACCTATTCCAATTGTTGAGGAAACAAAATTTTTAGGCATTATCTTCGATAGAAAACTGACTTTTATTCCACATCTGAAATATTTGAAAGCCAAATGTTTGAAATCTCTTAATTTACTTATAGTAATAGCGCACACTGACTGGGGTGCTGATAGGAGAGTCATACTCAATTTATACAGAACGTTTATCCGCTCCAAATTAGACTATGGTTGCGTTGTTTATGGTTCAGCAAGGAAATCGTATTTAAAGATGCTTGACCCAATCCATCATCAGGGAATAAGACTTGCCCTGGGAGCATTTAAAACATCCCCGTGTGAAAGCCTCCTCGTCGAAGCGGATGAGCCACCTTTATCACAACGCAGAGAAATGCTTTCCGCACAATATGCTATCAAATTAAGATCCAGCCCTCTGAACCCAGCTTTTTCGGCAGTTTTTGAACCAAAATATAAATCCTTATATGACAATAAACCAAATGTCATACCTACATTTGGCATTAGAATATCACAATTTCTCGAAAGTACTCAAATTGATTTTTCAAAAATTCTGAAAGCCAACATCTCCGAAACGCCCCCATGGCTACTCCAGCAACCAAGGGTAATTTTTACGTTACATGATGGAAAAAAATCGGAGACAAACCATTCCATTTTCCACAACTCTTACCATGAACTCCTCTCACAATTTGAAAAATATACAAAAATATATACCGATGGATCAAAAGATGAGGAAAAGGCTGCTGCAGCCTTCGTAAGTGGAAACCACACAACCAAAGTTCGCTTGCCAAATGGTACATCCATTTTTTCAGCCGAAATTAGAGCAATAGACCTTGCTTTGCAATACATTGCAAGCAAGCGTATTTCAAATAGCATAATATTCTCCGACTCACTATCAGTACTTCAGTCACTACATAACAGAAAACTGGAGAATCCATTATTAGCAAATATTCTCCTTAAGCATACTGAGCTGAGTACCTCCCACAATATAGTATACTGTTGGTTACCCAGCCATGTAGGAATTAAAGGCAATGATAAAGCAGATCGTGCTGCTAAAATGGCCCTATTACTGGAACCAACTGATTTTAAGGCACCCTATACTGATTTTAAACGTTGTATCAAAGACTGTTTACGCCAGAAATGGCAGGCATCATGGAATGATGCCGTGAATAACAAACTTCATGCCATTAAGCCAACCTTAGGAGAATGGACCCCTTCCTACTGATCCGTCCGTAGAGAGGAGGTAGTCATTGCAAGAATTCGACTCGGTCATACTTATTTAACACACTCCTACATATTAAAAGGAGAAGACCCACCAGAGTGCATAGCTTGTAATGAACCATTCACCGTTAAGCACTTTATGCTGGAATGCTTCGATCTTGAACCTACGCGTAATCATTACTACGTTGTGCAAGACATGAGGGAGCTCTTTGATACAGTTAACATTACCAACATTATAGACTTCCTTAAGGAAGCAAACATTTATAGTAAGTTATAGCTTTTATTTTATCACCTTGTTTAGTTTTGTGTTATATTTATGCAGTCAATAAATTTTAATTGCCAATAATATATTTTCGTTGTCATACATTTGCACACCCCGTTGATCGGGTAACTTTTAATTATTTACAATCGTTCACATTTTTATCGGTTCACCTTTAAACTCTTTGGTCTCCAATCGCTGGTCGATAAAATTATTTTACCATTTATAAATGTAAAAGGATATAAAATAATGTTTGGCGCTAAATAGCCACATAGTGCTGATGCGCCGTAAAATATAAATCAATCAATCAACAATGATAATTGATTCACATCAGTCAAATTGCATGGAAATTATCTTTATTGTAACTAAAGTTATCATCTAGGTGTGTGTGTGTGTGTGTGTGTCTGTGTGTGAGATTTGGATTTTTAACATAGCAGCTTTAAAAAAAATTGCTATGATATCTGAAGTGTGACAGTTCATAGAGATGCCTTTCAGTGGGGAATCATGCTAAAGACATGCAGCATCATGTCCCACCCAGTCACATTTTCCTGAAACCAGGCCGACCAATCCAAACAATAACCTCTGAATGCTGAATGCCTGGCAAGGCAGCTGTTATTACCATTTTTACAAGTCTGGGGTTCGAACCTGCGAACTCCCACATCTGAAGCAGATGCTCTAATCACTTTCATCACCACTATCATCTTGGGATTAAAACTAATAGGTAACAATTTTTGCTTTAGCTCAGTTATTTTTGTCATCAAGCTATCTATGCTAATCTATAAATCAAATTTATCTGCATAATATGTCAATCACATGAGATAAAGGATATAAATCTAAAGATACAAATAAAAAAGAAATCCTCATCTTCCTAAAACCATTTATTATGATAAAGAAAAATAAGCCTTTACAAATCTACATGAATACAGTCTATATATATCAATTACTAAATGCAAGCCTGCAACTTATTATGTATAACTGATAATTGTAAAAATTATTCATAAGAAACTTATGCTGACCAGTAAGAAATACATGCATACCTTCTCACTGCTGGAAGTCAGGTAACTGAGGTTGTATCAAGACACATGTGATACGGTGATATGGGCAACTGTAAATTATTGCAGCAGTTTCATCTGAGTAAAGATATTCCTGGTTACAAACATTTAGACCCATTCAGAAAATTATTTTTTTTTAAATTGACTTAACCTTTGTAACAAACATTTAGATTGGTTAAAATTGCATCAAGTGATGTAAAAAATCAAAACTGTTAAGTACATAATGAAATAAAGGCAATACTTGTGGATTCATTCACCCTTTTTGTGTGCTTTGACAATGTAAACAGAGGTTAAAATAAAGTTCTTCTATTGTGTACACAAGATTCATTTTTACTGGGTTTTTTTTAAAATAACTATTCATTTCAGTTTTGGTTTCATACTTTACATCACAGCACAGCAACACAAATAGGTTATTTATGCCAAGGCAATTGGAGAAAAATGCCTTGCCCAAGGACACACCATGGTAGCTGACCAGGCAGGTCCATTGGTAGAATTCAAACCCACATCCTTTCAGTAAGAGTTTGGCATGTTAAACCACTGAGCCACTGCAGCTGCCACATATCTGTCTGTAATTGTAAATGTCACAAAATTGATCAAGTATGAAACTTTATTAAACATCATCAATGGCTTTTCTTCCCTACAGCCCTTCATGCAGTGTGCAATAAATTTTCAAGCTTCAGGACTTCTGGTCTGGCTTAAAATTGACAAATCAAAGTCATCTGGTTAGACAAAACTTGAAGACTTATTTGTTAAATTTTGGCTGGTTTTAGTTAGATATATTCTAATATGTGCTTAAATACAGAGCAACCCCACAATAATATAGTAATTGGGGTCCATTACTGCTGACTGCATTATGTACTGAACCACCATACTGCAGTATAGAAAGATTAAATATTTAATGAATGTGTGTTAGATTGGTGGCTAATTAAAAAAAGAGGAATTCAGACAGCTCCAAGCTTGATGAAAATGACTATTATTTATGTGCAAGAACATTAACTATGATCTCAAAGTTATAGATTTGTGAAACTAAACTGCATTATTTCTATGTTTGTCACCTTGGCTGATGTTCTGAGTAGTGTGACAAAATAAGGGACGTCTAAGAAGAAATGTTGGATGCCATGATGACCATGTTATATTCAAATTCGTTTAATAAAAAACATGTTATGGTGGGGTTTCCTTTGACATGCACACACAAGAACCAATAGTATCAGTACAACAAAAAAATAATTTCAAGATAGAAGACATATTTTGCTGGTGGTAAAGAAAACCATGAACTGGTTTTTATTTTCTACCCAAAATATTCTTAATGCCTCAAAAGTAAATCTGCTTCGGTAAGTTTATACACAATCTTTGGAAAAACTAATATGTTTAGTAACCTTTCAATGTATAACATCTCTACTGTGCCAACAAAATAATTTAAATTAAAAGTTTTCGAATTTTGGTAGTAAAAATTGCACATAAAATTGCTAACATATGAGGTCTAATGTATATTAATCCACAAAATCTTCTCAAAGCTGCCAAGGAATGAAGAAGAATGTATTTCTCAAAACTGTCTTTCACCCAGGTATTTCTTAGCGAATATTTCAATAAAGTCATTCAATTAGAACTCATACAGTGCACACAACTACAAAACAACATGGATGCATAATAATGTTGCAGCAGTTCTAAATCTATGTTGTTTGTTTTATCTATGATCTAAAGTGATCTGTCAGCACAATATATGTTAAGTGAGGAAACTGCACACAGTTACTTCCCTTGAATCAGATAACGGTGTGGCCACTGGCAAAGCTAGTCCAACAATAAATAAAACCCAGGTCTTTAGTCAAGTTGTGTTTCCTTTACCAATACAATCATTCTGTTTCTATGTAATATTTTCTGTGGACAACAAGTCTTTTATTGAGATCTGAACTACATTTGTTGAATGATTAGGTTCAATTTCAGTTTAGAAGTAACTATATGGATTTGGAATGAGTCCAGTCTGCAATTTTTCTTTTTACTTAAATCCAAATACAGAAAAACAGTTTTTAGTGCCAATCAAGGCAAAATATTTACATACTTTATATAACTTGTAACACAAGTGATTCTTTAAAATTGTTTTATAACCTTTTTTAAAACATTCTTTCATAACATTTGCTTTTTGCTTTTTTTTCTTGGACAATCTTTCAGAAAATAAATATAACAGGTTTCTTCTTTGCCAAAAATGCAAGCTACTTCTAAAGTTTGGTAACAGATGATGATGGAGTACTTAGTTACTGAGCAAAAATGTAGGTATGTATATGGTTTGGTTACGTTTGGATTTGTGCTTCTACAATACAGCAAAACAAGTTATTTAGGTCAAGGTAATTGTAGTCAAGTGTCATGAAAAAGGACAGACCATGGAAGATGACCCAGGCTGGTGTGCTGATAGGATTCAAATCTGCACCCTTTTGGTCATGAGTCCAGCAAGCTAACCACTCACCCTCCTATATGTATGTAAATATATGTACGGATGTATGTCTGTATGTATGTAAGTATGTATAGTGTTTGATGGCATATCAACACAATACTGGCTAAATGATACCAATTAAAATTTAAGATTCCAAAAATGTACAAATAAAAAATTGCAAAAAAGAACCCTACTCATGGAAAATAAACACTTTTAAATAAATGTAAACATGAAGTACTGCAAGATAAAAGATAAAGATGTTAAAATTACATGAAAGGAAAAAAAAGAGCATCAGATCATTAAAAAATAGGATGGACAGAACAACATTATATGACATGTTCCACCTTAAGGTGGGCATATAATAATCTCTAAGGCAATGAGAACATATTTAAAGACTAAATTGCAAATGTATTACCAATCAATATGGAGATGTTATTTTGATCATAATAAAAAAAATGATATAAATATTTTATTGCAGTTATGTGAATTTTAAATGCAGCACATCTCAGATAAAAGAAAGAAAATTTAACATTTGAAATTATATTGATGACATCAAAAATTAGCTGTGGTCTAACTAATTTACAAAACTTTACATTAAATTACAGGAAATGTTAAAATAGATACAAGTGATATTTGCCATCACAAATTACTCAGCAACAGGATTAGCAATAATCTGAATGATAGGACTATTTTTCTGTGGCACCACAAAAGCAGGAGATAATGGGCATTAGGTACACCTTAGACATGGGTATTTAATGTTCTATAAATAACACAGAGCATTTACACATGGGTATTTACTGTACTATAAATAACACAGAGCATTTACACATGGGTATTTACTGTACTGACAAAAAAAACCCTGATCTTAAAGGACAGTAGTTCATATCAAGATCATATAACTTGTAACTATTATTAGCAAACACTATTTGGTAAAACAAAATGAACATTATGACAAGTGAGCAAGGAAGAGGGAAGAGTCTAATCTATTAATACATGAGAGGTATACAGAATTGGGTACACAATGTTTACAGTTGAACTTGATATACAAACACAATAAATGTATTTCTACGTCTATAGGAAGAGACCACAATTTTCTACAGCTATAGGAACTGACCATAAAATGTTCAACTGCTATAAGGATAAATCATGTTTCTACAGCTATAGGGACTGACCATCATTTTCTACACTTATAGGGAGTGACCATCATTTTCTACAGCTATAGGGACTGACCATCATTTTCTATAGCTATAGTGAGTGACCATTTTCTACAGCTATAGGGACTGACCATCATTTTCTACACTTATAGGGAGTTACCATCATTTTCTACAGCTATAGGAATTGACCATTTTTACAGCTATAAGGATTGACCATCATTTTCTACAGCTATAGGGACTGATCATTTTCTACAGTTACAGGGATTGACCATCATTTTCTACACCTATAGGGACTAACCATCATTTTCTACAGCTATAAGGATAGACCATCATTTTTTTACAGCTATAGGGTCTTACCATCATTTTCTACTGCTATTAAGAACTGACCATCATTTTCTACAGCTATAGGGACTTACCATCATTTTCTACAGCTTTAGGGACTGACCATCATTTTCTACTGCTATTAAGAACTGACCATCATTTTCTACAGCTATAGGGACTGACCATCATTTTCTACAGCTTTAGGGACTATCATTTTCTACAGCTATAAGGATTGACCATCATTCTGTATATGGATTGACCTCACTTAAGAATTTGCAATCCATACTTTTCTTGTTAGTTGTCTATGGTCATCATATGATGGTTTCATAATGTATACAGTATGACACACTTTAATGACATTAAACACAGTTCTGCAAATATAGCAAGTCAATTATATGATAGAAATAAAACTGAATAGTTATTTTAGCAACATCATGTAAAAAGAGAAAAGAAATGAAGGGAAGAAAAAAATAATTAGTGTATAGGCTGGCATGAAAAAAAAAATTCCCAGTCTCAGTTACATAATCTAACCCCTCAACAATGAATTCCATGTCTTGCTACCAAATCCAACATATACTCTGTTGGTCTCACTAACACAAGCATGATGGGATATAGTATCAAATTTTTAGCAGCAATATTGGTGTGCTAGTAATGTTAAACATCTTGCATTGAAGTTTTATCAGGGGAATCAGTCAGCACCAAGAAGCATATGCAACTCCTGGTTATGTGCAACTGTTGTGATTTTAAGCAAGAGCTAAACACACTCTTTCTTCAAACAAATTCACCTAATTGCTGTGAAAGAGTACTTTCACATGAGGATTCCAGACTCCAACTTTGACGAAACCTGGTAAATCAAAATTTGCAATATTCAAAAATCTTAAATATTCATGGCGATCCATTTCATAGTTTGGATGAGATCACAGCATTGCAGGGATAAAATTTCATGTGATAAAGCTTTATCTATTTTTCATAATTTCAACAAATTATATTTGTGGTGGATTAAGTTTTGTTAATATTCATTAACCATCATAAAACAACCAGAATTAACATTTCTGGTTTGAAATAGTTTTAAAATCACTGTAAATATACATATTCAGCAGACTGCAAAGGGAAGGTCACATTGAACCAGCTAAGATGCATAACACAGGTTCACTCGTGGTTGATTTTTACAGAATTTGTTGCTAACGTGAAAAAAACTGCTAGCTTTTGTATACATGACCCATGCAACATTAGTTCTAGCTTGTGTATCTAAAACATTTATACTAGCTTGTGTAAACAAGACATACACTGTATATTTATACTAGCTTGTGTATACAAGACATAAAATGTATATTTATGACTGTATGTATTGCACAGCCTAATGACCTTCTCTCATGCAATGCTGCAAGTATAAGATTTACAGCAATACCCATGTATAGTTTTGTCATGTATAATGCCCAAACTCACAAATGGAAAACCATTTTTTTTTCTTAATAAGGCAAGAAAGCACAGAGTAAGTATCAAGTACTAAAACATTATTGATGTGCGACAGTAATACTGTAGCTGAGAGAAACAAAATACAATGTGAAATCAGAAATATAAACCACAGTATGGTATTAAAACATCATGAGTTCTACAATGGATATGGATATTTGTATTCATACTTGTAAGAAGTATAAAATTTACTTTTAAATATTGATCTGGCAGGCATACATTAATATCTACTAGTATACATGATGGCAGGTAATACATGCAAGTCAAAGAACAGCAAAAAGTATATCCATGATACATTATATGACTAATACAAATTACACAAAAAAATAATATATATATATATATATATATATATATATATATATATATATATATATATATATATATATATATATATATATATATATATATAATAAGCTGAAACAAGCATACATAATTACCATTACAAATTAAAACAAATACATGTATGTGCATTAACTGAGATGTGAAATTGCTACAACTTGAACTAGATCTGTCATAGAGTGCTTCCAGAAAAGCCCTGGCAACAAGCTGAACTAGATCTGTCATAAGAGTGCAAGTCATAGAACAGCAAAAAGTATATTCATGATACATTATATGACTAATACAAATTACACAAAAAATAATACATATATAATAAGCTGAAACAAACATAATTACCATTACAAATTAAAACCAATAAATGTATGTGCAATAACTGAGATGTGAAATTGCTACAACTTGAACTAGATCTGTCATAGAGTGCTTCCAGAAAAGCCCTGGCAATAAGCTGAACTAGATCTGTCAGAAAGGGCTTCCAGAAAAGCCCTGGCAATAAACTGAACTAGATCTGTCATAGAGTGCTTCCAGAAAAGCCCTGGCAATAAGCTGAACTAGATCTGTCAGAAAGTGCTTCCAGAAAAGCCCTGGCAATAAGCTGAACTAGATTTATCAAAGTGTGCTTACAAAACAGTCCCAGCAAAATATGAAGAACAAATACAATTGTTTAAAAAATTATCTCAGACTCCGACTCTGTTTTTACAGGACATAATGTCTAGTCATCTTATAAAAGCATACAAAGTTTCATGAAGAGTTCCTGAAGAATGTGGTTCATGATTAGACAGACCAGACAAGCAAAATTCAGTATACAGACCAAAACTTACATATGCTGGTGATATAATTAAAATCAGTTTTGAGTTCAAGGGTGTCCAAAGGTCATAAGACTTATGATTACTTTTGTTGTTGTTGTTATAGGGTTTAACACCATTATTCAGCACAAGATAGGCTACACGTGGCGGCCAGTATTAATGGTGGAGAAGAACCCTAGAAAACCCCAGGAAGAACTACCGATCCATGAGAAGCTACTGGCAGGCTTTCTCACTTACCCAGGTTAGCCGAATCTGGACTGGAACTCATGCAGACAGAGGTGAGATGGCAGTGATCCGTAACAGTCAGTGCTTTAGACCAATCGGCCACTCATGGCCCGATTACTTTTGTAGCCACAGAAGTAATGAGGATACAAATGGACATATGCATGTCCAGTATGATTTTATAGGGAAAATTCATAGAAACTGTCACACTTTATTTTTTGACAGCTAAGAGTTTGATACATCTGGAAAATATAAATGAAGTTTGGAAAACTTGTACTTAAATATTTCAGCTTAAACTTTTGACAATTATGCATCTCTAATGCATGGTCAGTAATACCAAATTACAGCATGGTCAGTAATACCAAATTACAGCATGGTCAGTAATGCCAAATTACAGCATGGTTAGTAATGCCAAATTACAAAATGGTCAGTAATGCCAAATTACAGCATGATCAGTAATGCCAAATTACAGCATGGTCAGTAATGCCAAATTACAGCATGGTCAGTAATGCCAAATTACAGCATGGTCAGTAATTCCACATTACAGCATGGTCAGTAATGCCAAATTACAGAATGGTCAGTAATGCCAAATTACAGCATGGTCAGTTATGCCAAATTACAGCATGGTCAGTAATGCCAAATTACATGGGGATATTTGACTGATAATACATCAGAGGACAGCAAAAGGTTTGTTTGTTTTGAAATCACTTTATGTTCTCTTTAGTGGTATATAAACTGCAACTAAGAATGTTATTTGAGCTAAATATTTTTATAAAAACACATTTATACCAACATTAAACCTTGAATTATGTTGCTTTTAATTCTGAGATCTTTGTCTTCCATCAAGGACTTAAGTTTGTGATGATTTCCAATCAGTGTATGAGGAAAGAATATGCTGTGATTTCTGCATGATCATCAAACCTATGCAGTTTACCAGTCAGATCTATTAGCAAGATTACTCACTGTAAGACTGAGTCTTGTTGAACAATTATCTCTTATTCAAGAAGCTGTTTAAAAAAATATTGAATAGGGTCTAAAAGATGGACAAGTCAGTCACAAAATGCATAATGCATCATATGGTAGGAGTTTTTTGTTAAACATTGCAAAATTTGATATCAGAAAATTGTGTGATTAGTTTGCTTATGAAAATTAGAGTATTCTATTGGTAGAAATGTTAAAATACATAGAAAAAAACCAATGTGATTGTACTAACTTTGAATAGTAGACTAGGACAAAGGCAAACAAGAAATCAAATAATAATAATAATATACAATACTTTTGATTAATAAAAATGTTAATAAATAATATGATTACCATATTATCACAATCAAATAACTAACTAATACTGTGTAAAGTACTTTGTTCCCTATAACTAAAATAATCAAGAAAAAAATGAATGTCCCTGAACATGCATACTAAAAAGACAACTTACAACATGCTGAAAATTGTAACATTTTAGTGAATTAACTGACCCAAGTTCTCAAATATATTTTAAAGGAAGTCTTTTGGTAAAAATCCCATGCTGATAAGGCCAAATGTTCTGGGGAATCCATAACAGTAACCATCATTATGGCCACCATGGCAGCCATGTTGGATGGTAGATCAGCAACATTTTTATTAAAGCCAAAGCTCATGTTGATGACTTTCTGCATTGTAGTAATAGAGTTGGCAAGATTTTTAAGATGTATATCACAGAGTATATATCAAATTTTAGACTGGCACCATTTTCATTTAAAACCAATTAGATATCAAACTAAATTTTTGGTGAAAACACTGAAAACACTATGTCCATATGTGACCATCCATCTATTAGAAGAAATAACAAGATTTTTAGGATCTGGACAAATTTGAGATCACATTGGCACAAGTTTCTTTTAGGATCAACAAGAGACTTATGAAGACTTCTGGTGAATATAACATGTCGATATCATAAGTGTAAGATTTACAGGACGGTCATCATGGTAGCACCAGTTGCATTAAAGAATAACTAGACATCATACATGTTCTTTTGCTGAAAACCCCTTTTTTATTTGATCATCCATTAAGGATCCATAACAAAAACAAGATTTTCAAGATAGTCATCATACTTACGCTAATGTACAGGTAACTGGATGATGAACAATAGACATCTGTAAGCTTTTTTGGTCCAGGACTAGCGGAGATAATGAGGTAACCAACTGACTTCTGACTATTAATTTAAATAAATGTTTGTGTTCATGTTTTGACTATAAATTTAATATTTCTAATTCTAGGCAGTGTTCCATGTTATTTACATTTTGAACAATCTGTATTGATATTGGATATAAATACTTTTTCCTAGCTAGGGTAAAAGGGCAAGATAAATGTATGCCTTTCTGAATTCTGTCTTTCCCATCATATGACAAGGTAAATTCTGTCTTTCCCATCATATGACAAGCAGAATTCTGTATTTCCCATCATATGACAAACTGAATTTTGTCTTTCCCACCATATGACAAACTGAATTTTGTCTATCCCACCATATGACAAACTTAATTTTGTCTTTCCCACTATATGACAAGCTGAATTCTGTAAAGAAAGACTGCAAATGCATGGAATTCATCCATTGCTTATGCCTTGCATATTTCTTTTAGAATCTCTGCAGCACATTTCTTCATCAAAGTATAATCTTCATTGGCCTCTTACAGTTTAACATTTCTCTTAAACTTTCTCATGTAAATGAAGGTGTTTGACTGGTGTGATCTCTGATTGGTCAACAACAGACTGCTTCATAAAACAATACACAAATCTTTAACATAAGAATTATAATCATCCATCAAACATTTCTGTGATCTACATGCACCAATGATCAAGATGTGGTTTGAATCTAACAGAAGAAATCATAATAGCAATTTGAGGTTAAAAACAGAAATGATTCCAACATGATCAGAATGGACAGAATCTCATTTTGTGATGTGTGGAAACTTGCAACTCATACTCTTCAATCAATGAAGTATTGATGTACAGATTGTTTATTCGTAATAAGCAGCATGTAGTAATATACACTCTATAACATTTCAAACCATACCAGATGAATCAAGATGCAGACATGACACAAAATTTAGCTAAATGAATCATCACCTGAACTCTATAGTAAGATGTTCCATATTTTAATATAAAAAAGTCCAGTTCAACTTTGTACACCAGTTTCCACTCATACTGAATGTACTGTACTTGTTTACAAGTCGACCTTCTTTCACCAAAACTTTTATTAATGTAGAATAGGGATTGTCCTGCAAGTGAGACATATTTTTTTAAAAACAATATGACCTTACTCTCTTTGCTTGCAAAGGCTAACTTGCTTTGTTTTACCAGTGCATGATGTTTTTATAGAGCTGCTAATTCCATAAATCAAAACTTAATACTTTAACATGTTATAGCTGCCTGCTTTGTCTTCCCCAGTATGGATAATCCTTTGTGCTGTGAATCAACTACTTGTTCAATGTCATATGGAGTCCATGTGGAGTCCCTTTCATCATGTAAAACATATGACACCTGCTAAGCTGCAGCAATCCTTTGATGAGATCTCAAAATAATGATCAGTCTCTCTTACTGAGCCAAAGCTCAGCCTCTATCAAAACAATGACCTAAGATCAGGATCTGTCATATGGATGGTGAAGCAGAACATGATTTTGGTATGTCAGAAAAACAACTGTATGACTTGTGCATGAAAAAGTCAGTTCTAGATGATAGTATCAAGCATCAGAAGAAAATGCCAGTAAAAAAATGGAAAGCCCATATGTAAATTGTGAGTTTAGTTTGAACGAGTCGGTTTTTCAGCAACATCAAAATGAACATACAGTAACCATAACAGCCATTTATGTTGGTTTACATGCTGAAAAATTCAACTGTGCACCCACTTGAAGACAAAATGGTGACTATATGGACTTATGGAAATGAGAAACAACATTTCTTAGCAGTATTGAGTTATTTAGAAAATGGTAAGAAATTGAAGCCACTTTGTGTTAAAATAGAAAACTATGCCAAAATAAAAGATACCAAGTGGAGTGGTGGTAACTGTTAACCTTAAGGGCTATGGAAATGAGACAATTTGTTTTGTCTGAAATGAATCAGTATGGAACACTAGACGAGACAACTTGCTGAAACTTAAGACATTGGTTCCATGGGACATGTTTCAGATGCATTTGATGCAATCAGTTAAACATAAGTTGTGGCAAAATTGAACATACCAAGCTGTGATCACTGGTGGTGCCATGTCAGTACTGCAACCATTGGAAGTTTGCCTAAACAAACCATTCAAGGCTTATTGTAATCAGTAGCACAAACTGACTGTAGGCAGGAAATGTGAAGCATCCTGGGATTGATTAGTGTCTCAGTGGGTGTGTAATGCATGGGAGGAAATTCCAAATGAAATGGTTATCAAATCATTTTAGAAATGTGGTATTTCTAATGAAACGGACAGAGGATGACGAACTCTTCTGTAATTTCATTCAAGTATAGACCAACACTTAAGCATGACAGTGACGACAAAGAATTAAAGTTGAATGATAATTCAGATTAGGAATCAGAGTCAGATGATGTTTACAGTGAGAGCAGTGGAATTCAGAATTTTATCTGGTAACTCTGATGATGAAATGAATTCTAGGGCTTTGAACCAGACAATATCAGACAATGTCACTTATAGAATAATGTGAATAGCAGATGTGTGGAGTTTACATTAATTGTTTATTACAAGAATATAGAATTAATATGAAATATTGTGAATCATATCATTCTGGAATATCATTTTATCTCCATACATGATCTATTATTCAATGCATGGATTTATTATATCAATGGACTGAAAACGTTAAGCATTATGGATTTCATTGCATGAAGTTGAATAAAAAACAAGTTGTCAACTTACTTGTACATGTTCACTTCAATAATATAAATGTAATTATTCTATATTTGTTTTGTCTTTATTTGTCCTATCTCTCTATCCAGTTTTACTTTTTTTTTTCCTAAGTGCAACTCTAACTCACTAGATGGCATGTCACTCTTTACAGATGGATCTGACCTCGCCTTCTAGAAGGGTCATACATAAAGGAACTGTTTGCAGCCTTAAAATTGGGGGGAAGGGGGTCGACTTACAGTCAAATCAACTTAAAAGCAAGTATAAATGGTACACAATACTAAAACAGACTCTTAACTTGATCCCTATACTAATTCAAGAAATTAATCTTTCACCATAGAGCAACCGAAATACAGGAATAAAAGAAAGATGACGATATAAAATAAATGATCAAATAATAGCAAAAGCTTAGCAATAGGAAGATGTGCATTCACATTCATCTGTAATAGAACAATACAAGAACATTTTGCCAAGCCTGCCTTCTATTTTAGTTCTAAAAGATATATATATAATAGGAAAACAAAACCAAAAATATTAACAGATATCACCGGCAATAACAATATTCCATCAACATAAAAGAAAACATGGTAACATCAATGGTTTGATAATTATCATTAAATATCATCAGAGTGTGAATCATGACTATTGGTAGCATCATTGTATTTATTCCTGATTTAACAAAAGAAAAAAAGAATTCAGGCAATTTTTGTCAACCACCAATCATGGCGAGATCATCAAAATTGTACAACAATAAATGTTGACTGTGACCCTTATGAAAAAGCTGTAGAGAAGCTGAACAAACATGGAAAATCTCCAAGTTTCATAAGCCTGCTTCATAAAGCATTGGAAAAATTTTGCAGACTGGTGGTTGTGGGACCAAGAAGAAAACCAGTTTGGTGACCTTGAACTTGAAGATATGATTTTTATTAAAACTCTGGTACATGGCATGCTATGAAATGAATTAAAATGGCAGAGACTAAAAATATATACCATGACAGACTTTAAATTCATCATGGTTTATTTACTTTCTGCGCAATTTCGATACAGTATTTTCCACATATGAAATACATGCTAACTACCAAGTCTAGATCATCAAGCGCTTATTGCATATTAGATAACTAAGAAATCTACAGAGAAGGATACCATCTTGTGACTGTTAAGTATGAATTTATATAAGAGATTTATGACAAAAATAATTCTTTAGTTACATAAAGTAATAATTCCATCTCACAATCTATAAAAAGCAAGCTGTGGTTTCTAAAAAAAATACAAAAAAGAATAAGTATTTCTAATTTAATATATGTACTATGAAGTGGGTTATTCATACAATTTTTGCTAGACTTTTTTGTATCACTTACTTCATAGATGACTTTGTTTCTTTTGATCAAAAATAAATATTCTCACTTCATGAAAATTAATTTCTAATATTTTATCTAAAATATTATTTCTCAAGAATTTATTTTAAAAAGCACAAAGAGCAAAAAACTAAAGCGTAACAAACAATAACTACCAGGAGTATCCAAAAAAATGACAAAATTAAGCTGCTGCAAAAATATAAATAAACACTTGTCAGGATAGGTTCTGGTCAATTGTTAAGAGATCTGGCATTTTATTTCTGGAACATTTTGGCAAGAAACTTAACCTAAATGTGGAGGTGTTAAGATCCAGTCTATAACTTTATTAACATAAAGATAGAGGGCTGTTTATACAGCTGTATATCACAACTTAACAAATTTTTTTTCTTGACTAAGGTCCCTATATAATTTTTAATACAAAGGTTCATTCTGATTATCATATTTCTATTTGGTGTTCCCAATGTACTACATTTGAGTTTCTTAACACAATGTTTCAAGAATATGTGGCACAAACATCGTTTGTGGATAGTCTAGTCCCCTTACTATATTTAATTCTGATGCACACCAATCTGAAAACAATTGAAATCCAGACCTGTCATCATGTAATGTGACAGCAGATAAGGGTCTATTTTATCTACCTGAATGTAAACCTTGTTGTTGAATCATACAATGGCAAATCTAGGTCTATGTTGTTTGCAGTTGGGTGAACATCTAAAAATAAAAGAAGAAATACACTTGTACCACAGGTTGCCATGGAGTGGCACAGAACTGAACTATGGCTTGAAATACTCCTGTTCTGCTGATTTCAAGTTGAGCTCCTGTGTCTCATCAGGTGGTGTGGCTTGTCTGAGAGGATGATGACTGAAAGATTTCTCATCTTCTGATGATGTGTCATTTGCAGATACATCCTCATCCTGAACCTGTGTAAATTGCCGTGGTGTGTTTGCATAGCGTCTTACACTGTCCATTCTCTCCAGAGGATATCGATGTGGCTGAAATGGCTTAGGAGATGGTACTCTATCATATTTTTCATTAGCATCTTCTTTTTGTTGACTCGTGCTATGGAGCCTAGACCTTGGTGCCATTATCACATTGTCAACTGGAATTGCGTCTTCATGACCAACTGTTGATTCGTGGGGCATCTGATCATAAAATTAAAATAACATCAATATACTAGCTTCTTACAATAAGATAACTCAGTATAACTGCCCATATTGTGAGGCAGGTATAGCAAAGAATCCTAGTACATCAAATTTTGGTGATACTACTCATAATGAATCCATTACGTAATGAAGTAGAACATATAACACTATTTATCTTATACCAAAGTAAGATGTGATAGTAAAACATGTACTAATCCTATTTAAAAAGTACTTATGTATAAAGGTTGTACATGCAGCACTATTTATAATTTATCCAGTATAAAGTAGTAGTTCATGTGATGCTGCTTATAATGAATCCAGTTAAAAGCTGATTACATACTATTTATAATGTATCCAGTATAAAGTAGTAGTACAAGTAATGCTATTTATAATGTATCCAGCATAAAGTAGTAGTACAAGTAATGATATTTATAATGTATCCAGTATAAAGTAGTAGTATAAGTAACACTATTTATAATGTATCCAGAAGTATAAGTAATGCTATTTATAATGTATCCAGTATAAAGTAGTAGTACAAATAATGCTTTTTATAATGTATCCAGCATAAAGTAGTAGTACAAGTAATGCTATTTATAATGTATCCAGTATAAAGTAGTAGTACAAGTAATGCTATTTATAATGTATCCAGTATAAAGTAGTAGTACAAGTAATGCTATTTATAATTTATCCAGTATAAAGTAGTAGTACAAGTAATGCTATTTAAAATGTATCCAGTATAAAGTAGTAGTAAAAGTAATGCCATTTATAATGTATCCAGTATAAAGTAGTAGTAGTAGTAGTACAAGTCATGCTTTTTCTGATGTATCCCAGTAAAAAGTAGCAGTATAAGTAACTCTATTTATAATGTATCCAGAAGTATAAGTAATGCTATTTATAATGTATCCAGTATAAAGTAGTAGTACAAGTAATGCTATTTATAATGTATCCTGTATAAAGTAGTAGTACAAGTAATGCTATTTATAATGTATCCAGTATAAATTAGTAGTACAAGAAATGCTATTTATAATGTATCCAGTATAAAGTAGTAGTACAAATAATGCTATTTATAATGTTTTCAGTATAAAGTAGTAGTATAAGCAATGCCATTTATAATGTATCCAGTATAAAGTAGTAGTAGTAGTAGTAGTAGTAGTACAAGTCATGCTATTTCTGATGTATCCCAGTAAAAAGTAGCAGTATAAGTAACACTATTTATAATGTATCCAGAAGTATAAGTAATGCTATTTTTTAATGTATCCAGTATAAAGTAGTAGTACAAGTAATGCTATTTATAATGTATCCAGTATAAAGTAGTAGTACAAGTAAAGCTATTTATAATGTATCCAGTATAAAGTAGTACAAGTAATGCTATTTATAATGTATCCAGTATAAAGTAGTAGTACAAGTAATGTTATTTATAATGTATCCAGTATAAAGTAGTAGTACAAGTAATGATATTTATAATGTATCCAGTATAAATTAGTAGTACAAGAAATGCTATTTATAATGTATCCAGTATAAAGTAGTAGTACAAATAATGCTATTTATGTTTTCAGTATAAAGTAGTAGTATAAGCAATGCCATTTATAATGTATCCAGTATAAAGTAGTAGTAGTAGTAGTAGTAGTACAAGTCATGCTATTTCTGATGTATCCCAGTAAAAAGTAGCAGTATAAGTAACACTATTTATAATGTATCCAGAAGTATAAGTAATGCTATTTATAATGTATCCAGTATAAAGTAGTAGTACAAGTAATGCTATTTATAATGTATCCAGTATAAAGTAGTAGTATATGTCATGTTATTTATAATGCATCCAAGTATAAAGCAACTTTATCTAAACTACAGTACACCAATAAGGCTCACACTGTTGGATGTGAACATGGAATTGCTATAATTGTGACAGACAAAAGAGTCTATCTTAGAAGGTGTGATTGCACATTTCATGCTGATTTTTTCAACACTGTTCTGAAAAACCAACCAAGTGTGCAAAAACCATGAATTTTATTTGCAAGCTCTTACTTGATTTATTTATTAAATCCTTCCTATATTCAGAAAATTTCCTTCTTTCTCTTAAGTAATTGGAGAATTTCTCTCCTAAATTTTCAGTTCTAGAACAGACCCAGAATAAACGTACTAGACAGAAAAACCTGATTTGAGCAACCTCTGCTTTGTGTAATTATCTGTCATTTATGGCCAAATATTTATGCATTGATGTATTTCATTATATATATGTACTATTATAATTGAACACATGTTAGGACCAAAAATGTTTTGAATAAATGTCTGTCAACATTGCAAAAGTACATGACATTTTATTCTAGTCAAAACAATCAACATATAGCAACTACATTATCAGGGAACATTACAAACAGAGAGAAAAACAAAGTACTGAAGAAAAAAGGAGAGAAAAAAAAACCAAAATGTTTTGTGAGAACTTAGAAATCATTTTCAAGTGTATCAGGCAAAGTTTAAAAAAGCCACTGATCAGCCAAAGACATACACATGGGGAGTTGTCCTACAGTATGGGACTTTAACAAGGCTAATCTACAGTGAGTGTTAATCTAATGTCTACACCTGAGATGTACTCCAATCATTTGAAAAAGACTAGTCTGTTAATTAGTTCATGTCATTATCTGAAGGGACCATTAAGATCTTCACAGGTGTCAGAAAAGGTCAACTTAGCTACCTAGTAAGCAAAAACTAGATTGTTATGGAAGAATTTGCTGTTGTTGGTGTTGTTGTTGTTCTGGTGTTTAATGCCATTTTTCAGCACACGATAGGCTCTACATGGCGGCCAGTATTAAGGGTGGAGGAAGAAACCGGGAAATCTGCAGAAAGAAACAATGACCCACGAGAAGCTACTGGCAAGCTTTCTCATATATCCACATTCACCGAATCTTAGACTCAAACCCATGCAGACAGATGTGAGATGACAGTGATCCGTAATGGAGAGCGCTTTAGACCACTTAGCCGCTCCGGGCCCCACTGAAGAAGAATTTGCAGGGGTCAATATGATACTCAAATTCATTCTTTTCACATCTGAATAGACAAGGAAATAACACATTCATTATGATCAAAATTTAAATAAATGGACATATAATACACTTCACCTTGTACATACCGCCATGACATGGTATTTTTTTGTCCTCCAAACACATCAATAGTCATGTCTAGAAAAACATTCTTTTTAGTAATTTTAGATTTAAAAAAAACAAAGAAAGCTAGAGTGAAATATAAAGACATTTTTGGACCACCATTATATATGTCCCTAGCATGTAATCTGTATAAACAGTAAAGAGTCTTGTTTAGAACCCATGCAAAAGTATCCTCAGGGCCCATTATATATCTGATTATCATAATTAAATAGTAAGTTCTTTGAACAATGTTATTGGCAAGCCCATTAAGCTTATTTGCACAGGTAGAGTAAACAAAGAGGAACAACCCAAGTCGTTTGAAATTTGGTAAATCAAAGAGGTGTGTTTTGAAGAACTAAAGTTATTACACATTACTGCCTTGATTAAAGATAGGCAAGTTCATTATGAATGGCAATGTTTCTTTGAGGTTGGCTTTTACTCCCTATATAAAATGGAAAACATAATTGTTTCAAATGTCAGAATAGTCTTTATGTGTGATTCATTTCTGAAGGCAAACATCAAAACATAGTTGTGATTTAGCGAAGTACGAATCATCTGCAAAGTAAGCAAACCCCAGTAAAACTAAACTTCAGAACTTCTTTATGGAGTTTGATTTTGTAAAGTGCAGTAGCAAGGGGGAGTATATTGTTTTTTTCATAAACAACATATTGACTTAAGTCATTCTGAAGTGTATGACATCCGTTGACATGGCAACACCAATCAGCATGTCACAGCAATGCAGATGCAGAATGATCATTTTTCTATGCTGAGAAAAGTTCAAGAAGATCTTTGTGGAATTGTGAGCTACAGTACCATCCAGTCTCTAATAAGTGCCAAGTTGAACAAATCACATGTGTATTACCTTCAACCCTCACCAGTAAACAACAAAGTCTACATCTAATTAAGAAAATATCTGAATGTTGATTGGAATATAAGATGGAAACTTGGTATTTTTGTTTATTTTATGTTATCTGGTTGTGATTATATGAGTGTGGACACATGTATGGTGATGATACTGGCCAATGCTATGTCTAGCAACTATTTTTGGTTTGTAAGAGAATTAAATGTTTCAAAAAATAACCTGTTATTTCCTTTATATCAAATTTGAATTTCCAGTAACTTTCTATAGGCTAATATAAAAAGATAACTCTAACTAGGACATCACTTTCTGGACACCATGAGCACTGCCCCCAAGGTTATGTTAGATTTCCAGACTAAATAAATAGAAGACTAAGATAAAATACCACCTACCAGCATGGCAGGTGCCCTGAAGACATAGGAAAAAGGGTAATGCAGCAGGTTCAGGAAGGAAGCAGCATAAAGATCAGCATATCTCATCACTTGAGAGGCAAAGAAAGTCTGACGAGAACCTGGGAAAAGAGAAGCAGTTAAATCAGCCCTATTTTTGTAATTTATTATTCCCCTTTATTAAAAATCTTCATAAGCTGAAAAAGGCTGAGATACAGAACTTTATATTAATGTAAGATAGCAAATTTCACATGACCGAGTCATGCAGAGCCTGAAAATGTTATAAATACCAGTAAACATAAAATATACCAGTAAATGTCATATAAATATCAGCAATGTCAAACTTTACACCTTTACAGCAATAACACACCTAAAAAGTGACATATTTACCTGCAAACCAATGTTAAAAATGCTAGTAAAAGTCAAAAATGATATTTAGATTCAAAGTCACAGATAAATGTGACTTTTACAAGTAACATTATTGCCTGTAAATGTCATAAACATTGACAAATGTCAAACCTAAAAAGTGACACAATTATCTGCAAGCCAGTAATGTTACAAATGCCAAAATGTCATGAGTGACAAGCAATAATGACTTTGCTTGCAGATTCATTGATAAATGGTGTAATGTGACCTTTCCTCATAAGATAACTGCCAGTAAATGATATAACACTGGTAAATGTAACACATAAATACTGACACATTTACCTGCAAATCAAAAAATGTCACAAAAAATAGTAATGTCACAAGTGGCATTTAATGGTAACTCTGCATGCAAGGTTGCTGGGAAATGAAATTTTTAAGCAAATTTTATTTCTCCAAAAATACTTACCCAGTCATAATAACATTAGGATATCAGTCTACTACCTAATGAATCCTGCCCTACTAAAGACAAAATCATTTTCTGGCTACCCCGTAGAAACAAAGGGCAATAACTCTTGCCCATTACCAACCCTTGCCACTGTCAGGTGTTGCTAGAATTTTAGTTTAACAATATACTAATGAGGATGCATGCATGATGGAGTGGTTGGGAGGGATTTTAAGTAATTTGGTTGGGCAAGTATTCTCGGGGAAAAACAATTTACTTAAAAAATGGCCTTTTCCTTCAAATATGTTTCAAAATGACATTAATATTTGGATAACAGGTAAAAAGAGGAGGGAATGCTGAGCATCCAACCTCTACTTCTGGTATCCTTTTATCTTGATTCCCCATTCAAATGACAACTCATTTTCCTAATTAAATGAGTAATACTGTCTGAAATTTCTTGGCATGTGACCCCTAAATATGGTAAAGAAGATAATTAATAAAGTCTCAGTCACATTGGGTTGCACCACTGATGCAGGAGTGATTGTATCTCAGACATGTTCAGGACCGTTCGATTGAGGGAACTTGAATTGGGGCACCATTGTGCAAGCAATGGGTGCATAAAAAGATAGCCAAGTGAGATCAAGTCTGCTGCAACACTGAACAGTCAAGAGAAGTTGCAAGAATTTTCTCACTTGAACCCAAGTCATGTTGGAAAAGGACTCACTTAGTTCAATGATCCTGAGTATGTGGAAATACATACCAGATTCAGATTGGTGATAAACTCCATACCCAGAGGGACAAAATTTGGACTTTTCTCAGTTCACTAGATAGCACAGATGATTTAAAGGTGAGAGAAGATCATTTCTGTCCTGTAGTACAACAGAACTTATGTTTCTGAAGGATGTTGTCCAGTACACTGCCATCATTGTAGATGAAGTCAATCAGAACAGGGTAATGATGAAATCCATGTTCTTGATAAATATGCAAGGGCTTATGTTGAAGTCAATGGACTGGACTTTGAACTGATAAACTTCCATGATGCAGAGTTGATAGGGATGTGAATATGTATCAGACAGACTGAGACTGACGTCATACTCATCCTCTCAGATGGAGAGACAGATTGATCTCAGTCTCCATCTTGAATTTCAGTGATGGAATGAACTGGTAGAGGCAACTTAAACTGAGGATCAGCTTCAACTTGTTATTCACCTTCCAAATAAGAAAAAGCCTTGTATAAAACTGCAATTGTGGTCTTTACACAATCACCACCACCTCTTTTTCCATGAGTGAAATTATCTCCTGTTGTAAAAAAGCATCCTTCTATTAATCTGAAGAGGGTAGAGGAGGAAAAAGCATAAATGAAATCCAAAGCCCCTCCCAAATGAACTGGATCACCCAACTGTTCTGAGGGAATTGGGAGATCCACTGAGCCTGAAATTGCAGGCTTTGGCCACCCACAAATAGCATATCTGCAGTTAGTGAAGAGGGTAGGTCAATGTTTAGAAAATTGAGGCTTGAAGGCAAAGAAAGTTGATTTATTACCACCTTTGTATGGTTGCCTCCTAAATTGGTTAAACTGTTGTCTCCTGGCATTGGGCTGGAATCTATATTGTACATTTGACTGAAAAGATCACTTATCTCTAGTCTGCATATCATCCCTTCACACTGGTGGGGTTTGATTGCTTCAAAATGCCTCTGTGGGATGAGTGGAAAGTTGGAGGGACAGTTCTTAAGCTGCCTGCCTCTTAACTTCTTGAATTCTTATACCAAAAAGCAATTGTGACCCAAATGTGGGTTGTTCGTAAAGCCAGGATATGATGAGGCTTCAGCAATGTGAACCACAGACTTCCATCACATCATATCAGGTCTAATTTGGCCACAGCATTAAATGCATTGGCCATGGCATGCCTGAAAGCATTAAATGCATTGGCCATGGCATGCCTGAAAGCATTGAATGCATTGGCCATGGCATGCCTGAAAGCATTGAATGCATTGGCCATGGCATGCCTGAAAGCATTGAATGCATTGGCCATGACATGCCTGAAAGCATTAAATGAATTGGCCATGGCATGCCTGAAAGCATTAAATGCATTGGTCATGGCATGCCTGAAAGCATTGAATGCATTGGCCATGGCATGCCTGAAAGCATTAAATGCATTGGCCATGGCATGCCTGAAAGCATTGAATGCATTGGCCATGGCATGCCTGAAAGCATTGAATGCATTGGCCATGGCATGCCTGAAAGCATTGAATGCATTGGCCATGACATGCCTGAAAGCATTAAATGCATTGGCCATGGCATGCCTGAAAGCATTAAATGCATTGGCTATGGCATGCCTGAAAGCATTAAATGCAATGGCCATGGCATGCCTGAAAGCATTGAATGCATTGGCCATGGCATGCCTGAAAGCATTGAATGCATTGGCCATGGCATGCCTGAAAGCATTGAATGCATTGGCCATGACATGCCTGAAAGCATTAAATGCATTGGCCATGGCATGCCTGAAAGCATTGGCCATGGTATGCCTGAAAGCATTGAATGCATTGGCCATGACATGCCTGAAAGCATTGAATGCATTGGCCATGGCATGCCTGAAAGCATTAAATGCATTGGCCATGGCATACCTGGTTAATGACTCCAGCAATCCTGGCCATTACCTCCTAAGTGTGGTTACTGCCAGATTTCTCTGTGAGTCAGAAAATTGCCAATGAGGCCAAATCTAACACTGGAGACATAGTGACTACATTCTGAACTAGTCCTGACATGGCATGGAACACATTTTTTCACGTTTTAAAAAAAGTGGAGCAAACAAATAAATGGCTGCTAGATTCTGTCAAGGGCTGGGAGATCAGTACTGAAAGCATCTGAGTGAATTTTGTACCAGAGATGAGAATGTCACTGAAACTTGGCTTCCAAAAAGCCTTAGAATTTCTGGGGTCACCGATTCTACCCAAAAGTCAGTCAAGAACTCCTTAACTTAAGCTGACTGGTGAAGGAGTCAAGGGATGGTGTCTCTTCCTCTCATAGAATTCTACTGATGCTTTAACTTTATAGTCTTGAGTAGTGGGTGGGTGGAGGACATTCTGAAATTTGCCAACACCCTATAAATTTCCTCAACTGTGGCCTTGAAGCTGAATTCAGTCTATTCCATGGTCAAATCTGAGCACAGCTGATTTGAAAGAGCTTTGTCACACTCACGATATTCTGAGTCCCAACGTGGTTCTGCCATCTGCTCTGGATAAGTCATACCAACTTGCATTGGTGGCTCAATTCTATCCTCTTTAAAAATGTCACTCACTCTCCCATTGGAAAGTCCAGCACTGCTGCAATGGCTGGCAGGTTTGACTGGTGTATGTTCAGCCTGGATGCTGGCAGTACAGAAGAGGAACTGGCTATCACTAGTAGTGGATACTTTAAGGGCAAGGCTGGGTGGGCAGATTTCTCAGTGAAATCTCCATCATAGTATGGGTATGTCACCAATGGTATGGCTAAACAGATGGATTTGTTACTATAATCCCTGTAAATCCAATATGGCCAGCCCCAAAAGATCATCATGCCAGGATGGCTGGATAGCCTGTGATGGTGAGGCTGTATTATGAATCATGGATCCAGAACAAACCTTAAGTGTCCAGACTTACAGGACTCAAAGCCGTGCTCTGACATGGTGGGTTTTATTCTGATGCGGTAGCCTAAAACTGGGGGTCAATCCCTCAATGAGTCAGAAAAAGGTGTGGAACCAAGCAGGGAGAATAAAGGTAATATCTAGTATGTTGTCAATAACTGCATTGTTATATCCATTGACCACACTACACTTATGTTCAAAAGCAGACAGTTGTATCATCTCCTTCCAAGCCACTGATATCACCATGTCTTATGGTTGCAAACAATGAACTTCAGAAGAGGGAGAGCCATTGTCCCCCATAAGACTCACAATGGAGGTTGACTTGAAATGTATACCGAGGACATCAGTACTATCTTTACTCAACTTATTCCATCTTTCCTTCCATTTTGTTGCCTTTACCTGTGAGAAAAATTAATGACTATGAACACTCATGAACTGTTCATGAATGTGCATGACTTTTCTTCAAATGTTCATCAAAGTTCCACATCTAAGTTCATGAATATTTTGTGAAAATTTGATGCATAATACTGAATTTCATAAACACAATGATGAACATTTATGAACTATTATAATATCTTTAAAGTTCTTGAAATGTCATGAACAATTCAAGTACTATGATGCACCACAAAGATATTTCTTAAAATATTTTTTGACATTTTTATATAATTATGTTCATAACATGTTCATGAAAATTCATTATACAAACTTCCTTACAATATCTGTGAATTATAAATAAAGGTGAATAATTTTTTTAAAAAAATGATATGATACTGTATAAATGTTCATAGAGGTCATCTATTCAATATCTGTGTACCTAACAATAGTTCTAAATTAAAAAGGGAAAATAGATTTTAGCCAGAACGAACAGAATTAACTTGCTATAAAGCTTTCAATGACTTTGTTCTTACGTTTTCATTAGTTACTATCATAAACTGCATATTCTGTTGACTTATAATAATCACTAGTTGCCAATTTTTGCCATAAAAACCAAACTATGTAAAGAACGATTATCCTGACTCGATCACTGTGAAAGATGTCATATGACCAGTTAATATATGTGTGAAATTTCAGTAGCTGAACCTTCATTTCCCCACAAACAAAACAGCACACAAACAGTTCTGCAACAAGTAAAAACCTCAAACAAAAAATGTGGACTCCCATGGAATGTAAAAATGAAGATATTTTCAATATAATTTTTTTAAGTATAAGCACAGAGAAGGCATTAGGAAGAACATGAAGGAATTGATTTGGTGAGAGCAAAAATTAGGCAAAAAACCAGGATCATCAAAATTAAGGTATCTTTTCTTGGTATTCATGATTATTTCAGAGGAAGTTAAAATGGATAGTTTATTGGTTTTGATATGTCATCATTATTAGTTTTAACCAAACTAATGATACATGATTTTTTCAGACCCAATTTAAACTTGCTCTTAAATTTTTGTAAATCACTAAACATTACTCTGCTTCCTTATTCAAAATCATACACCCCCAACTTTTCAATCTTGATACAAGATACGGTACTGCATCTACAATAAGAATTTAGATGTTTGGTATCATTTTCTGTGATCTGTCATAATTTAGCAAATTAAAACCCCAAAAGCATAACTAGTTAATGTATCAAATTGTTCACAATACAGATGCAAATAATGTGATGAAACCCGAAACAGCAATACACAATATGCGGAGTCAGAGTAGAAGCATTAGTGACATTAGGGCCTATATCACAGAATAGAAAATGGCAAAAAGTTTTGAAAGCACAAAATAACCGTATCTGTACTAAAAATATATATAAAGATAAGGTTTAGTTTAATGATGTTGTCAAAAAATGTCATATTTTATCGATTAAACATCTGACTACTATGACTGTACCTACGGCTAGTCAGCTTCAGTTAAAAATACAACTAGTGACAAAATTTTCCAAATAATACAAATTTTAATACAAATGCTCAGTAAATTGTGTATTAAGTGTAAGGGATTAAAAAAATTTGAGTTGGATCATAGTTGGTTGGCTTCTGTTAGTCTCGAGAGACAATGGAAATGCGCCCATGAAAGGTGTCCTAGTTTGTAGCTGTGCAGCGTCTTCTGTGACTATAAAGTCCCACACGGGAGTGGCAATCCTTGCTGCAGTTGCTACACTTGAAGTATGAATCAGGTCTTGGTTGGAACTGCATCCTCTTCCTCTGAGATCTTTTCTCATCAGCGAGCTGTCGTAACTTTTCCTCGCTGGCTTTCAGACCTGTGTACAGAGCATGTCGCCAGCTGGACTTGTCGAGGGCAAGCTCTTCCCAGGTGTTGACCTCTATTCCAAGAGCTTTCATATCCTGCTTACAGACATCCTTGAAGCGAAGATGTGGCCGTCCTATTGATCTTCTGCCTGAGGCAAGCTTAGAGCAGAGAAGGTCTTTGGGGATCCGTCCATCATCCATTCAATGCACATGGCCCAGCCATCTGATGCGACGTTGGCGGAGGAGTGTGAACATGCTGGGAATTTTGGCCTGTTGAAGCACCTCATTGTTTGTCACACGATCGCTCCAGGTGACAAAACATGTGAAAGGAGCTTAGTTGTTTCTCCTGAGAGGCGTACAGGGTCCAAGTTTCGCTGGCATACAGAAGAGTGCTAAGCACGCAGGCACGGTACACTGATCATAGTGTTTAATGTCAGCTTGTTTTTGTTCCAATTGTTGTTGATCAGAGGTTATCTATAATTAACTAACTTTATCTTTCTTTCAGATCAGGCAGCAGAAAAGTAAAATTATTAGAAGTTGAAGTTTGTAGGTTATGGAGGAAGATTTGAAAACTGGAGGTTTCTATGGCTAAGATGGATGAGACATTAAATAGTAACTGGTGCTGCAATGCTAAAGATCCAAAAAGCAATTGGATGGAACAGCGCAAGTTGCAGATAGAACCATTCAGAAGTGACAATGGGTGGGATTTGATTAAATTACTTGCCCTGAACATCTCCACAAAAGTTATCTGACAAGTCAGTCTCTGGGAAAATATAGGTCAAGTCAGGAGAAACCCCAAAGACAGCCCTTTGACAATGAAAGTTAAATATATTTCAACAGTCGATAGAACACAATTGGCTCAATACCTCTTGAAACATTTTCAAAGAAAAATTACAGAACATACAAAAAGAATATTGCTTGTCAATTTACATCTTCTTTGTTGCATAACAAATATTTATCTGAAATTATTAAGAAAATATTGCAAAATATTATTTTATACTATTTTAAAACAACATCTAATGTTATTTTAGGTATTTGTGAGTTTGTTAGCTAAATAATTTTTTATAGAAACTATTCATGGACAGTCATGAATCATTCATGAGAAACATAGGGCAATGAATAAGTTCATGCACTTGTTATGAAGGACAATGACCCAATTTGTGAACTTTTATGAACTTTAATGAATTCTGTTCATGAATATTTTATGAACTGTTCAAGAACAGTTTGTGATGTATTGGTTCATTAACAGATAATTAATTCAAGATTTCATGAATTGACCATTTTGAGTTGATACATATTCATGAACAACAGTTCATGAACCTGTTTATATGAATTTTCATGAATAGTTTATGAACCCAGGTCATGAATAATTCATCATTATATCAGTTTTATGTTCATGAATTGTTCACGATCATTTCACAGGGGTTCTGTAACCCAGACTTCTTCCATCCATGAAAGATGGCACAGACAATATACACTTAGCACATACAATACAAGTGTTGAAGTTGTCTTTCTTTGCATACAGTCATTTGCATTTCATGTATTTAGTTGACATTTCCAATGAAATGATACAAAAAAGAAAAACAATGTTTCAATTAGTAATTCTGCATGCTACAAACTCAATAATATAACCGCCATTACTAATGGAGTAAGAGAAATAGTGTCATATTAACATGTAATTGATTACACGAGTTCAACAAGGTGTTGATATGTGGTCTTAAAAAGATGAAGGAGACAAAGTCACTCAAATTTGGAAGAAATTGTAAAAATAATGTACACAACCTGTAGAAGAACGACTGTCGTACACAATAAATGCAAAATTAAACTTGGATAGTCCAATTTTAATACTAAAAGGTTGTCCGAGGTAAAATGAGCAATGTTATCAGTACAGTAGCAAAGCTAAAACAACCTAGTGACACCTGGTGATGACAAATAGAGATGACAGGCAAGAGTTATTGACCTTTGTCTATATAAAATAGAAAAAGAAGATTTTAGTAGGGCTGGATTTTTGAGACAGCTAATATTCTAAGGTAAATGTGATTGGGGAACATATATTAAAGAGAAATGATAAAATGTGACATGTACTGGTAAAAATAATGTGATATGTAACACTTCAGTTTTAAGAATATACATTGTCCTTCCTTTGAATGCCACAAATGCATATAAATGTCACAACTGAAATAAAATAACAAGTATGAAACCTCACAATTTAAAAATCTGCTGCAGCTTGAACTCCATATAATTAAATGTTTCAAAAATCTTACCTAATTCTGAAAATATGTATAGTACTTATGTGATACAGTTGCAAACTGGACTTTCTTTAGCAATTATTATACTCAAATACTTGAATGATTGCCACTATAATTAACAAAATTATGAAGAAACAATCTGCATTATTACTGATATATAAAGAAAAAAGATAGAAAGACAAAAAATGGAAAGACAGACACCTACGTACACAATAGTCATCCAGATAAAATGTTGTAAGCAAAAAGCAATGTTTGGAAAAACAGATAGAGATATAGGGACTATAGAAAACACTTGCCGAGAGATAAGAAATGCAATCACAACATATCTGAATAAGAGCAGATATTATGTTGTCATAACCTCTAATATTCAGAACCAATTTCTGTTTGAGACATGGACACTTAACACTGAGGCAATACTTTCTGGACAGCAATTGTCACAATTTTTATGATGTTTACATTCACTGTATCAACAATAAATGTTACAACAATGAAAAGAGCCACTGAATGTTGCAAATAAAGATGTGTGATATTTAGTAGTGTCTGTGACACTTACAAGCCCTGAAGATGTGTGATATTTACTAGTGTTTGTGACACTTACAAGCCCTGAAGATGTGTGATATTTACTAGTGTTTGTGACTATGGGCCATGCAGATATGTGATATTTACTACTGTTTGTGACCCTTTTAGGCCCTGAAGATGTGTGATTTCAACTACTCTTTGTGACATTTATAGGCCTTGCATATAGGTGATATTTACTAGTGTTTGTGAAACTTGTAGACCAAGCAGATGTGTTACATTTATCAGTGTTTGTGACACTTATGGGTCTTAAGATCTGTGATTTTACAGTATCTGTGGGACTTCTGGGCCTTGCAAATATGACATTTAGTTTGTGACACTTATAAACCCTATTGATGTGATATTTACTAACTGTAAATTACATTTGCATGATTCAACTTCTGGCATGCATAAGGTAAATATTGAGATAGTGGACAAGTGCTGGATCAAAAGTCAGTGCTGAAAATGACATGGATCAAGAGTCAGTGCTGGAAATGACCTGGATCAAGTGTTTGTTATGAACTAAATTCACAAGTGAAATAAACTGCAATTGTGTTTCCTGTTTTATACTTGCAATGCATAATAAACATTAGTATATCTGAAGTAAAGTTTTTAGAGATGTAAAAAGCCTCAACTGAAAAATGAAAAGTACCTCCAAGAATTGTGGGGTTACCTATGTCCAAAAATGCATGTAATATAGACATTATTATTGTTATTATTGTTGTTATTATTATTATTATTATTATTATTATTATTATTATTATTATTATTATTATTATTATTATTATTATTATTATTATTATTATTATTCAGATCCTGACACTAAAGCAAACAGGTAAAAAACTGTGAAGGAATGGATCATAATGGTTTGCAAAACCTGACAAGCTTTTCCTTCAGCAGCACAAATTTCCATTCTGTTGCTGTGAACCATTGAGCTTAGCAAACTGTGCATATCAAATATAATGATCCCAAAGGTGACAAAAATGACAATTTTATTGTTTTAAATGTGTTTTTAAGTCTACACACCACTCCTGAATAGGCTTCCCATAATTCCATAAGACATGTCCATTTCATGGGTAGCTTCCTGAAATGATGATAAAATATAATATTAATAATGCTAGCCTTTATTGTACAATACTAATCAGTGAAATGATAAAATTTAATATTAATAATGCTAGCCTTTATTGTACAATACTAATCAGTGAAATGATAAAATTTAATATTAAGAACACAAACCTTTACTGTACAATTGCGATTGGTGATCAACATTTCTTGTCCTGAAATTCATTTCAAAGAAAGTACACTTCATATATCATATAAAAAATAATCGTATGTAAAGAATGAGCAACACACCTCAGTTCTGAGAAGAACCAGTGGAAATTGATATGCATTCCTGCAGACCCTTTATCTAAGACAGGGGTCTGAAACACACAGCCTGTGGGCCACATGTGGCCTGATAGCTGAATTGTGGCCTGCAAAATGACTGGTGTCACAAGGTATCATAAGAGATAACAAAGGTGGTGCAGCCCTTGAGCCATCTAAAATGCCCTCATGCTGCCCTCAGTGTGGTCTGAGTTTGTGACCCCTGATCTAGAATGATTGTAGAGCAGTAATTTTTAACTAGTTGTCAGCAAACCCAAACTGGGTTGAAAATGCTGCTTTGAGTGGGTCACCAATATAAACCTCAATAATTTAAAATTGCCTACCCAAGTGGGTTTTTTTAGCATTTGATGAGTTGTAAGGCTAAAAGCACAAATCTAATCTGGGTCACCTGTCAAAATGATTATGAAGATATGCCACTGGTTTTGGCCAGCAAGGGGAAGAACTCTGCATAACCTAAAACATAAAATTGGAAATTGCTCCTTTTTATTGATTACTTTCCTTGCTTTCATTTAATAAAAACTGGAAGGTAATTATATGCCATGTACCATGTGTATACATGTTTCAGCAGGAAATTACTATAACTGTTTCTTTTTACATTCTACAAGTATTACAAGTATTACAAATAAAACTCCCAAGTAGCCTAGTGGTCTAAAGCACTGTCCGTTACGGATCACTGCCATCTCACCAATGTCTTCGTGCGTTCAAGTCTAAGATTCATCGAATGTGGATATGTGAGAAAGCTTGCCAGTAGTTTCTCATGGGTCGGTGGTTCTTTCCATTGATTTCCCGGTTTCTTCCTCTACCATTAATACTGGCCGCCATGTATAGCCTATCTTGTACTGAAAAATGGTGTTAACAACAACAACAACAACAAATAAAACTCACTCATCCTGATGAGATAAGCTTACACATATTCCATTAATCAAACTCCATGCAGACATATGGATGCAAAAAAATATTCCATTACACAAACTCCATACAGACATAAGGATGAGACCACATATTCCATTACTCAAACTCCATATAGACATATGGATGCGACCACATATTCCATTAATCAAACTCCATGCAGACATATGGATGCAACCACATATTCCATTACACAAATTCCATACAGACATATGGATGCAAACACATATTCCATTAATCAAATTCCATGCAGACATATGGATGAGACCACATATTCCATTACACAAACTCCATGTAGACATATGGATGTTACCACATATTCCATTACTCAAACTCCATACAGACATATAGATGTTACCACATATTCCATTAATCAAACTCCATGCAGACATATGGATGCAAACACATATTCCATTACTCAAACTCAATGCAGACATATGGATGAGACCACATATTCCATTAATCAAACTCCATGCAGACATATGGATGTTACCACATATTCCGTTACTCAAACTCCCTACAGACATATGGATGAGACCACATATTCCATTACACAAACTCCATACAGAAATATGGATGCAAACACATATTTCATTAATCAAACTCCATGCAGACATATGGATGCGACCACATATTCCATTACACAAACTCAATACAGTAACCACATATTCCATTACACAAACTCCATACAGACATATGGATGCGACTATATATTCCATTAATCAAAATCCATTGAGACATATGGATGCAACCACATATTCCATTACACAAACTCCATGCAGACATATGAATGCGACTATGCAGACATATGAATGCGACTACATATTCCATTAATCAAACTCCATACAGACATATGGATGCAACTACATATTCCATTACACAAATTCCATACAGACATATGGATGCAAACACATATTCCATTAATCAAACTCCATACAGACATATGGATGCAACCACATATTCCATTAATCAAACTCCATACTGACGTATGGATTTGACTGCATATTCCATTACACAAACTCCATGCAGACATATGGATGCGACCACATATTCCATTAATAAAACTCCATGCAGACATATGGATGAGACCACATATTCCATTACACAAACTCCAAGCAGACATATGGATGTGACTACATATTCCATTACACAAACTCCATATAGACATATGGATGCAAACACATATTCCATTAATCAAACTACATGCAGACATATGGATGAGACCACATATTCCATTACACAAACTCCATACAGACATATGGATGCAAACACATATTCCATTACACAAACTCCATGCAGACATATGGATGTGACTACATATTCCATTACACAAACTCCATGCAGACATATGGATGCGACTACATATTCCATTACTCAAACTCCATACAGACATATGGATGCAAACACATATTCCATTAATCAAATTCCATGCAGACATATGGATGCGACTACATATTCCATTATTCAAACTCCATACAGACATGAATGTGACCACATATTCCATTAATCAAACTCCATACAGACATATGGATGCAAACACATATTCCATTAATCAAACTCCATGCAGACATATGGATGAGACCACATATTCCATTACTCAAACTCCATACAGACATATGGATGCAAACACATATTCCATTAATCAAACTCCATGCAGACATATGGATGAGACCACATATTCCATTACTCAAACTCCATACAGACATATGGATGCGACCACATATTCCATTAATCAAACTCCATGCAGACATATGGATGCAAACACATATTCCATTACTCAAACTCCATACAGACATATGGATGCGACCAAATTTTCCATTAATCAAACTCCATGCAGACATATGGATGCGACCACATATTCCATTAATCAAACTCCATGCAGACATATGGATGCGACTACATATTCCATTACTCAAACTCCATACAGACATATGGATGCGACCACATATTCCATTACTCAAACTCCATACAGACATATGGATGCGACCACATATTCCATTAATCAAACTCCATGCAGACATATGGATGCGACTACATATTCCATTATTCAAACTCCATACAGACATGAATGTGACCACATATTCCACTAATCAAACTCCATGCAGACATATGGATTTGACCACATATTCCATTAATCAAACTCCATAGAGACATATGGATTTGACCGCATATTCCATTAATCAAACTCCATACAGACATATGGATGTTAATGTATATTCCATTTCTCATATGCTAAAATGAGTCATTTAATAGGCATGGATATTGCTTATACAAGAGCTCATTCGAGATCTTAATGATACAAGCTTATTCAATCAAACTCTGGTTATCTTGATTATGTCTGCAGTGATCAAAAACTGTTGACATAACTGGGTTCAAAAATATCAAGGTTAAGTTGACATCTACTGCTGGACAATGGTTATGCATCTGGAGTATCAACAATAAGGAGTTTTGCTTTTTAAAAACAATGTCATTACTAATGAGCAATAAAAATAATAATTCATGCATGATAGATTACAGAAAACAGAAAATGGAAATTTTAAATCAGATTAAGTAACAAGTCATAAATTTTTACAGATTCGGATTTGAATTATAGGCACCATTGCACAAAACTTAAATAATAACTCCAAAATACAATAATGAAGTTTTAGAAATAATGTTCTAAAATTATTGTAATACCATGAAAATTGAGTTGCAGTTTGCTTTGATGTAAACAACCTTACACCCTGTTTTACACAGCTATGATAATCTTTCTAACATTATGGAGTGAATGGCAATTACACATCAAAGTATTGGAATGGCTGGCTGCTAGTTAAAATTCCCTCTTAACCCAAGCCATTTTCAGGCTTTTAATGATTAATTCTCCAGACTGCTGTTGGAAAATGAAAGACAAATCTTCAAATTATAAACAAGGAGTCACTGAAACAACCAACTTTCCATTATGTGGAAAACTGATCAATGATGATCATAGTGGATCTATATTAAGAATTTTAGCCTTTATTATTGCCTTCTTTCATGAACATGTAACTGCTATGTAAACAGATTCTGGTTATGTGCATACCTTTTCATAAAGATTACCTCAGATTTTAGGATCACTTATATCAATGAAAAATTCCTACTGAGTACGTAGATCAACATAAAAGAAACTACATAGTGCTAAGACACCAAAAATGTATTTTTTTACATGCATTTAAATTATAGGATACGGAAAAACATTTATAATTTTTTTGTGTCCAAGATTAGCAGCCATTATAGTAGTCAACAAACACACTTAATAATTTTAAAGTTTAGACCTCTCTATTTCCAGGCTTTTACTTTTTCCTAAATTATTTGGCTTGCACTGGTATATATGGTAAAACTGGATATATAAATGGCCTGCAGGAAAGTGGATGCTTTACTTTCTGTACAGCAGCTTTTTCTTCCAAACTTATATCGCAAGTCTGATAAAAATCTTGCAAGAAATATGGTTCCTATGTGTTCACAAGCTCAGTCAATTAGATGCGAAACATCTCATCTCACCACTTAATCTTATTAGAAAGATAAACTCTAAGAGTGTTCACAAGATAAGCAAATCAGATGAAACATCACTAAAGCCAAATGAGTAAAATATATCACTTATAACCATGTACCAGAGAAAGAACATGCTAGTTTACCATTTTTCAATAACATCTGCAACATGTTATAGAAGCTTAAAAAATGGTGCTCTTCACTTCTTAAATAGTTATATTGTAATTTGTGTTTAATATTTTCATTAATATCATACAGGCATGAGGATTTAAGATGTACTAACCCTGATGCTAGTTTGGATTTTGCTGATGTCTGGCTTGTGAGGACAGCTACTGTCCAGATTCCTGAAAAATATACAAGGAATCAGTATGCCATTCCAAGATAACAAACTCGCATCTAGCTGAACTAGATTCCTTTATGTTTGAAACAGATGTAAGGAACATGATTTTGGTGAATCTGCTGGTGGAAGGATTTAGTACAGGATTGTATGATCATGGCTGGGTATTTATTGATGTGTAAATTTAGCCTAATCACTCACAAAGTAAACAAAGTCCAAAGGACTTTGTAAACTTTGTGAGTGATTAGGCAAAATTTACACATCAATTAAGTAACCAACCATGATCATTTAATCCTTATAATTCCAATTAATTTCCTTTCTATCATCAGATCAGCATATTTAATCAACAAAACATTCACTTTTATGTACATTTAAGTTTTCTTTCATTAGCCTCTTAGCTGCAATAGAATATATACCCATCTTCGCTAGCCAAGATTCATTAATTCTTTTTACAGTGATACAGGATAGAATGACATAGCAGAGTTATTTTTATTTGTTGCCAGATCATTTTTTATCTGATTTTTGGATTTAATAATTTATTCTCCTGGAAACTCAACAAGTTGACTTTCTTATAAAAAATTCTGAAAGATATTCAGAAAAATATATTCTGGAATTATTCAGAAACAAAGACTGAGATTCAATTGAAAAATTGTTGATATTCATATATTGGACCACATCTGTGTCATTGCCTTCCATATTTGTACCTCATTGAGATTCAAACCTGGATTCTAACAGAACTATTCAGTGACAGGACTTAAACTTTTATTCTTAGGATCAAATTTTGGATTATATTTACAACTGTAAGTCCTATTTATCAATTTTTACATTGTTTTCTAGGGAAATAAATTATTTTGTTAAAACATGCAAAGCTTGTTGACTTCTCTATTTTCTTGTTACATTTGTATGAGCCTACACGACACTTAATAAAAATTATTTAACTGGCATTTAAATAATGTACTGCCTACATTCGGCATAAGTGACATTTTCATTGATAAAAATTTCCTTGAATATCTTTAATTACAGCGTACTAAGAATGTCATTTGGAAGGAGAATAGAACCAATGTATACAACTTCTCATTAAAAGTTGATACTTTTAAAATGTTGATTTAAATTTCCAGGTCCTATCTACCTTTTTTGACCATAACATGAGTGATATATGAACATTTCAGTTACCAATTTTGACAGCAATTTGCTTCAAGTTCAAGAAATAAGGATCGATTTTTTGTGGGTATTTTCTGGTTATAAAAAATATGGGATCCATACCTGATCCCACATTATAAGTGGCTTCACAAGTTATCAGAATGTGAGTTATTGAGGGAGTGGTGTAGATATGTAATCACTGTTTTAAATATTTCTTGTTTAATATATGCATTAATTTAAGTTGGTTACTGGGTCAATGAAGCCAATATATATGCCAATATATATACTTCATTCAATCACTATGTTCCATGTAGCCAGAAGGATACAAGCCATATTTTATTCAGTTAACTGACTTGTCTCAACATATGCATGATGTGCAACTTGATGTCACTTTGTGGATTCCAGCATTCATGATATCAAGTCATGTATGAAGATCTTGTCAATTATCAAACCATGATACCAGCGACACCATAAACGATAATGGCAGTAAGGCATGATTCATTCTCTTACGTCTACCATTTTTGCAGATCATACATGTAAATTTCACATTATCTGACAAATTACAGAGATGAACTTTACCTGTAGAGCTCTCCAATCATAATGTCCAGCTCCTCCAACTTCTGAAAGAGCTGTCGTTTGTCAGTCCAAACCACAAGTTCCTGGGCAAGTTCGGGCACAACAAGAAATGTTCGCCATCCACGGACTTTTTTGGACTTCAAGATGTCACCAAATATATGGTCACCTACATACAGGACTTCTTTATCATAAATTCCCATCATCTCGGAGAAGACCTCAACTGACCCTGAAATGCACATTTGTCACAACAGGTTTATTAAAAGTTCTTTTGTCAAACATACAACAAATTTTAGTATGAGGCCCAAGAGGGTCTGATATCACTCATCAGGCTGATGGACATCCAAGGTACCTAATTAATTTGTCATTTTCATACACTCTAATTTTCTGTGTACAATTGATCCATAAAATTCACCATTATTTTTGTGTATTAAAATTCTGTCTTCCAGGTAAATAGAAGTTGAAGTTTATTATTAAAAATTTATAATTCTTCATATACATTAGGTACAAAATAGGAAGACTTACATGTCTGAGAATCAACTGATATATGCAAATTTAGTACAAAAACAGCAGAAATAAAAATAATAATAATTACTAATATTTTGAGCTGATTTCTCTCACAGAAAAGTGTACATGAAAAGATAGCTTTTCTGAATCAAACTGAAATTGCTACAAGAACTTTTTGTACATCTAAATCATCAGTTATTAACCTTTCCAATCATATTTAAATACACAACATTGTCTTTGATAGACAATTAAATAATGTTGACAAGTATTTACAATGATACATGTTTTCCATTTAGCAGATTATAATGCAAATCATAAACTGTCTCAAATATCTTATGCAAGTTAGTTTCCCTTTCTATCACAACAAAAAGGCAATTCTTTATAATGTGAGCTTTGTGTTATACAACTCAAAACTCCTTAAAAAATGAAAGCAAACAATGAAGCAATCAAAACTTAATGAACTAAACTGCATGTTGTCTATGGTGATTTTTAGTATAAATATATAAAGCTTTTATGAATTTCTTGTGAAAACAGTAATCAAGATTCACACTTTATATAGAGTCATATGGTAAAACTTAAATCAATTCATTTATGAGAACCTCCATTCCAACCTCCAGACAAATATGCAAATGAAAAAGATAATTACACTATATCTCATGTTGGGGTTAAAAAAACATTTGGAAATTAGAAATCAAGATTTCCTGTTTTGGGGAATATATTGACCAAAGCATGTTATGGTGGGGGGTTTTTTTATCATCTAAAAGAAGGGTTAAAATTGTTCATTTTGTATATCACAATGTACAACAAATTTTACTTTCTTTTATAAATACCTCTCTTAGAAGAAGTCAAGTTCACTGTGCAATTTACATACTGAGGTACACAAAAATGAGGTACACATAAAACATTTAGGCAAAAAAGATGTGATTTAATCATTTCTCAAGTTGTCCAGTCTTTTATGAGTCACACTATTGTCCTCATTTTAAGAAATCTGCTGATTCTGCTTCCTAAAAGATATGCTGACCCAATAACCTTCATACTATATGGACATAATCCTTTCTTTCACAGGCTGCCATTCAGTCACTGACAGTTAAGTGCAAATAGTTTTACTGTCATTAAAATAGTTCATTTACATTAATTACAATAGTTTATGTATGTTAATTCAAATAGCTAATGTATATTAATCAAAATAGCTTCTGTATATTAATTAAAATAGTTTATGTATATTAATTAAAATAGTTTATGTATATAAATTAAAATAGTGTATGAATATTAATTAAAAAGCAAAGTACAGCACTCAGCATAAAATTTAGCAGCTGAACCTATTTGGGATATTAAATACAAGATAGCAGCTTAATTGGCTCTAATTAGCAACAGTAACATGAATAAAGTTTTAAAGGAAATATATATTTTATACTTAAATGCCGACAATCTCTGCCTGACTTCTATTCCTAAAGTACATTTATTTCACATTTATATTTAAAAAAGACTGAAAATGAGTGTTTTTGTATAAATTGTTGTTGTTGGGCTTAAAGCCATTTTTCAGCACAAGATAGGCTATTCATGGAGGCCAGTATTAAAGGTGGAGGAAGAAACTAGGAAATCACCGGAAAGAACCACCGACCTACGAGAAGCTACTGGCAAGCTTTCTCACATATCTACATTAGCCGAATCCTAGACTCGAACACACGAAGACAGAGGTTTGATGGCAGTGATCCGTAACGGACAGCGCTTTAGACCACTCGGCCACTTGGGGCCCCCAATTGTATAAATCATTTACATGTTAATAAATTAACTTCTATACAAATCATTATTGAAAAATTACAAATGTAATTTAAGATAAGAAACACATATTTATATATGGGAAGCACTCAAAATGGTTAGAGAAATATGATATCAAGATGTCTCTTGTTAAGTACACAAGCTTGGTTCAAAAGGGGGAAGCACTGGTTATAGTGTTTTAGTGTGATGCAGCAATTAAACATGTAGCAAGAAACCCATTTGTTTTCTCTACCTCTGATTCCCAGTGTAGCCTATAATCACATATAATTACAAACTGTAACCCAGGGATCCTCTAAATGTTTCATTTTCAGAACAATGGACTTTGCTTCCATGGTTGTTAATTTGAAAGTCCACTATCTTTAGCTTGAAACAGCATTCTTCACTTATCCAAAAAAAAGAAATTTATTAAATAATTTTGAAAGTTTGTTTGTGTGCATGTGTGTATGTATGTATGTATGCATGTATGTATATATGTGTATGTATATATGTGTATGTATATATATATATATATATATATATATATATATATATATATATATATATATATATATATATATATATATATATATATATATATATATATATATATATATATATATAGACTGGAAGGCTATTACAGTATTTGCCTAGAAGAGTCAATGAATACAAGTTCTAGTTTTAGTGCTTGTGATAATGCTACCCACCAAATCAAAGATATAATAATGATGAAACTGCAATCCAACAAGGTGTTTGCAGACAAGTGATTAGCAATAAATTACCATGAAGCAACATATTAATGGATTCTTAACATCACTAAATGCCTCATGCCTCGGAGATATGCTCCATTTTGAGGCCCTCTGCAATAGCTTTCCTACACCTACACGCAACAGTAGTCACTCGAATTGAAGTGTTCATCACATGACAATCACATCCCACCCAAAGCAGTACAGTGTACATAGATTCTTCATGCAAGCACACAATATAGACTCTTAAACCATGTGATTTATTTAACACTTTCACTGTACTTAAGTCTAACACTTTTCCTAAAAATGTTAGCAACATGCCAGGGTTTGGTATTTATCACATGGACAGTTTGATTATTCATTCATCCGTCCTGACCAAGCAATGATTGGGGGATTCTACACTGTATACAATAGTTATAGAGGGCTGTCAGCAGCTCAATAACAAACAAAATTAGTTTCAATGAAAGTACATTATGCGAATATGATTCGTTTGATAGAAATTTCACAAAGTACTTCAATTGCCAAGCAAAGTGTCACAGCACAGATGTTTGGCACCAAAATTTGGTGAAATGCAAGCTGCAACACTATTGATGATATTTTATGAGAACAAACCTCATTGGTCTTGATTTAATGATTTTGATCCAATGACATCTGTACTGATACAACAAAGATAATGTGCTTGCCAAAATGATGAAATTTGAGTGGACTTACCATAGTGCAAATGTGACAATGACAATGTGATCATTGAAAGGAATGAAATGTAAATACATTTTGCCTAAAAATGAAAACAAACACCATTACAAATAAAAAATTTGAGGCAAAATATGAAGCAAATCATAGTGATACGTGTAGAAGGGTCAAAAGTTATATTTAAGATGACAAAATATTTGAGCCCTTTCTATTTGGTGTCATGTATTCAATACATTGTTAACTAATCTTGCTATATTTATAAATTCTACATGCCTGCAGCAGAGGATACCAATCATCATTAAAAAAAAATGAATCTGAAAGGAAAAAGATCTTTTTTTCAAGCAATAACTATATAACTATAAGACAATTTAGACATAGAATGTGTATTTCTTGAGAAGGAAAGGGTCAAATTCTATCAGTAATGGCAGCCATATTTTATGGTGATTCAGCATTTGTATAAAATGAAAGCCCTTCATGAATGCCATGATACCAAATGGAATAAATTCTTTTGGCAGTGTTTGTGAATCATTATTTCAATTTGAGTTTATTATTTTTCATAATGGTGGCCATATTGGATGGCATACAGACATCATTTGCACACACTTAAAACACCTTCATGCTGTCTGCAAAGTTTAATTGAAACTGTTTTAGTGGTTTCTGACAAAAAGCTGAAAACTGCATTGTTGACAAACAGCTTTTGCACCAGGGCCATATCATAAGCTTATACCTCCATGGGGAGTTAAAAACTTGTATGAAGTACTCTTAGTGTTCTAGATATTAACATAGAAGTAGTCATGCAGGTGAAACCTGAGAATGCCAATAAAACCATCAAACTTAAACACTCTTTCACATGCAGAAACCTGTGATGGGATGTTGGACTCTGTGATTCTTCATATGATATAGGACGACCCACCTGCAAAGTTACTGCTCCAGAACCAAATTGTAAACAGAAAGACATATATGACTGTAACAAAACATGCTCTGCCTTACAGCAGACTTACAAAAAATTAATAGCTATTCTTTATGTGAGATTATGCAAGAGTTTTCAATGGAAAAGGTATTACTTTATTTCAAAAAGCTGAGAAATTTCAATTAAATCTGATTACATGGATGATTTTAAGACTGGCCTGGAACTCATTAAACAATTTAGGCACTTTTAACATGTTTAAAAATAATACCTTCACTTGCACCTCGAGAATTTCAAGGAAGATCGACAGTAACATGAAAACAAAATTAGACACATAAATGACCTATGGTCAAAGCAGAGATGACCATGCTTACTCACTAGCACAGTATACACAATTAGTAGTGTATGATGATATTTACTAGATACACTCACTTGAAAAAGCCGAGTCCAACTGCAAATTGCACAGACCATGATCTGCCATTACAATGTGCTGACAGATCTGAGTCTGTTCAATTTGTTAGACATATTAATAGAACAAACAAATCCTAATCTGCCATTGTTTTATACTGCTATGCATCAGGAGCCATGTTATTTATAGTTAGAATAAACTTAAAGGCAAGTACATGGGATGCCTCATGTGAATTAGTGTCCATATTTCTGTATATTGAAACTTCATGAAATGTAGCTGAAACATGTTTGTTATGATTTTGAATTGGTATATAGTGACACTCAGCTAGGTGTCAAGCATCAGGTCTGAATGTTCGACTAGATTCCATTGCACATGTAGATCATGTGATCATGTGATACCATAGATTTTTGCCAGCAAAAATTATGACCTATAGTAAATCTCTATCTGCATATGATAGGGTATGATGAATGTATAGTAAATCAATAATTCTAGATGTATTCAAATTGATTGTCTTATTTGACATGGCTGGCATTTTGAGCATAAATGTTATGGATGTTCGTATATAAAATGTTGGGGTATTTAACTTTTTCAGAATGTAAACTATTACTTAGCTAAGTGTCAAATCAATCCAAAATCATTTAAACAGTTATATACTTGCTTGCAATTTCTGGTCATACTCTTAGTTGAATATTTTCCAAAGTACAAGTCATTTTACACAGTACTAGAAAAAACACTCAATCATTAATTACTGAGATAAGAACAGCTGAATAAGGATTTAAAATATTCATCAAATTTTGTACATGTAGAAGATCAAACACTTCTCTTATCAAAAAAAGAGAGTGTCATCTCGATGAATGATTTTTTTGTTTCAGTAAAAAACAATTATTGAGATAACATCAGTTTTTTGGCAGCAGAAAACTGTGCAGCTGAGATTTAAGGTAGTCTTAATTGGTAAAGAAGTCCAAAGGTCTCAAATTCTTTTAAATAATCTTTATTGATTTTCTACCTCAGAAAGGTTAATGGAAAATAAGGGACTTAACCATACCATTTTACATCCAATCTCTCCAAGTGCTCATAATGCTAAATTCACCTATGTAACAAGTGATGTAATATTTCCCAAAGAATATTATTTTACCAGATCTGATAAATGATCTTCTACCAAAAATGGAATATTATGTTTGCCTGTAAATCTGATAAATAGTGTCTTCAGTGATGGCATATTTGCTGTCGAGGTCAACAAACTTTTATAAGATGGATTTTCTGCATGATACATAATGTCATTCTTGGTACTGTAGCAGATTTTAAATTCAACATTATTCATATCCACTTAAATGTGATTCTAATTATGGAAATTCCTGTTTCCATCCATTATTGAATTTCATGTGATATTTCAGCTGCTTAGATTTTGACATTGTAGTAATAGAAGACAATGGATGTTTAAACCTCTTGACAAACTTTATAGCAAAACCAACCCTGTTTTACACCACTTTAGTAATCAAAACAATTATTCATTTGCATCTTTAATCTTTTTGAATTACTTTTGATCAGACACAGTATAATCAATTTCAGTCAACTTACACTAATCCCAAATTGTCAAAAGAATCAAAATGGTGCTAGTTGTTTTGTGTTGCTAAAACTTTAAGTAATCAAACCATAAACCATTATCATCTTTATATCTTTTTTTTTTCAAGTTATTTCAGATCACACATAGTATAATCAATCTTCAAAAACTTTAAATACTGATACCAAATCAACCCTTCCAAGAGAATCAAAACTGTGTTGTTTTTTTGTTGCTTGAACTCTAAGAAATCTATGATCAATTATCATCTCTATATTTTATATATAATTATATCAAATAATCATAGCAGATAAAAAAATGTACAATCTAGTGTTTACTTTCAGGCTATTGTCTGTCAAATTAGTATTAAAAATGTCATGATTGCCTTTCGTAAACAAGTTCACAGTCATATATTCATTGGCAGTCTTGACTACAAATATATGGAAAACCCTGGCTATTCCACAAGACAAAAAAATGCTGAGATATGATCGTAGGATCAATGCTGAAGTTTTAAATGTACCATTAATATACTAGAATGGAAGCAAGGTGTTGGGTTATAAAAGACAAAATTTTTGTGCCATAAATTTTTAATTATAATTTTGTGTTCACTGGTAATTTCAATGAGGAACAGGTGGTACAGGAGAGGAGGTTCATATTTGTCGGTAACAAGTGATATTGTACTGCTTACATGATTATGCAATGATCACACTATTTTATTTCCAATCTCCCCCCCATGAGTTCAGAGTACTAAAAAAATCTTGGAACAAATGATGTCATATCGATGATGTTATAATACACCATTTTACATCCAATCTCTCCCAGAGTTCATACTACCAAGATAATCTTGATAATAAATGATGTCATATTGATGATGTCATAATTTAATGAAATCATTTTACATCCCATCTCTTCCAGAGTTCATACTACCAAGATATTCTAGATAACAAATGATCTCATATCTATGTTGTCATAATGTAAAGATTATCATTTATGTACAGTCTCTCTCAGATTTCATAGTGCTTAGTGTCATGTATATTTAATTTGTATTGTGTGATTGAATTTGTCCATAACTGAGGGTAGGAGTCTGGGCTTACTGGGCTAATGCTTTTTTTATGTAAACAAAATATGGTGTAGATAATTTTTGACTATTAGTCTAGATTATGTTTTAAGATGATTTTTTTTTTGTAGATAAACCTATTTACTATGAGTCTATGACACAGGATTCTTCATGGGACTTCCTGGTATATGTGATGTTTGCCATGTTCTTTACTAAATATTTAGTAATACACCTGATCTTGTTGGCATCTTAGAGGGTTCTTGAAATGAACTTTTGACCCTCATCCTGGTCTTCTTATTGTGTCTTAGGTTTTTATATTATGGTTGTTTATATCAGAATTACTCTTTCCTGTCTTTAAATTTAGCTGTGTTCAGATTTAAATTTATAAGTGCTCTTTTACTTTAGTACTGAATCTCCCTATTATGGGATTATTGTGAATTCATTTAGAGGCATTTTAGATATCACTGTGAAACAACTGTTTGCACATCAACACTATTCCAGGCTATTGATACATATTAAAGACTGGCATTTATTCCGAATACTCTATACTTCTGGACTTGTGACTTTGGTGGACTATCTGATTAAAGGTTTTAAACATGAGTTTTTTACTCAAAATGTTTCGAAACTATGTTGCTAGGACTTTGTGAAAAGCTCTAAAAAAACAGAATTACCTCCAGAGTATATTTGACCAGATCTGATTTCACCGGTGTGACTTCCCAGTTTCAGCGCACCTGTCACCTGTAATTAAATGACTGGCAATCATGTAACATAATATATTATAACATTCATAATTAAATTCATCAATCACTAAATGAACTGTTCACTTTTCATGCAAATGATGGCATGAGCTTTTTCTTCCAGTAAACCTGAATTTAGAAAAGATTTTCTCAATGTGACTAATGATCTGCTCACAGAAAAGAACTTCAAAATATTTAAGACAAGACCATTTCATCTTATTAACTACAGAGTTTAATACTTTGTTGCACCAATAAGACTAGGCCAGCACTAGGATGGAATTTTTCACAGTATTATTAAAGTCTAGGCCAGCACTAGGGTGACTTTTTCACAATGGCATTAAAGTCTAGGCCAGCACTAGGATGACTTTTTCACAACAGCATTAAAACCTAGGCCAGCACTAGGGTGACTTTTTCACAATGGCATTAAAGTCTAGGACAGCACTAGGATGACTTTTTCACAGTGGCATTAAAGCCTAGGCCAGCACTAGAATGACTTTTTCACAACAGAATTAAAGCCTAGGACAGCACTAGGATGACTTTTCACAACAGCACTAAAGCCTAGGCCAGCAGTAGGATGACTTTTTCACAACAGCATTAAAGCCTAGGCCAGCACTAGGATGACTTTTTCACAACAGCAATAAAGCTTAGGCCAGCAGTAGGATAACCTTTTCACAACAGTATTAAAGCCTAGGCCAGCACTAGGATGACTTTTTCACAACTGCAATAAAGCTTAGGCCAGCAGTAGGATGACTTTCACAACAGCAATAAAGCTTAGGCCAGCACTAGGATGACTTTTCATGATAGCACTAAAGCCTAGGCCAGCACTAGGATGACTATTTCACAACAGCATTAAAGCCTAGACCATCACTAAGATGACTTTTTCACAGCATTAAAGCCCAGGCCAGCTCTAAACTTTTTCACAACAACATTAAAGCCTAGTCCAGCACTAGGATGACTTTTTTACAAAAACATTAACCATACTTATGCCAGGACAATGATAATTTTGTCACAACTAGATCAAGTCTATGCCAGCATTTGGACAACTTTGTCACTGCAACAATAATCCAAGGACAGTAGCACGACTGTCACAACCCTAGGCAGTCAGCAGGATTACTTTGTTAATACAACATCAAGGCAAGGTCGCACTTGGAAGACTTTGTTACAACAACTTAATGCCTAGACTAGTAAGGAAGACTCATCACAGTAGCCTTAATCTTAGATCAGTACCAGGATGACTTTGTCACAACAACATTAACCTGAGGCCAGGAAAATGATAACTTTGACATAACATCAATCCTAGACAACCATTTGGAAGACTTCACTACAACATTGTCTTTTTTTCTCATGATTTTTGTAGAAATATCTGTTTACATCAAACATCCATCTTTCTGATAAAATTTACTCAGCCAAATTCCAAAAATTTACCATTAAAATCAAAAAAGAGTTCCATTTTCCAATATTACCAACTGTATTACCTCCCTTGATTAAGGTTTGGTTTGAGTCAAATCAATATAGAACAAGTTGATCTGCCACAGTATTAATTGATGGTTATATCAAGTAATAATTATGGATTCTGTGAATCATACATTCACAAAGTGATCAATGACAGAAAAAAAAACACTGTTTCCCATTTTAAAAAAATCCAAAACAGAAAGATGAATAAAATAGAACCTACCAGAAAAATCAAAAAGTATAGTAAAACCTTGTTGAGACATCAGTGCTATGAGAGACAATCCATCATGAAAAGCCATGTTTTCCATGCATATTTATGAATTGTATTTGTGTGTGTGTGTGTGTGTGTGTGTGTGTGTGTGTGTGTGTGTGTGTGTGTGTGTGTGTGTGTGTGTGAGATTTAGACTGTTTAAGTAGTTTTAACAGTATTAGTTATATTGCTATGATGTTTGCAGTGTGGCATTTTTTAGTGATGTCAAGCACTGGTGCATCATGCGGCAGACATGTAGCATCATGTCCCACCCAGTCACATTATCCTGACACCAACTTAACAAGTCCTAACACCAACCACTTACTGCTGAGTGCCAAGCGATGCAGATGCTAGTAAAATTTTTATAAGTCTTTTGGATGACTCGGTTGGGGTTCAAATCCATGACCTCCCACATCTGAGGTGGATGCTCAATTCAGTAGGCCACTGGAGCAGCATAATTATATAGTGTCATTGCCTGTTATGTGAGACCACCTGTCTTGCAGAACTATTATTGGCAGAAGGAGAGTGGTCTTTCAAGACAGGTTCTAATGTATTATAAAGAGTCCTATTGCTCATTCTAGATTTTTTCAAAGCATATTACAAGAGATCAAATCATCACAAATCCTTATAAATGATGATTGAATTGGTTTAGTTTTATGGGGTTAAATGCCATTTTTCAGCACACATCATAGGTTACAATTGGCAGCCTGTAGATTTGGCAGAGGAGGAATCCATAAGAAATCCCAAGAAGAACCAATGACCCACGGAAAGTTACTGGCACACTCAAGATAACCAACCCAAGCTAAGACCTAAACATGTGTGTGTGTGTATGTGTATGTGTGTGTGTGTGTGAGACAGACAGACAGACAGACAGACAGACAGACAGAGACAGAGAGAGAGAGACAGAGAACATTGTAACAACAAAAATATTTAAAAACGGCTCATTCCATTACATTGGGTGAAAATTTCACATTAAAAACACATATCTTCATTAAACCTTTGCATGATAGATATAAAACAGAGGATTTAGAGCAGCAAATATCAAAAACATAGTGAAATATTAACTTAGGAAATAATGTGCTAAATTAGATGGGAATATGTACTATTGTATTGAAACTGCTGTTTTAAAAAAGTAATAATTGAGATCTGATGAACTTGTTTTCTGAAATTAAGCTTCTGCCTTCGAATACACATTTTCATAATTCTTTCCAATTACTGTCATCATCTGCATTCCTTTTTCTCTCGACAAATCAGTGATGATACATGGCATAGAGTAACATTTGAATTTCAATTTCTTAAATTCCACAAAATAAGTTCATTTCAGAACCCATTGCAAATTCCCCAAGTCACATCACCATGTTAACAAGTTCTTTGTTTGAATTATACATCATTTCTGCATACATATCAAGGACATGTAATATGTCCTGTCTGCAAACATCCCAAGGAAAGGTAATACATCATGTCTGCATTCATAACAGAGACAGGTAATACACCATGTCAGCATACTTATCAGGGAGAGATAATACTTTATGTCTGCATACATATCAGGGACAGCTAATATGTCATGTCTGCATAAATATCAGGGACAGCTAATATATCCTGTCTGCATAAATATCAGGGACAGATAATACATCATGTCTGAATCAGTACCCAGGACAGGTAATACATCATGTCTGCATACAAATCAGAGACAGGTAATAAGTCATGCAAATATACATATCAGATGCAGGTAACACCAAATTTGGTAAAAGTCATATTTTTTAATGCAACTATTTGTAAATAATGCAAAAGAAATTGATAATAACAATGAATATGTGGTTTTCAGGTATGGTAGAATCAATGAAATGTTTAAGCATAAACCTTATAAATTTCTCTTAAAATTTTTTTTAAAATAGGGAAAGTTAGAATATACAAAAGCTTTCCAACAGAACAGTGTTACAGGTTAATTTGGTCTTTGTCAGGAGTCAAATATGGCTCAGTGGTTAGCATGCAAGACTAGTGACTGATTAAGTGTGGGTTTAAATCCTTCCACTGAATCAGCCATAGCTGTCTACTATGGCGAGTCTTTGGGCAAGGCACTTTACTCCAGTTGCCTCGGCACTAAAAAACCTACTTGTATTGCTGTGGAATAAAACACAAACCATCTGAATCTGCATCTTAATAAGCAAAGCTAGGCCTCTAACCTGCTGCCAAATTCACCCCTGATGTTCCTTTAGTATAACTACTCAACTAACAACAAGAACCTCATTTGCAAATAAAAAAAAGTATGGGTTATATTATGAAGATCTAAAGAGTTTTCAATTCCTGTTATATACTCTCTCTGGTACCAACATAAGTGGCTTCATTGATAGCTGGACCAAAGGAAGATAATTAAGAAAAATTACCCTATCAACTTGTCTGAGAATGGTTCCCCCTTGGAAGAAAAGAGGCTTCCTGGCATCCACCACAATGAAATCAAAGTATGATGTCCAGTCTCTTTTCTCTTCTCCCTGAAAGGATTTTAATGGTAAATTAGAGGATAAATAATCATAAAACATATTCTCACCTGGTCATATATGTCTGTAAAATAAATGACTAATGATTTATTCTCCCCTGATCACATATGTTTTTAAAAGAAACAAATGACTAACAACTTATTAGTTGATATAGTTATTGTGGGTAGCTCAAAAGTTAAAGACTCTCATCAGTTCACCAAGAAAAGATGGCTGGAAAATATCTGACGAGTCTTTGACACTGATCCATATCTGATAAAGATTGTGGCACTGTTTCTATGTTTGTGTGTGCTAGATAACAATTCTATATCAGAATTTAAAATTTCAATAATTTGATATATTCAGAAGAATGGTCAGTTATGCTAAAGTGTCTTGCAGCATCAATGTTTCTTTTCTAGTCCACCCATTTTTAATAACCTCTATTTAATGAATTATTATTTTTATGTCAAAATATAGTGAAACAGAACTCTTCTTACTTAACACTAAATGTGATGCCAACAATTTCATGTTCCAATACCAACATGTTCATCAGGATTATAATGTTTTAAATGACACAAGTTAACTATGTATCATTCCAGTGCTATTTTCTCTCACCAATTGTCATTTTACTTTTTGTGATCATGACAATAAATGACCAACTGGGAGCATAATGAAAATGGCCAATTGTAATTAATAGGGAGCATTATTAAAATGGCCACCAGTAATTAACAGGGAGCATTATAAAAATGGTCAACTGTAATTAATAGAAAGCATTATTAAAATGACCAACTGTAATTAATAGGGAAGTTTATGAAAATGACTAACTGTTATTAGTAGGGAAAGTGATGAAAATGGCCAATTGTTATTAACATGAGAGTCATGAAAATGACCAACATTAGTTAATAGGGAAAGTTATGAAAATGATCATCTTTAATTAATAGGCAGTTATCAAAATGACCAACTATTAATAATAGGGCAAGTTATGAAAATGGTCAACTGTAATTAATAGGCAGTTATGAAAATGACTGACTGTTAATAATAGTGCATTATGAAAATGGTCAACTGTAAGTAAAAAGGGAGAGTTATAAAAATGACCAACTGTTATTCATAGGGAGAGTTATGAAAATGGTCCACTGTAAGTAAAAGGGAGAGTTATGAAAATGACCAACTGTTATTCATAGGGAGAGTTATGAAAATGACCAACTGTTATTCATAGGGAGAGTTATGAAAATGACCAACTGTTATTAATAGGGAGAGTTATGAAAATGACCAACTGTTAGTAAAAGGGAGAGTTATGAAAATGACCAACTGTTATTCATAGGGAAAGTTATGAAAATGACCAACTGTTAGTAAAAGGGAGAGTTATGAAAATGACCAACTGTTATTAATAGGGAAAGTTATGAAAATGACTAACTGTTAGTAATAGGGAGCTATGAAAATGGCTGACTGTTAATAACAGGGCATTATGAGAATGGCCAACTATTATTAACAGGGAGAGTTACAATTATTTTTAAGGCTCCAGGATGAAGAATAGGCTACAGCTTTCTGCATGGTGTAAGAGGTGACTAAAAGAAGCCATGGTGGCACAGCAGATAGCACACCAGATTCATGATTTAAGGATTTCATGTTTGAATCCTACCATCAGACCAGCATCGGTCAGCTATCGTGGAGTATCCTTGGCAAGGCACTTTAACTCCATCTTTCTTGGTACTAAATAGCCTAGTTGTGTTGCTGTGCCTTAAAATTAAAACCAAATACACAGGGTTGCATTGATAAATATGAATTATACATCTCTTATGCACTTACAGCTATTTAACATACATGCACACATCATAACAGAATGGAACGGCTAAAAATCTTTAGGTCACAATTGTTTATTCTGTTTTATTCAACTAAATGTGTTGCAAATGACTTTGTTGAATAAAAGAGGGAAAACTCTACAGTAAAAGAAATTCATTAAAAACCCCAAAGAACCAATTAAATTCTTTTTAAAAATTAATGCATCCATATAACACAGATATGTCTAACAATATACTCCAATTAATGGGCAAAGGTCCAAGTGAAATAGGAAGTTAAACTCCATAACAGTTCTGAACTTATGCTGTTAAATGGTGAATGACACCTGTCTACTATGCTATTTTGATATTTTCATTATTAGTTTTGCTCTATTCATAACTCTCTGTTCATAACTTCAAATGTTTGTTTTTAATTTTTATTTCTTCTGTGTCATACATATGTGTTGTGATGCCCAATAAACTGTAGCTATACATCATCTTAATTCCTATGCAGACCTGCCAACCCCGCCGAGTCTGTCTCAGTAAGACAGCTTATTTTTTACTGTAAGACTGTCCAGTTTTCAGTAAGGTGTAACAAAATATCAATTACTGCCATTGTAAAGCTGGAAAAAAATTAAAAATTTGACGCAGTGACAATAACATTATGTTCAACTGAAAAGTTTGTAAAATATGCATAGACTTTATTTACCACTAGTACAGATGCATAAACTTTAGTTCCAAATCCTATGCAACTCAATGGCTTGTTTCTATCTCTCAATTTTACATAATTCTTGGAAATCCTTTTCGCATTTCATATAAAGATGGCAATCATATCTCCCGCATTGAGATGTGTCCAAATTTGGCACGTGATGTCCAATAAACAATTGTGTCCTTCCATCTTCTATTCACAAGAATCTGAATATTCCTTTTTATTCTTCTGTGTTGATTATCAACACTTTTCTAGAGGCTTAGTTTTCCTTTCTTCTTAAACATGCATCATTTTTGAGATGCCATTTTTAAAAAGTTCTATAATCAACAGTTTGATCATGCAGATGCTTCACATGAACAAATAGGTGCAGTTTTAAAGCATCTGGGGTGCTGCTGTACAGTTAGTCTGGTTCCCTATCTAATTTCACTAATTCTAATATGAAACACAGAACCAAATAAAAAAAGACGAACCAATTATCTGGATTTTTCGGCAATAATCATTTTTCCATAGATTTTGCTTGTATGCCATTACTCTGTATTTTAAGGATAATTTTCATAAGACTTATGGCAAAATCATAAGAGTTGGCAGGTCTGTCTATGTATTGTATCACAATAAATGAGAAAGTACTGAATTCAACCAATACATGCTTCAGTGGAAAGATATCTTTATACTGATGTGAATCAACGAATTGTTACATATATGTTACAACTCAAGAAATTACTCCATACAATTTTGTGAATCAATTATTACACCTTTGTGACACCTATAGCAACTCCATACAGTTTTGTGAATCAATTAATTTACACCTACGTTACACCTAGAGCCATTACTCCATACAATTCTGTTAATCAATAAATTGTTACACCTCGGTTACACTTCTAGCTATTACTCAATAAAATTTTGCTGGAAAACAGTTAAAACTAAACTTGATCTAGTTCTTCTTAATATGACTTCAAAACATGAAGTCCTTCAAAAGTTTGAGTGCAAACAAAATAATTACTCAAGTTTAGATCAACACAGATTTTTTTCAGGATCTAGTAGACACCATGAGAAGTCATCTAGTTAAAACCTCATGATAATATGACTTCTGTTCAGGAGTAGTAACAACAACAACATTTTCAAGATGGCCGGCCTCAATGGCAGCTGTGAGATTGGCAGTATCTTCATTTAGGACCAACTAGGCATCAAGCCCATCCATTTAGGTGAAGTAGTGATAATAAGATTTTACAAATAGCTGGAGTAACTGTGGTTGCCATACTGGATGTCAAAGCAGCATATTTTTCATTTAAGACCAACCAGACCATGAGATGAATAAGTGTGAAAAGATTCATGGCCATTCTCCATGTAGTTTCTGAGTATCAATAACAAAGTGTATGGACGATGGATGGACAATAGACAACACACCATAAGTTATCCATGTCTATGACCAGTAAAGGGACTCACATTTATGGCTGGGTAATCCATTAGGTATTTCATGATGGTCTGTAAAGAGGAAAAAAAATAACTGCAATTATGTTCCTATTGATGATTTACAAATTCAAATACTTAATTATGTTGAAAATACAGCTCTCACCAGTATAACGCACATCATTATAATGTGATTACATAATAAACATGATACTACTATGGACTCAATGTCCAAAATCATAGCAAAATACCGCTATTTGATAGTACAGTGGTCCCTCTTTTACACGGCCACCCCTTCTGCACCAGGAAAGTGGCCTTATAAAATGGGTGGCCTTTCCAAAGGAGGACTAAATTTTTTGTGAAAAGTATATGTAATGTATGTAGTAAGAAAGCTATACACTTCAAAGCATTTAATATCTTCATTTAATATCTTCGTTTAAAAGTAACATTAATTTTTAAAAGGTTCTTCTTGTTACAATAACAGACATTTCAATTGAATATACATTAATAGTTCTTTTTCTTGGTGTACACATGATATGCAAGTGGGTGTTGTTGTCATGTACATTGCAAAACCATTCAAAAACATCATTTAAATCTTGGTACATAAATAATTCTCTTTCCATTTGCTCCATTTTCCCACTGCTGCTGAATAACCTCCTTATCAGTCACAACATTGTTTATTTTATTCGAGTCTTTTCTACATAAAATTGTTTTATTCGGGTCTTTTCTACATAAAATTGTTTTCTTCGAGTCTTTTCTACATAAAATTGTTTTATTCGGGTCTTTTCAACATAAACTTGTTTGGCAAGTCCCCCTCCCCATCTCACCTGATGTCGTCGAGTAGAGTAACTTACTTTCTTCTAAAATATTTCTCCATTTACATAATGACATGTTAATGTTTGGTAATGATTTATTTGGTTTTTGCTAACTTTATGTGATTTAATTATGCAGATGAAACTTTCAGAGTGGACAAAATGCCTTCTTCGTAAATTAAATGGAATTAATCACAAATCAATTTCTGACAATATGATATATACATACCCAATGGCATAAAATTTAGCACCCCCACCCTAGCAAAAATGCTTCCAAATTTGTGGGGGCGTACTGTCACAATCAAACTGTGAAAATGATATCGATATGCTGAGCATGAATTATTTGTAATTTAAGTGATTAAATGTAGTTTGAATAATACACAGTACATCCTTCTCTAGCCCCTTTTTGGACCTCTCTTTGTCTGCCAGGTTTATTGCTACCAGATGTGATGTCATTAATATTAATGAGCTGGTAGCTAAATTTGGATGTGATGTCATGTTTAGCCAGTCAGATGGCTGAGTTTGGAGCATGTGATCAGGCATTGTCGGTTGTGGTGTCATTCATGTGGATACAGGATGCGTATGAAGATGTGTGCTTTTCGGTGAACTGTCGATTGGGACATCTAACTTAAAACATTTATCAGCGGAAAGAACAAAACAACCCTTCCTCAATTTGATGATACCAGATGCTACCTTTCTTTTCCTGGGGATCATACGTATTATCCTGCCCACAATTTCTTCTCGTCATTCAAAACTGTTAATAGCTTGACTGGTGTTCGCAATATGGAGCATAATAATGGTGATATCACAGCAACTAATTTAACCTAAGTGGACATAAGCTGGCTGAGAAGAACATCAAGGTTTCTGTTTATATTGGAAAGAAACATCTTCAGCTGTACAGAGATAATGTGCACCAGACGGGTAGTTCATCTTTGTCTTCAGGAGCATCATCACATGACAAGATGGGTGCTGCATATGTCAACAACTTCATCACGTGATCTGGAAACAGCTGATACACCACCTGATCTCAACATGTCGGCCGCAGCAGTTATCAAACAACAGTTAGCCGAATTACAAGTATCTGTCACTGCAACGACAACCATATCACCATGAGCTTCACAAACTTCATGGAGTCCAGCTGCCGAGGATACATGTCAATCACATAGGGTCTTTAACCTTTAATATGCTAGGCGGAAGGATGACAACACCAGATTCTCCCAAACAATGCATCACGATGGGCCTGTCGACAAACTCCCACCAGTGCAATTGTGCCCAGATATATTCACAAGGACATGCCCTCACCTAGAGCCTACAATAATTTTGGTGGGAATCTTTGGCCACAAGCAACAGGTCTGCTTATTCTATAGTATGCCGACCTTTCAAGTATATCTTGCTAATGGTAGGATTGTGGATTCCAGGATCTAGTTTGCCACCGTTGTGAATGAGGACACCTTGATTTACTTGTTGCATATTTTATGCAGATGCTGCACCTGACGTATCACACTATAACACTTTAGCCAGTATTCGGCATTTATACTTGCACATTGGTATCCATACTACATTAACTCTTATTGTTACTTGCTTCAACTACAGAATATATTGACAGGTGTCAGAAAGGTGAAATGTGAATACAGACAAAACGACTTCATATCACGTCTGATATATTATGTGACATATGGCAGTGCTTGGAATACTATGGACTGAGGGAGTACACTCAACTCTTGCTTCAAACTGCTTCTGCAGTAGGGTTTTTGTTTTTGTGGAGTTGAGAATTTGCTATTCGTAGAGCCCATTTTTTTTTCTTTTTTTTTTCTGCTGCAAACAATTTGTGCATGTCCTGACAATGTTTCATACAGATAAGTGCCTATTCATTCTGCATATAAGACGGTTGTTTTCCGTCAAGGGATGGATTTCCATATTTATTATATGCACTATGATGTCTTTGTATGCCCATACTGTGTGATGAAGAAATCCCATCCTATTCAGATGTTAGCCGAAGCTTGCCCTTGTGATCCTGTTTCTCATGGATAATGGTCGAGCTTTAAGTAGAACTTTCTTTATCAATACCATTAAGGCCATTTGGTCCAGATGCACATCGTTATAATGGGCACTCCTTCCACTTGGGTGGTGGCTGCTAATGCTGCAATTCTGGACCATCTTATGCATACCTTAGTTTGATGGTCCTCTGATGCTTGTTGTAGACATATTCAGGTGCACCCGGACAGAATTGGCTTGGCATAGGGGCAGATGTCATATCTTGTGCCTCACTAATTCATTGCACGCTTGGGTCCACCAATGCACTATTCATGTATTTACTTAGTGACACCATCACACAAATTTTATTTATTTCTTTAAGCTTTAAGAGATGCTGTAATGCTGTATCTATGCTGCACTGTCATTTCGCCAGTAGCATCATCATGTATTAGTGCACTTGTGTATTCTTAACAGGCTATTAAATACATGTGTCTTAGATTAATATTTTACATAAATTAGGTTTATCAAGTAATTCGTATATATTTCATGCATTCCAGTCATTATTCCCCTTACGGCTCCTTATTTTACTTCAAACTGGGGGCCTCATTACAGTCACACTGTTCCACAGTTGCAGTGCTACTTTCACTTGTTTGGGCCATTGCCAAGTTTTCGTGCATTCAAAGATTTGCTTTAGAACAATTGTGATAGTATTTGTGTAATTCAATGATTAAATAAGTTTTGAATGTTGCAGAGCCTCATTTACAGGAGCTATTGTCTCTGATTTACCATTTTCCGAAATTAGTATTTGCAGAATCAAATTTGTCATGCACTTTTATATGGTAAAACTCTTGTATGATTCTTGTTTCAAGCATATCACATAATTTCACGAGTAATGGCTACACATTGCCATAGCATTTCCTGGTTCTGCTTTCCAATATTTTCTGCTTTTAGTTTCATGGGTGCACAGATCGATACAGCTGTCCAGACCATAGGGGCACTGCACTTCATATGGCTTCCTGGGGAGAGCACTTCAATTCATATGGGTTCACTGAAGACATGACTATCTTTCAACACATTCTTCCACTGTAATTCTGTTACATGGAATATAAGGATTCCTGGATATTGTGTGTACATTTCAGTCATCTTGTGGGTGGATAAATGGGTTCATCACATGATGGTCTTAAAACACTTCCATCTCCGGCTGGTATTCAGGGACATGAAATACAAATGTTTCTGAATATTGTGTTTGACCTCTGACTTTAGAATTATGCGATTTTGATAACAACTTGCACATAAATTTGTGTATTCTGTGTCTGATCAAAATAGGTTGATATACAGAGCTGCCATTAAGTGCATGTGGAATTTTTGGCAATGTCAGGCATTATTGCGCATTCAAATACTTTACAAGTATTCTCAGATGTTTTGTTTTATTTTGTAACATGCTGTCATGCACTGATGCAGCTGCAGTACTCAACAATTAAGCTATACCTTACAGGAATTGATTCCATTGCCTATTTGCTGGTCATAGTAATGCTTTTCAGGAGCAGAGATGTTATAGAGTATACTTCATGGGCAAACATATAGTATGTGCAGATTTCCTATTAATACAAGATGATGGTGCAGTTATTATCCGTGTTGCAAGAGGGTGTTCACTGACTGGACTTGTTCATGCTGTGCATTGTGTTTGGTAGCATTTCTTGGATTTATGCAATGTGGTTAAGTATTCTGACAATTTTTTCATACGGTTAAGCACATATTCATTCTGCACCTTAGAGCATCTAAGACTGATGTTTTCTGTCAAGGGGTGGATATTCATATTTATTCTATGTACTGTGACGTTCTCTATGCCTAGCTACTAGTGCCGCTAAGGCTGGAATTCCGGACCATCTTATCCATACCTCTAATGCATATGGTGGATATATTCAGGTGCACCCGGACAGAATTAGCTTGGCACAGAGACAGATGTCAAATCAATTGCCTCACTAGTTCATTACATGCTTGTGTATATCAATACATTATTCATTTGTTTACTTTGTGAAACCATCACACAATTTTATTTTTTATTTCTTTATGCTTAAGAGATGCTGTAATACTGTATCTATGCTACACTGTCATTTCACTGGTATCATCTATTAGTGCACATGTGAATTCCTAACTGACTATTGAAAACATGTATCTAACATTCTTACCTTCCCGTACATCAGGCTTTAACATGCAATTCAAATATATTTCATGCATTTCCAGGCATTATTCCCCTTATATATCCTTACCTTACTTCAAATTGGGGGCCTCGTTACAGTCACACTGCTCCAAAGTCACAGTGCTACTTTCACTCGTTTTGCCAAGTTTCATTCATTCAAAAAACTTTGCTTTGAACCCCAATTTATGTCAGTACTTAAATGTACTCCACTATTATGCCCATATACTTCATACCTGCTTCCTGCAGTGCATGTATGGAGTATCGGCTGATGTTTGTTATCATGGCATCCTCGGATCAGACTTGTCATTGTCCCTATATATACCTCCTGTCAGCACCTGGCGGTTCAACATGCAGGTATTGGACCATTGTTCCTATATACCTCCTGTCAGCCCCTTTTGGCCCAACACTTGCAGGTATCGGACAATTTTAACAACCCTACAAACTCCAACATGCTTCCTGTCCTGAGGTATCCTTTAAAACAATTCATAGCCGGGCTGGTGCAGTGTGCTGTGACAAGATTTGCCCCCATTATGCCAAAAAGATTTTTTTTAATGTACAATAAAGTGTCTATTGAACCTGGTGTATTGTGTGTTGTTTAAAATGAAAATTGATTACAATTAAGCAAATAAACCAGTGAGGAATATTATTTAAAATATGATGATTAAATGCAACACATACTTATTGTCAACATACTTAACATTTATGTATAAAAAAATCAGTATTTTTGTATCAAGATAATTTTAAACACATAATTACAAAATTGTTAGATTTATGTACAATAAATTAGTTGGCAGCAAGAAACAAAATATATACGTTATTATAAAATACTACATTCTTGTACAAATAATCAGAGTGTAGCAAGGGAAATTATATATATCTAATAACAGAATACTTACATTTGTGTACAAATAATCACTGTTTGTAGCTAGAAAGACTTTGGATCCTGTAGACCTTATCCTGAAAAAAACAAAACATATTTTATAAAATACACAATTTTGAATATTTAAACTATATTCCACTGCATTATTGTTGTACATCACATCACATTCATGGGTAAAAAAAATTTAGCCACAAAAATCAAAGGCATACCAAAACAATCATATAGTGAAAATATATTTCCATTTTTTTAGTAAAACTGGTAGATACAAAAATCTGAATGGCATTGAAATGTGACAATGTCAAATGGATAATGAGAAATGGATTCAGATGAAATACAAAGATTGACTGGGGGGAGAGAGGTGATGTGATTATGATTTTTAATGTAGCTTTAAAAAATTTTCAGTCATCGCTACGATGTCTGCAGTGTGGCAGTTTATAGTGATGTCTAGCATCATGACGCAGACATGTGGCATGATGTCCCACCCAGTCACATTATCCTGACAGCAGGCTGACCAGTCCTAACACTAACTTCTTAACGCCAAGCGAGGCAGCTGTTAGTACCATTTTTAAGTTTTTGGTATGACTCAACTGAGGATCGAACCTACAACCTCCTGCATCCGAGGCAGGCGGAGGGGAAGAGAGAAAGACATAGAGAGAGAATCAGAGAGAGAAAGAGAAAGAGAGAGAAAGAGAAAGACAGAGAGAGAGGGTGACAGAGACAGATTGACATAACCAAAGACAAAGAGAGACAGACAGTCAGAGAGCACAGATACCTGTCCAGTAACACCGGTAGCCTTTCATCTTTGATTACATACTTTTCCACATTTTTCATAGTTTCTGTTTTCAGAGGACCCTGTTGATGTCATTAAAAGAAGAGGTCTTTAAATATTAAATAATTTGGGGATGCTAAATTGTAATAAAGGCTTCCAACTCAAAATCTAAATTAAATTATAATTATCAACATACAATCCTGATTATAACTGTCTATAAAGAAGAGCAAAGATATCCCAAATTGTGTCTATTGTAGGCAGGTGTCCATTATATCAAGCCAAATCATAAATTAATTAAAGAATGGGTGTTGTCAATCATATTTAAAAAGGTGTCCTGTATACAAAGATATCTACCAATGGTAGGTTACAATGTATAAACTTCTTTACACATTTGTATTTCTGTTCCAAATGTTCTTGTGTAATAATGTTGACTCATTGTGCACACCACCATAGTGAGAAGTAAAAACCTACCTATTTGCAAATCTGTGTATACCACAGAAGTATATTTCATTAAACTCACTCAAGATTTCTGCATATCCAAAATTGCATTCCAATCCAGTAAAGAGACTGCAAGAATTGATTCCCTGGAAACACAAACAATGCTTTCCCTACTCATTTCCATATCCATTTCTTTTAGAAATAACAGAAAGCTTTTCCATTTGTACAAAATTTCATAGCGATTGAAACTAAATTCTTATAAGAACTGTGAAAATTTCCTGAAAATCTAATAAAAATGATGTGTTGTATAGATCTGAGTTTGTATGTGCAAAATAAATAAATAAAGTATATATGCATTAGTTGGCTGGACAATCTTTTGTCTGGCCATGTGATTACACAATGATTCACACCTAGCTGTGACTGGACATGCTTTTGTCTGGCCATGTGATTACACAATGATTCACACCTAGCTGTGACTGAACATGCTTTTGTCTGGCCATGTGATTACACAATGATTCACAACTAGCTGTGACAGGACATGCTTTTGTCTGGCCATGTGATTACACAATGATTCACAACTATCTGTGACTAGACATGCTTTTATCTGGAAATGTGATTACACAATGATTCACACCTAGCTGTGACTGGACATGCTTTTATCTAGCCATGTGATTATACAATGATTCACACCTAGTTGTGACTGGACATGCTTTTGTCTGGCCATGTGATTACACAATGATTCACACCTAGCTGTGACTGGACATGTTTTTGTCTAGCCATGTGATTACACAATGATTCACACCTAGCTGTGACTGGAGAATCTTTTGTCTGGCCATGTGATTACACAATGATTCACACTGGACTGGGATAAATACATGTATACAACCTTATGAATGTAAAATGGGTTAATTAAACCCTCTGCAAAACATTTTGAAATGGGATAGGGAGGGAAAAAAATCTAACTTGTCATCAATATTTATAGGTTACTGCATTTGTATGGGAATATATGAATGAGTTTTTTTGATGGCTATACTGCACGACCTTGGAAGTGCAGTATATCCATCAAAAAAATTAGTTCATATTTTTCCATTATGCAGTAACCTTTCTATTATATGCTCATTTTTGTTCCATTAACAAAGATTTAATAATAATATTCACAACCAAATACATTTAATAAAAAAATTTATTATTTTAGTATTAAAATAATGAAGTTCACAATCATAGATTCCTTCAAAACACAATAATAGTATTCATGCGCATATAGCTCCTCCCAATGAATTTTTAACTTAATAGAGTACCTCGTGCTCACATGCTTCAAGCGCGAGGAGTGCAATATGCAAGTGTTCAATATTGGGGAATATTGAATTATTATGATAATGTAAAGTTAATGGAGAAAAAAAAAGAGCGTATAATAGTATAATAAATCTCGTATTTGGATTTAATTATGTAATGTTGTGTTTATCCAATAAAATTATTGGCTTGAAACTTTTAAATACTTCACAAAATACTATAACAATGGCTGAATGCAGTACTTATTCCATTTCTTCTTTATTCTACTCAAGGTAAGCTAATACTAATTTCCAATGGGTCTAGATATATATATATATATATATATATATATATATATATATATATATATATATATATATATATATATATTTGTGCAAAGCAAGCAAACACCACACACATGTATATTTGTGATGGTTATAATTGTGAAAAAGCTAAAGAAAGAGCTAGGAGTAAGGGCTTATGTAATAATTTTCATTCTGTTAAGGGGAATTATTACCAAGAGGAGGGGGTTGTCAAGAGGAAAACAATATGACTGTGGAGACTTTTTTGTATCCTGCCTAACATATCCAATGGTTTAAGATAAATCCCCCAGCTCTTGACTACCTGCCAGGAACAGTTAATTAATTAAGTGTTGTTCATATTCTGATTGACCACTGATCACAAATCTCAGTTATGCTGATTTACTGAGTAATGTCTGGGCTGCCAAAGTTTCTCTGGCTGTAAAAGTCTATTGATGATGTCTTACCATGGTCTGTATAACACGCACACATTTAATATGTTACACCAGCATTGTCATTCACTATGAATAAAAAGTACAATCTCAGATCAATTGATAAAAGTTTCAAATGAAACTCTTTGATTATGAAGAAAATGCTTTGCTGTGTAGTAGACATGGTCATCTCTGATTAGGGATATGTCATTTATTAAATGGAAACATCCCTCCCAATCAAGCAACATGGGGAGAGATGTTGAATTAATTCATTCTATCTATCAATGTCAGATAGAACATTTCCACCCAAAAGTCAGGATCTTTGTTGTTTGCAGTTTGACTTGACTTATAAGTGTGCATAACAGCATATATAGAACTTTGATCTATAACAGATTTTCCTTCCATAAATAATAATGAGAAGATGAACGAAAAGAAATAATGTGGAACCCAGGTAACAAATCTGTATGTGTAACTTCGTTGATCAGTCCAAAATGTCCTTCTGTATGACAAAACCTTCAACACTTAAGGATCTAAATGATTTGTACTTAATGTTTATTTGGAGTATTGTAAAACAAATGTTCTAGTGATAATAAAATTCAGGGAGTAATTGCAAGACTGTGTCCACTATGATCACAATAGGATGCCATGAGATAAAGACAGCAGTCATGTCATGAAAGACATTCCATCACAGGCATGTAAAAAATAACCACACTACAAATTTTCAGTCACTAGCACATTTCTTTACCATGAACTTTTGGACCATGCAAATTATAATTTCAGATCAATTCAACCATGTATATTTGTTTGTAAGTTGAGTAAAATGGCAAACTGCATAGGCCCAGATCTACCATCACATCATGTGCCAGCAGAGTCTGGGTCCATGCAATTTTTTAGAAGCACAACAAACACTAATCTGTTACAGGGATGTGCAATAGCAAATCAGGGTCAAAGATGTTTGCAGCTTAAAAACAACTAGATGCATACAAAAGTTATTTATGAATTGTAATCTAACAAAGATATTTTATAGGGACCAGCATATACATGTGTAATGAAACTAAGATCTTGTGTCACATCCTCTGACTGCTGATCATTGTCTATATGAAGATCTAGTGTCCTGTTATATGTGGAAACTAAGATCTTTTGTCACATCCTCTGACTGCAGATTATTGCCTAAATGGAGATCTATGTGTCCTGTTATATGTGGAAACTAAGATATTGTGTCACATCCTCTGACTGCAGATTATTGCCTAAATGGAGATCTATGTGTCCTGTTATATGTGGAAACTAAGATCTTGTGTCACATCCTCTGATTGCAGATTATTGCCTAAATGGAGATCTATGTGTCCTGTTATATGTGGAAACTAAGATCTTGTGTCACATCCTCTGACTGCAAATTATTGCCTAAAAGGAGATCTATGTGTCCTGTTATATGTGGAAACTAAGATCTTGTGTCACATACTCTGACTGCAGATTATTGCCTAAATGGAGATCTATGTGTCCTGTTATATGTGGAAACTAAGATCTTGTGTCACATCCTCTGATTGCAAATTATTGCCTAAATGGAAATCTATGTGTCCTGTTATATGTGGAAACTAAGATCTTGTGTCACATCCTCTGATTGCAGATTATTGCCTAAATGGAGATCTATGTGCCCTGTTATATGTGGAAACTAAGATCTTGTGTCACATCCTCTGACTGCAGATTATTGCCTAAATGGAGATCTATGTGTCCTGTTATATGTGGAAACTAAGACCTTGTGTCACATCCTCTGACTGCAGATTATTGCCTAAATGGAGATCTATGTGTCCTGTTATATGTGGAAACTAAGATCTTGTGTCACATCCTCTGACTGCAGATTATTGCCTAAATGGAGATCTATGTGTCCTGTTATATGTGGAAACTAAGATCTTGTGTCACATCCTCTGATTGCAGATTATTGCCTAAATGGAGATCTATGTGTCCTGTTATATGTGTAAACTAAGATCTTGTGTCACATCCTCTGACTGCAAATTATTGCCTAAAAGGAGATCTATGTGTCCTGTTATATGTGGAAACTAAGATCTTGTGTCACATCCTCTGACTGCAGATTATTGCCTAAATGGAGATCTATGTGTCCTGTTATATGTGGAAACTAAGATCTTGTGTCACATCCTCTGATTGCAGATTATTGCCTAAATGGAGATCTATGTGCCCTGTTATATGTGGAAACTAAGATCTTGTGTCACATCCTCTGACTGCAAATTATTGCCTAAATGGAGATCTATGTGCCCTGTTATATGTGGAAACTAAGATCTTGTGTCACATCCTCTGACTGCAAATTATTGCCTAAATGGAGATCTATGTGTCCTGTTATATGTGGAAACTAAGATCTTGTGTCACATCCTCTGACTGCAGATTATTGCCTAAATGGAGATCTAGTGTCCTTTTATCTGCCTGACTAACACACTGTCTGCTAAATGATGTGCAAACATGGAAACATTCAAAAACTGATTGTTTTGCCATCTTATGTGACAACCTAGAAAGGTCAAATCATGGCATTTACAATATTTTATCAGATTTTACTTTAAATCAGGATTTTCAACCCAATTTTTAGTAGATTAAATTACAAAACTTCCAATAAGTAACACTGTCCTGTATATGTTTGTGTGTGTGTGTGTGTGTGTGTTTGTGTACACACACATACTCACAAACACATACATATCAATGTTTTAAAATGTTATATAATGTTATACAATGCCTTAGTATTAAGGACACTGGAATAAAAAGTCTTCAACTGATGAATCCAGTAACTTTCTATACATAGGCACTAACAAAGTATGCTTGACTCTAAACTTCCTGTCCAAAAACAATATTTTCCTTGCATTTTCTTAAGATCATGATTGCTGACTGACATATATCCCCTACAAAAATCTATATGTTTCTTTATTATTCTAAGTAGAAAATATCCACAAAATTGGTCAAAGAATTTACTTTAGAACAAATGTCATGCAAAATCCATTTTTCTATGAGTTAAAATGATCATGACATTTGATCCCTACATCAACAGTGGAAGCCAAACACAAAGCTTGGTCTAGAACTAAAGTTATTATGCATAAGCTGTTTTCTTTGCTCTTTCAGTTCTCCTGACCTTTACCCTTTTGTACCCAAAACCAATAAGCTTCTTTCTTACCCAATGTGTAGGTATTCAAAATTTTTGCTGAGGTACATGGCTGGAAATTAAATTTGTGTGCAGAAAATAAGTTTTTCATCATGCAGCTGCAGTGACAGTAACATTTGACAATTTGTCCCACAAACCTTACTCCAGGTGCAAGCCATGCACAAAGTTTGGTCTGAGTCTGTGGTGTATAATTAGAGTTATTGTACGAAAGTACTTTTCTTATATCAGTGTCAGTGATCATGACCTATAACCTCAAAATTGATTGTTTTCTACCTTTGTCCCAAAATAAGCCATCCACATAATTTTATCAATGTCTAAGGCAGAATTAATGTTTTTTGTGTAAACAATTTAATTCTTTAAGTTACAATGACCTTGACCTTTGACCCTGAAAGTGGCAGGTTTGTTTCTTATTCCAAGTGCAAGCCATCCACAAAGTTTGGTAACTGCAAGATCTCAAATTTTTTGGTTAAATCCATTTTTATTATATAAGTCACAGTGACCTTGACAATATGAACTTTTTAACCACAAATCAATAGTAATCTACCTTACCCCAAATGCAAGCCATCAACACAGTTGGGTAACAGTAGATTGTGGAGATCCTGAGTTACTGGGTTGAACCATTTTTTTTCTTTTTTCAGTCAGAGTGACCCATCTTTCAACATCAGTGAACTTAACCTTTGACCTCAAAATCAAAAGGTTTCTTCCTTACCCATAAAGATAGCCAACCACAAAGTTTGGTCCAGGTCTGTGATGCAGAGCTTAAGTTCTTGTGTGGAAGCCATTTTCCTTCTTTCAGTCATAGTGACAATGACCACTGATCTTTTGTATTAAATCAAATATTAGCTTTATGTAACATCTGGGAATGACAGATATTGGAGAACTTAAGACAACATGCAGAAATGAAACAGAGAACAGATGAATGGATGGAATTATGTCATAGCACAATACACTTCACTTTATGGTGGGCAAATGAAACAAGATGGCAGACATAAATTTATGTCATTCAGAGTAAAATTATCTAAACTTTAAATTCATCAATATCCTCTCTGGTTTGCATTTGCAAGATCTGCATTCCATACCCCACCCCTAACTTGAAATGAGGTTATGAGGTCATGCTGACTTACTTTAATTAGCCCTTTTCAAAATATATGTATGAAGCAAGTTACAGGACCGTACATTAATTTGAAAGAAATATAATAGAACACAAAAACTTTCAAAATAATATATCTATGCTGCTATGAAGATAAGAGTTAAGTAAGCAAGAAAAGTAGGATTGAATACTAACATCTTTCCTGTGGACATGATCTGTGGCTTGTATTACATCTTGATAGATTGAAGTGTATGTCATTGTCAAGTCCCCAGATTTTATTCCAGTTGGAGTGCTGGGAAAAAAGTTCAAAATACAGATTTTTAAATGATATAGACCATAGCAAAAACAAAATTAGCAGACCAATATACACATTCTTTGAGTAAACATACTGTTTTCTTTTTCCCTTAGCATTTGACAGAAGGTTAGGAGAAATAAATTCATTGACTCATTGAGCTGTTGGTTTGATTTGATTGGGAAAATAATATACTTTTATTACAGTATGAACACAATATACATATGCCAATTCACAGCATGTACACACTATATATGAACATATGTCACAGTATGCAAAGAATATACATGTATCAGTATGCAACAATATATATGTACCTGTATTACATATATGCATACAATATACATGTTCTTGTATCACAGACACATACAATATGCATGTACCTATATCACAGCATGCTATAGTATACATGTACCTGTATCAGTGTATGCATAGAGTAAACATGTACATTTATCACAGTATGCATACAATATATATGTACATGTATCAGATATATACAATATGCATGTATCTGTATCACAGTATGCATGCAATATGCATATATCACAGATACATATAATATACATGTACTAGTATCATTGTATGAATGCAATGTTCATTTATCTATCACAGTATGCATGTAATATGCATGATCTGTATCATAGCATGCTACAATAGACATATACCTGTATGTATCACAGTATGCTACAATAGACATATACCTGTATGTATCACAGTATGCTACAATAGACATATACCTGTATGTATCACAGTATGCTACAATATACACATAAGTATATCACAGTATGCATACAATATGCATTTATCTGTATCACAGTATGCCTACAACATGCTAGTACCTGTATCACAGTATGTATACAAAATGCATGTGCCTACAATGCACTCAATGTATGCATACTGCATGTATCTCTATCACAGACTACATAGAATATGCATACATTTTGTTTGCTTTCATTCACAGCAGACATACTGTTAAGCAATACATAATAAATTTCAGCCTCTTTTCAACAAGTTATTTCTAAACTTCCTTCCAAACGTAGACAGCTGTATTCTGAATGATATTAAGAATTTTAATATGTTATTCCAACTGCAGCCAAATTGCTTGCAATGGATGTCAGTTTTCATTTTGAATATAACAGCAATTTAGACCATATTTATTTTTAATGTCTACAGGAGTCCTGCTAGTTCTTATCAGCAACTAATTCTGGTAATGGCTCTCAAAAGGTAAAGATTTTTACATTTATATTTGTGTTTGCATTATTTAGCTTTTGAATGGCTCTCAAATTCTGAAAAGCAATAATCAACATCAATGGCACTCAAAATAAAAGTGGACCTGAATCACAATAAATATGTCTAGCTAACATTTCTTTATAGTGGGTAGGAAGAATGCACTTAATTTGCTAGCATGCAATATGAGACAATAAGGGGGAAATAAACCAGTATACTACAATCAGCACATCTTGTAAGCTTTTTTTTCTACCAATGACCCAAACTTTTAAGCCTTGATAAGAGTTGAATCTGGGTAAAATTTCAAATGAGTGATCTGTATGGGGTTAAAATGTTGCAACCATGAAAAGGAAACTAACCAATGACCTGTATTATTTCTTGCAGCAATTTGAAGCAGGAGTCATGACTGAATGCTGCATTTCTTGACATGACCTTGGCATGGGTTATGACTAAATACTAAATTATCTGTCGACATGACCTTGGAAGGGGTTATGACTGAATACTGCATTATCTGTTGACATGATCTTGGCAGGGGTTATGACTAAATACTGCATTATCTGGACTAAATACTGCATTATCTGTTGACATGACCCTGGCAGGGGTTATGACTAAATACTAAATTATCTGTCGACATGACCTTGGAAGGGGTTATGACTGAATACTGCATTATCTGTTGACATGATCTTGGCAGGGGTTATGACTAAATACTGCATTATCTGGACTAAATACTGCATTATCTGTTGACATGACCTTGGCAGGGGTTATGACTAAATACTGCATTATCTGTTGACATGACCCTGGCAGAGGTTGTGACTAAATACTGAATTATCTGGTCTAAATACTGCATTATCTGTTGACAAACCTTGGAAGGGGTTACGACTAAATACTGCAGTATCTGTTGACATGATCTTGGCAGAGGTCATGACCGAATACTGCATTATCTGTGTACATGACCTTGGCAGGGTTTATGACTGAAAATATGAAACACTGTCAGATCAAGATATAAAATCGGCTAAAGTTTCAAAGTTTTACTCATATGTGGATAGAGGTCACTGTTTAAATTTTCTCTTACTATGACATTTACGGTAAGGCATGAGGCACATAGTATACTTATGTCTATACTTGATATATAATTTACTAAATAACTTCATTGTTTCAAATGCTATTCTCTAGACAGGAAAACAAAACTAAATTCTTCCTTGCCATTACCTTGATCATAACATTAGCTATGGTATAAAAGACAATGTCTTAAAAATGGCTAAAGGTACATAATGATGCCTTCGGTTGTTTAAAAGTTATTTATTTCTGGACATGGATATATATGTTACAGAATTACATTTTCCTTGCTAAGAACTAGATCTTAAGGCAGGAGGACATGGTGATGGACAAACTGGATACACCTCATATAAAAATTGCTGAAGTTTCATTATAATATCATTTGTGGCTAACAAGTTATGGAATGCTGATAATGAACCCAATTTATGACTATAAAGATGTATGACTAATTTGGTTGAATTCAAACAATCTTTAACACAGTAAAGCTGCCAAAATGCAGAAAAATAGAAGACAGGGACCTTAACTCTTACAACTGAAAATTTGAAAGACTTGTTAAAATCATTCAATGCTTCGTTTTGTCATTATAAAGTTGCATGATAAATTTGATAACATCAAAACAATTTTTCATCAGTTAGCATTGTTTTGGCTCTATCATGCCACAAAAATACGAACCAAGCACCTTCCCCAAGAAAAAAAACCATAGCTGCTAGCTTAGGCTGATTTGCGTGTGTATTGAACCAATGACCAGTGGTTAATGAATTCAATGCTTAACAAACTAAGATAATGCAGCTATTTTCTTGGTATCTGCTGCATAAATCAAAGTTGTGAGGAAAGGAAATCTGAGAGAAATGCTAGAAATTAACTCACTCTCATAATAACATGCTGCATGCTAAACTGGACTAAAATACAACAAACCTCAGTAAATTAATAATACATAAACTCACATCAGGAATCTGGGCAATCAGGGAGCATAAGACTTGTAAATTATACCAACATATTGTTGATGTTAGAATCATGTTTCTGTAATATCTGGAATATTATTGGATTGTTGGATTTAAGATTCTGCATGACTTTAACTGTGGAAAAATAACTGGAAATGAAATGGGAGGAGTGATTTCAATGCAGTTCAAAGCTATGAGAATGACTGCAATTTCCATATGATGGATGTGATACACGGAAGCGGCATTTTGAAAGGCTTGGACTACTAGTGATCCACAATCCTAAGAGCCTGGCAATCAATACAAAATCCCCAAGCTTCCAATCTGTGCTCAACCAATCAATAGTAATTTTAGTTTTGAAACATCAATTTCCTTTGGTAACATCAATTTTGAAACTCAAGCTCAAACTCAAACTTGGAACTTTTATGATTTCTAGGTCAGACTTTGCTTTTTTACACTGATAAAGAGAATGAACTGTTCCTCAAACTGGTAATTCATAACACATTTCTCTTCTTCATTGTGAAAAAGGAAAGAAAAAGCTATAACCAAAATAGATTATTTAACCAAACTGATCGTTACACTGACAAAATACAATATATACTTGCTTAGAAGGCAAGTCAAACTCCTAAAAAACTGCACTGACCCAGATTTGCCAGCACATTATGTGATGGCATATCTGGGTCGGTGCAGTTTACAGTTGGACTTGTTTTAAAAGCAAGCAGTTTATGACTGACAAGTATTAGATTTTCACATCTTCAGCTCTGTAAAATATATTTTATTTATATTTTATATGTAAGAGTGTTCTTCTGCATCAGCCCGGAAGCTGCAGATAAGTTAGGGAAAAACTGATGGACATTCACTACAGCATCATGGAATAAAGTTTTCTTAAATTTATTGCTTAAGTGTGAATCTTTTGGTATTGGGCCGAATGCAGATCTATGAGATTAATTTGGCTAACCTCTATTTTGCACTTTCTTAAAGTTAAATTTTATGGAACTTTTAAAGATTTTGAACACTCGGTGTTTAGTCTAACTTTGTTGAAAATTTTATTTGCAGTTTTGTTTATGCTCTTACTAATGGCTTTGTTTACATGGAAGGACTACTCCCTTGCCAAACATTTAATGAAGCTGTTGAAAGGAACTACAAACTACTTGTAGCTTGAGAACAAACATGTATTCTAAAAGAAATCTTCAATTGCATTCATTATTGTTCTGCAGTTAAGGTTTAAAAAAGAACCAAACAATAAATATGCTCCTTTTAACAACACAAAATATGCAATGAAAATTTGCAGATGCACATAAATGCTGGAATTTCCATAAAAATACAACAGCAAGATGAACATCAACAATATAAAGATGTTTTTAACCCAAGAATTTCCAAGAATCCCAAAAATAGAAACTGTGAAATTATGAAATGGGGGGGGTCAATGACAGGCTTCTTTAACAATTAAACTCATTTATCAGTTACATCCAACTGCAAACAAGATAGACCCTGATAAGCCATCACTTAATGATTGGGATATATGTTGTTTATTCCATTGATTAGTCTTACCAAACTTCATAGATCCAGATCTTCCAGCACATTATGCAATAGCAGATCTGGGTCTCTATGCCATTTGCAATTGGATCCACCTTAAAAGCAAGTAAACAATATTTATTTATTTCATGCAAGTCACAGATTGTATCTTTATCTTAAATAAGATAACCTAAATAGAAAGTAGATTAACAAATCTTCTCTTATTTACCTGATATAATCAGAGTTATTAGTGAAGAAGTCCACAATGCAGGCAAGAATGTACAACACTGAAATGAAAAGAAAATATTGACACACTGTTATGCATAGCATGTGTAAACACTAACAATAATTCGACTCAAGTTATTTATTACTTCTATCACTGCTAACTCTCAGATAATGTAACACATGGACTGGTATTACTCTAGTGGACCTTTGTAGTATGGCCACTTGTCCTACACAGAACATTCTTGGCCTCTCACTTCTCCAAAAATAACAAGATAAAAGGCCAACCTACCATATATACTTTCTTATAGGTCAAGTCAAAATGCAAACAACATACATCCTGATCTGCCATAGCTTTATGTGCCTGCAGATAAGGGCTATTTTGTTTGTTCTACAGATTTTTTCTAACCAATTGTTGGCATATTATGAAACAGCTGCTCAGGATATGTGCATTTTGCAGTTGGACTTATATGCAAGTGCATATGGTAGCAGATACCCTTTTCATGTACTATTTTGACATACATCCTTTTCTGATTGGAGCTAATTGTATCAGATCCAATATTTCTATGCTCAACAATGAGCACTAATATAAACTACTTCTAATTCCCTATCATCATTAAGTTGCAGATGGTGTAGAATATGTACATGTCCATATTAAATACTACAATCAAGTGCCTTTTCCAAAGATGCAATTAGGCAGCCAAACTAGGCTGGTCTGGGTGGGAATCAAACTCAGAACCCTTGGATCACTAGTCTAATGCATTACCAAATATTGTTCATTTCACAAACAAATGTGCGACATACTATAAGATAAAACACCCACAAAGTAATAAATCTTTAATTCTCACAGACTAAGACTGTGAGATGGTCTTGAAGTCAGAGAGATTTTTTCTGACACTGAGATATCAAAGGTATAAAAATTCCTACATCAAATGGTACCCTGCTAATCTACAGGAAACGACAGTGAAAGCTTCAAGACTTTCCTTTACTTCCTTGTAAGGATTCATTAATACAGCGAATTCTGAACGAATCCTCTAAAAATTCAACCACTAAGAATTCTGAATTTTGGTTCTGCTAGGTGACAAGAATGACAGGATGTTAAGATATTCTATACATGTTCCCACCCAAATAGTATTATTTGCCTTTTTCTTTTATGATATTTGAGTTGATAAGTGTAGCATTTATGCCACACTTACTGTCAATATTGAATATTTGAAACAGGACTTGAATCTTATGTTTGAGTGTTGCATGAACTTGATGAATGAGCAGAACAGGTGCCTGTGTACATGTACTGATAGTAAAGCTGCAATTAGGCAAGGTATGGATAACTGTGTATCTACCCTTTCCTATTAATTTATATAAAGATTGTTTCAAATGCAAAATCTAAATTAAAATCTGCAGATGTTTCTGACATGATCTCAATCTCTGTCTGCTGAATAACTTGTGTCAAAGGAGTCCCATAATAACTCTGTTAATAATAATCACCTAAAGCTTTTGATCGATTGTCAGCTAGAATCACTTTTTTGAATAGGAACCAAAACTTTGCTACAGTTAATATGGCAGAATTCATGTGGCAGAATTGGTCTCTAACCAGTACATGTCATGTTGACAAAATTGAATGTCACAATAACATGAAAAATGTGCACAGTCAGAATCTTACAATTCACAATCTAATATAAAGATAAAGGGAGATAAATAATACAATTTCCAGATACAGAGCAGAAAATGGAATCTTTTGATTTATAGTACAGTTTCTGTTGCAATAACCAAGATGTAGATACCAGAAGAAAACAAAAATCAACCAATTCTTGAATGTGTTGTTCTTGTCAAGAGTTTAATGTCAACACATGATTGATTATACCTTGCAGCCAGTATATGCAAGGAAAAATCCGAGAAGAACCATCAAGCAATGGGAAGCTAATGGCAAGCTTTCTCACATACCCATGTTGGCGGAGACTATGAGTTGAACCCACGTGGACAGAGGTGGATGTCAGTGATTCATTAATGACATTTTGACACATGGGCCAGCCAATTCTTGAAAGAATTGTTGAAAATTTTGAACATACCATCATGCTAGCAGTATATTAGATGGAATCAGATGATGATCATAACATAAAAACCAACTATTATTAACAGATTCCTCAGACTCACAGATCAAAACCTTGATTAAGCAAGGCAACTAAATTACCTCTAGGTTCTGGATTAAACTAGAGTACCAGAGTTAACAACAAAAGCAGCTGAATATAGAAGAAAACTCTTGCAACAATGTTCTGTCAAAACACAAGAAAAGCTCACACTATTTGCTGTGCCACTAAACCAAAACATCTGAACTTTGAGAGACTTTTATAGATGAACCAAAGTATGATTCTTGCACTGCCCTGTGAATTAGTGGATTTTTCAATATAAATAGTTTTGTTAATTAACTGAATTGAAATACCCAAAAATATGTTTCACTATGCTCAATAGACATTGTTAATATTTTAATGGAAAAAAAAAAACTTGAGATATCATTTTGTAATGTGTTTGGTTTAGTGGTAAGCATGGTCACTTCTGTGCAAGAGTAACAGGTTTAAGTAACATGCAAATTGTTTTAAAATATTTTTTGTGGTTTTTTTTTTGTTTCACACAGGAAAGAGAATCATGTTACTACTGAAATTTCTATGCAAATATACACACAACACAGGAGGTCACATCTGGAAAAGAGATGACACTTTGAGATACAGTAAGAAATCTACTTCAATATGTGCAATAAGCATCAAAATTAAACCACAATAAGTGAATAATAGATACAAAAATACTGAGCTTTTCACCCATCTGATACCTCTCTCTCTCTCTCTCTCTCTCTCTCTCTCTCTCTCTCTCTCTGTGTGTGTATATATATATATATATATATATATATATATATATATATATATATATATATATATATATATATATATATATATATATATATATATATATATATTAGGTATCAAAAAAATGGCATTCAGTATCCACAACCAGTGGGTCAAAGAGCAAGAGAAAGAAACTATTAAACTTTTCCACCTGTCAATCCTCAGGTGGCTGATTTCCTGTGTGCTCTTTGAAGAAATTAGAAAATCAGACTTGTTTAAAACTACCTGCCAGCTCTGTAACAGGAGAATAAACCTGCCAAAGGTAATCATTTGTGTTATGTAAACAAATCTCTTCCAGACAAGCCAATTAGTAAAATCTAGAGTTAACTCCCTTTGACCATCAACAGGTCTTATCCTTCTCAACAATCTATTTTTAGCACACTGGTAAGTCAAACTGCATTCTGTTCTTTTTGTTTGGGGTTTTTTTTCAAAATTTTTTGTAACAATTGTTTTTGTTATTTGTGCAAGTAGACAAAATTTTGAAAATAATTTGTATGATGTATGGTCTTGGCACTGAAAAAATAGGCATTTTAAAAATCTGAAATTGACAAATATCTGTATTCAAAGAAATAAGATTAGTACTACCAAAACATATCTTAAATTGTCTCTGTGTATATTATTAATTTTGGGTGTGAATGTTTCATTGGTATAAAGTCCATTTTATACAGTGTCATAAAGACGTGATGAAGTTATAACACACTATCTTCTTGTATTTTAGATTCAATTAATTTGCATCAGTTACAAAGTAAACTTTCATACTTAGTATGAAATGATCTTACTAAAATGGTACAGTGTAAAAATGACTGATTCTTGTTAAATTATGATCCCCATGCTTTCTAAAACAAAGAAGAGACACTGTATGCATGTGTAAATTCATTATTCATGTGTTAAATCATTATGCATGTATAAATTCATTATGCATGTGTAAAATCAGTTTGTATGTGTAAAATCATTATGCATGTGTAAATTTGTTATGCATGTGTAAAATTTATGCATGTGTAAAATCATTACATATGTGTAAATTCATTATGCATATGTAAATTATGCATGTGTAAATTCATTATGCATGTGTAAATTCATCTTGCATGTGTAAATTCATTATGCATGTGTAAATTCATTATGCATGTGTAAATTCATCTTGCATGTGTAAATTCATTATGCTTTAGTAAATTCATTATGCATGTATAAATTCATCTTGCATGTGTAAAATCATTATGCATGTGTAAATTCATTATGCATATGTAAATTATGCATGTGTAAATTCATCATGCATGTGTAAATTCATTATGCATGTGTAAATTCATTATGCATGTGTAAATTCATCTTGCATGTGTAAATTCATTATGCATTAGTAAATTCATTATGCATGTGTAAATTCATTATGCTTTAGTAAATTCATTATGCATGTGTAAATTCATTATGCATTAGTAAATTCATTATGCATGTGTAAATTCATCATGCATGTGTAAATTCATTATGCATATGTAAATTATGCATGTGTAAATTCATCATGCATGTGTAAATTCATTATGCATGTGTAAATTCATTATGCATGTGTAAATTCATCATGCATGTGTAAATTCATTATGCATTAGTAAATTCATTATGCATGTGTAAATTCATTATGCTTTAGTAAATTCATTATGCATGTGTAAATTCATTATGCATGTATAAATTCATCTTGCATGTGTAAAATCATTATGCATGTGTACATTCATTATGCATATGTAAATTATGCATGTGTAAATTCATTATGCATGTGTAAATTCATTATGCATGTGTAAATTCATCTTGCATGTGTAAATTCATTATGCATTAGTAAATTCATTATGCATGTGTAAATTCATCATGCATGTGTAAATTCATTATGCATGTGTAAATTCATCATGCATGTGTAAATTCATTATGCATGTGTAAATTCATCTTGCATGTGTAAATTCATTATGCATTAGTAAATTCATTATGCATGTGTAAATTCATTATGCTTTAGTAAATTCATTATGCATGTGTAAATTCATTATGCATATGTAAATTATGCATGTGTAAATTCATTATGCATGTGTAAATTCATTATGCATATGTAAATTATGCATGTGTAAATTCATTATGCATGTGTAAATTCATTTTGCATGTGTAAATTCATCATGCATGTGTAAATTCATTATGCATATGTAACTTAGGCATGTGTAAATTCATTATGCATGTGTAAATTCATTATACATGTATAAATTCATTATGCATGTGTAAAATCAGTAAGCATGTGTAAATTAATTATGCACGTGTAAATTCATTTTGCATGTGTAAATTCATTATGCATATGTAAAATCAGTAAGCATGTGTAAATTCATTATGCATGTGTAAATTCATTATGCATGGGTAAAATCATTATGCATGTGTAAATTCATTATGCATGTGTAAATTCATTATGCATGCATCCATCATGTTCTCATGGAGTGACAGTTAAAGATTGGAACAGAACTCTTAGTGATACTATTAGGAGTAGTCTGTAGATGTATGCAACAGTTTTTATAATTTGGATTCATCCCTGGGGGTGAGGGTGAGACAGAAGGGTAAGGACACATTTTTGTGTGTGTGGCAATTTTAGTTTTGTTCATCATGCAACTCCTCTTATGTGATTTAACTTGGACTTCAAAACTTGATATATAATCAGGTATGGTCTGTAGATGTGTACAAGGGTTTTAGACAGAATGGCTGTGTGTGTATGTGTGTGTGTGTGTTTCAGATTTTTAACTTAACTTTTAAAAAATGTCATCACATGCTACAATGTCTGTAGTATGACAGTTAATAGTGAAGTCTAGCACTGGGCAATCATACTGTAGATATGTAACATCATGTCCCACCCAGTCACATTATCCAGACACCAGGCTGACCAATCCTAACACTAATCTCTTAATGCTGAGAGTTTAGCAAGGTACCATTTTTATGTCTTTGATATGTTTTGGCTTCGGTTTGAACCCACAACCTCTCCTTGGGGGATAGATAAAGACCAGGAGTATGACTGGATGGAATTATATAAAACCAGTTTTGAATGCAACGTTTCTACACAATTCTAGAGACTTCACAACTTGGAATAAAACTGGGCATGATCCAAATATGTGCACAATGGTTTGGGATTTTTTTTCTTCTTGTAGGGTTATGGTTGGAGGTGAGTAAGGCTGGGGAAGTGGAGTTGGTTGTACATGAAATGAAAGTATATCCTGATTTGCCAATCATGAGAAGACCTTTTTATTCTCTATTTCTGGATGTGCCAATGTGAAATTTCATTTGTAAATGCATGAAGATTAATGTATCTAAAACATTAAATGCCCCACCACCATCCACCAGTGTTAATGTTTACCTTTAAACAAAATCCCTAGTCCAAATAATTCTGGCATTAAATACCTTAAGGAAGTGGACAGAAGTGTCATTGTTGATTATGATGTCCCAAGGGAAAGAACTTTGAACTTTAAGTAGCAGCATCAGCAACCTCAAATTTTAGTTATTCCTAAAACAATCAATCTCTCTGTCTTCCCTTGGCTTGTTTACATAGAAGATCCTCAACTTTTCTTGGGTTTCAAAAACCTTCTAATGAAAGGTCAACTGTCATGCATGATTATTCTCCCACATATCATAAGGCTGAGAAAGTGACTCCATGATCATTCCCAGCACACACACACACACACACACACACATACACATACACACACACACACACACAGTACATTAAAGTTGAATTCTTATATACTGCCAACATCAGCCTGTCCTTATTGACTTGACCAGTTAGAGGGTCAAATCTGGAGGGGGGTGCATATGTCAAGACACCTAAGTGCAGGAATGTGTTTTACAAACACAAAACACTTTTCAACTTGTACACAGTTTGAAATTTAAGTAAAATGTAAACTCAGGTAACTGATGTTATTGTATATAAATCATGTGCTTCATTATAATGGGTCTCCCTATATGGCAATAAAGTCTATGGCCTCCATGGACATTATAATGAGTAAACAGCATGTGTTATGTACTTCATTATAAGGTGCTCTATCTATACAGTGACATACTCTATGGCTCCTAAGGACCACATTATAATGAGAAGTGTACTTTACATAAAGCTTGTCTATCTTTCCCATGGATTACATTCTAATTAGTCAGAACTCTTTAATTTTTACGACTATTTAAGAAAATATCATCCATGATTATAATTCTCCTGATAACAGTAACTGTGTTTCAATGAAGGGCATTGCAGTGAAACTATGCTGTTTTACACAAACTACTTTATATAAAATGTAAAATAAATACAAAATAAATTAAATATCCACATATTTACTTCCTTTTAATATGTATACACATGATTTAATAGCACATCAGCACAATCCTGACTATAAAATGCTGATGAGAAAGTTTGTTTTTTTTTAAAAATGCATAAAAAAACTGAAAAACACTAAGATAAACCCTTTCAGATAAATGTAACATGTAATCCAACAAAATAAAAGATAAATCTCTTTTACATGGATTATTTTCTAAAATTCAGTGTAAAATGGATAATAAAAACTTGAAGGGTGGGATGGTAAGTTGGCAGGAAGATGGTGAGGAATGTTCTTTCAAATACCTGACCACCTATCTTGATTGGTTTGTTGTTTCTTGTCAACTGTTGCTGAGGTAAGGATCCATGAGGTTAGACTTTAGAATTTCACCTGCCAATGCTTACTTGCTTCAAGTCATTTATATGTTGACTTTCTGCATACTATTGCAGTGATGTTAAACAGGCCTTACAGGAGTTTTGAAAAAAGAAATTTATAACTGTTATAGTTCCACCAAGCATAAGTTATCTCCCTTGCATCACTGGCATTGAAGAACTACAATAATTTCATACCTGCACATTATAGGTTTTAAAACCTCTCATGTATATAACTTATAGAGCAATGCATTATGCATATGCTATCTAATCTTAAAGAACATGAATGGGAGGCAATAAACTTCCTGTCCATATTTGCTTATAAGACAAGTAAACAGCTAACTGCACAGACTAAGATCTGCATCACATAATATGCTGACAGATCTGGGTCTATGCAGTTTTTCAGCTGATCTATGGCAAATCATGATCTTTGTTGTTTGTGGTTTGAATTGACTTATAAACAAGTACATATGGTAACTAAAAAGAGTCACAGGATAATGCTTGCAAAATGTAAGAACAAAATGACAGTAAAACTTTCTTCCAAAAAAAATACTTTTAATAGATTTTTAAAACTCAGAACTTAAGAACTACCAAGCAACTGTGTTACCACTCAGCTATTCAGGCTTCTTGATAACAGAAAAGTTGTTTTTCATTTACAAGGTCCATGGTCAGCATATCACTTATATTAATAAGTCTGGGTTGGATTTTTCTGGTAAATGTCATTTAAACAAAATTAGATTTTTGAACAATATTATTTTCTAAAATTTAGTGTAAAATGGATAATAAACTTTCCACAGGTTGATTTTTAGAAATATTTGTAATTTTGAGTAGCTATTATAATAGATGTAGTATCTAAACTGAGAAATTCAGTGGATCTCGATAAGTCAGCAATTTTGGTCATTACCATCTTTATTCATTGCCTCCTTCTGAACACTGGTATTTTCACCATCATAAAATCACGTCCTTCCACCCTTCCTGTCTTATACTGTGATCTCTCTAAAGACTGACCAGTTGAATGACCCAAGTGTCATCTCATGTGATCCCTAATGATTCTTACTACAGGTTCAATAAAATTATCATAAAACTTGAACTTTGTAAGTATCATTTAATTTTCAAAATGTTGTTCCTGTAAACTTTGAATAACAAAAACTGTCATGGTCAGGTCACTGATCTCATCAAGGTTAAAATGAGGTAATAGTACCATGGACTTGAGGGCATTTCAAAATGGCCATTATTTACATCTGTAGTCTTTTTCTAGTATGCAATGGAAAAGGAGAGGAAACAGAGGGTGACAGAAAGGACATTCTGACTGGAATATGGCTGTGATTACCAGACTCCTATCCAGTTAGTTTCCATTGGACTTTATTATTTCTTACATTAGTTTCCACTGGATGCTACTGTTTCCTACAGTAATTTCCACTGGATTCCACTGTTTCCTATATTAGTTTCCACTGGACACTACTGATTCCTACAGTAATTTCCACTGGATTCCACTGTTTCCTATATTAGTTTCCACTGAACACTACTGATTCCTACAGTAATTTCCACTGGATTCTACTGTTTCCTAATTAGTTTCCATTTTACTCTACTGTCTCCTACATCCTAAGGACATCTTAATGCCACTACCTAGATCAGTGGGAATACTGGTTCATAATTTTGTCATTAAATGACGCGAAGTTTACCCAGCTGATGTGCCCAAAGAAAAGAGTATAGTAGTTCAAAACTCACCTGGCAACTCGTACAGCGTGTTGAAAATTCTGAACCTGTGTTCATCCAACTGCACAAACTTGTTAGGATACAAGGAGTGAATCTTGCGTCTGCAGAAGAAAAAATAATGAATAAAAAATGTAAATAACATTACCCATAATTTTGACTCAAACTTGATTTTATGCTGACACTTTCATGGTTACCATCTGTTTTAAGAGTATACATTTCACTTTTAAGCTTCTGTTCTTAAACTCTTTCAGCACATAAAATGCAAGAGAGAAAGATAGACATGCACAGATAAATACCAGTTCTGCAGTTCTGATTACATCCTGCATTTGTCACTGTCAGTGAAATGGTCATTTAATTGATTACAAGTTATGTGATCCATTTCTGGCTTGAAATTCAATTGTGTGCCCTTTTGGCTGATTGGAATAACTATCATCACATGCATAAATGCAAAGATTTCACATACTTAAAAAATCAGTGGGCCCTTGTGACTGGCCAATAGGCAACCTTACAATATAAAGCAATGCAAATTTAAGAAAAACAATGAGTCATTTGAAAATTTACGGAAAAACAAAAAAATTGATGGGCCAGATATCTCATAATTATTGCTTTTGGTGCAAAATCAGCACTATATTTTAACTGGTCATGTTGCAAACCTATTAAAAAAAGAATTCTTCTTAATAACATCTGTTAATGTCCTTGCAAACTGATTCAAGCCCTACCCAGAGAGATCTCTGTAAATGAATTGATTTTGCTGAACAAACACTAAATCATTTTATTGGAAAGTACTCATTTTAATTACCATTTACTCTCTCACTAATTGCTTAGTTAGTAGAAGTTAATGAGTAATTGACTATATCATACCAAAACTACAAATGCCAATGATGCAAGGAGTACCAAGAAAAAAGAAATCTGGTGACAAATTTCAACCTGTTTTCATGCCTAAGATTTTAAAATTTGCATTTGAACTATCAAGGTTGAGATGACATAAAATTGAGGTTAAAGAAAGCAAATTGTTAAGTTGTCCACATGTCTGCTTCAGCAGTCAATTTTAACTCGATATACTTCCTGTACGCGCTTATGAGTAACTGAATAGACCCACATCTGCTGTCACATGATGTACAGGCTGAGCTGAGCCTTTGCACTTTGTTAGCACTGATCAGTAGAATACACAACACAGACCCTGATCTGCCAGCACATGATGCAATGGCAAATCAGTGTCTATGTTGTTTGCACTTTACTTGTCTTATAAGCAAGTATAAATGTTAGTTGCATCTAACATAGCACCTATGTACATTTATTAATTTTGAAATTTTGATATAAAATACCAGAATAAAGAGAGTGATTTCATTAAAAAAAAAAAGCATTACTGTCACTTATGATGAAGGTACTAAATTTAATCTTTTCCTCAGAACTCTATGTGTAGGATTTTAGGGCATAATGCTCTCTATGCATGGATGTCAGGAAATGGTTTGACTTCTAAATCTCTACTAAATGAGTTTTAAAACTCTTTAAGATGACCTAAACTGGAATTGCAAAACAAACATCAACTCTTTTCACCTTGAAAATTACCATTTTAAATTACCATTTAGTCTCTCACTAATATTCCTTCAAATCAAAGTATAAGTTTCCATGGAAACTCTAAGACATGCTACATGGTCAAAGGTGAGGTCAACTGTCAGTTGACCAATGGTCAGAGACAAATGAATGAAAATAAATTACCAGTGAAGATTTAACCATAGTTTAGAAGAAAGGGACATTTGATCAAACCTGAGCTATCCAATTAACAACTAATGTTCTGTCAACAGAACAGGGCCACACAGCATGATAAGGCAGGTAACCTATGATCGAATTTAAATAGCCCCAGAGTTTCCAACAAATTTCACCCTTTACTTTTATGAAAGGGTATCTCTTCTTCGGGTTTTATCATCCATATTGGTTAACAATATATCTAATTGGGAACACTAATAAAATTGAAAAATTTAAACCGATTCAAATTTATAAATAAATTTAGGGTTTCACTTAAGTTGCAGTAAAAAACAGGGGAAGATCAATGTTTAACATGCAGAAATTAAAACTGAAAATATTTAAATCTGGATTTTTTTAAAACTAAATCTGAATAAATAAGATACAAAATGCAAGAACAGTTCACTTAATGAACATGCTCTTTCCCTTCAAATTAAGGTTGGACACAGAATGAAGTTTTAAAGTCAAAAGTTACAATCCCTCCAGAATATGATTGGTGCAGAATGCAACAAAGAGATAATGAAACAAACTGAAAAAGTATGACACAGAGGTGGAAAATGTTCACTTTTACAAGAAATTTCTGATTATGAGCAATGATAGCATATTTGTTTAAAAACTCATAATTTTCAGTCATAATTATGTCTGCTTATAACATAACTATATATATATATATATATACATATACATAGATGCAATAAACTGACGACGAACAGTAAACTAGTAACTAACTAGTATTTATGTAGTGCTACTGTATCCGGTTCCATTGTTTCCTTCTTATACTTAAATTGTTGCCGTATCTCTTAGAATGGAGACGATGTCTCAACAAATAAGGCTAGTTAGTTACTAGTTTCGTACTGTTGTACTGTTCATGGTCAGTTTATTGCATCTATTTTAATTAATCCCTGACAAACGTGATCCCTTGGTGGATCCAGTACCTTGGTGGATCCAGTACGCTTGAGAGGGTTGTTATTCGCCATATGATTTGTATTTTTTATATACATATACATATATATATATATATATATATATATATATATATATATATATATATATATATATATATATATATATATAAAGTACTGGATTGGATGGGATATCTTTCTTTCAAAAGGAAACATAAATGTGAATGTAATTTTGAGCCAAAGCTTGCACTCTGGACCATATCTGGTTATAATCCACAGCATGTAGTTCTGAACCTCAATCTAATCTCCCTAATCTATTCTCCCTAAGCCATGAAAATACCATATAAAAGTATTACAATCTGTGCTAATTCAAAGGTTTGGGTAGTAATGTTTTACTGAATTAATTTAATCCCTTATACTATCAGGAAAATCATAAAATGTGACAGAGATCAAGGCCAATAAAGCATTCTAGACCATACCACAAGAATTCACGATTTTCCCCATGCACTTCAATCATATTAACCATATTAATCAGTAAAAGCACTATGGAGATGTTAACAACAGCCACTCTTTTATGTCTTCTGGTTCCAATCTTTTATGTTTTTAAATCACAACTAAGAGAAAATTAGGTTTCTGATTATAGATGTCGCTGAGTAGTAATCCAGGTTAATGATCCCATTCCTGCAAAGTTGTCAAGTTTATTGTCAATATTTTAATGCAAGAAAAACATTTAAAACTCCTTAAAAACCATTAGCTCCAAAATCTGGTTCACCAGTGAAGTTTATTCAAATGAGCCTTGTTCTGCTGTCTTTTTCATGAATAGGGCTGGCTGTTGAGGCATCAATTTCTCTCAGGAACCCTTTTGTTGGTGACAACAGAGCATCACTTTCATGTATTGAATATCATGCTATAAATTTAATCTTTTCCAGGTTACTCTTGTAATTGATGCTTAAGAAAGGCCAGACTGGGTTTTTTTGGCAGTCTCTTTTCAATTCTGAAGTGGTGGAATTTAATGAAGTTGGGCATAATATGAAGCAGTGAACTGAAGTAAAGCTTTCCTCTCACAATACAAATCAAACACCATAAAATTGGAAGTGACATCAAGTAGTGAAATTTTAATTAAACACAAATTTCTATGGCAAGGAATTGGACCCTGTGGCAGGTAATAATACTATAGTTCTGAAGAAAGGTGCAAAGTTTCAAAGTGCATCAAAAGTTTAATGTGTCCTTTCCTGGGAAAATTCTTTTAAAAATACCAATAAGATTTTAAACATTTGTTTTGGAACATAATTTAAATAAAAATACATGATTATTATCCCCCCCTATGGTTATTCTATAAATAGTGTCCAAATCATGTGCAATACTTTAAAGTGTCAGATTGTTTTTGGAAAGCTTTTGAATGCTTATTATTATCACTAAAATTCCAAAAACTTTCTATACCAGCATGCCGTTAAAAAAGCAAACAGTTCAATGTTTAGTTGAACTATATCACTCATTGTAACCACTATGTTTTTTTGCTGTACAATAACTTTTTAAGTTATATTTGGATTTCAACTTTTTTTTTGGAATGCAGGATGATACTAAGTGAATTCTTAATAAAATTATGACCAACATCATACTGATACTGATTAGCTGTTTGATTGTCCGCCTTCAAAAGCAATGTTTAGCCGAGTTATAGCCCCTGAATGTTTACCCACCCGCTTGTTCCTCACAATAATTCTATCATTATTAATCAATTTTGAACAAATTTAGTATTCTGCCTGATATTAATAAGACCTTATGTGATTATAATTGTTAGTAATCCATTCGATCATTTAAACAGAGTAATCTAACTAACTCAGCAAATTTTTTTCTGCACAACAAATCCATCTATTATTATTTGATTTGATAAATTTAAATAATCTTTGATATTAAAACTTGGATGAGTTAGATTGTTAAGCAGGGTCATTTGCAAGGGTCATAGGGCCATATCATTCAAATATTTTCCATAGATACTGGAAATTAAGTTTGTTTTCCATAGACACTGGAAAGTAAGTTTGTTTACTTTGGGTCTGAGATTATACCCCTTGTTTGTTGTTGTAAACTTGATCAATCCTTATCAGAGCATTGCTGTTCTTGAACATTCAATAATTGTGGGCCCTAACTTGGTTATACTTTAATGAAAGGCTGTGCCTTTTTTTTAAAAGGGCTTTTTCAATATGCAATTTGTAAAGTAAATGAAGCTTGCCACTATAGTTATTAGAAAATGTTTATTTCAGGATTAAACTTGAGATGTCTGCAATTAGCACATCACTACAATTTGCCTTGAATAAAAGTTGTGTTGAGAAAGACAGAATGTGCATTTGGTAGACCAACCCCTTTAAGTGAAAAACTTGGAATGCTGGAAATTTAAATTGTTTAAGGTCTCTTTAATATAAAACTTCTTTCCCAAAGTGGTTTAAATGCAACAAGTCTTAGTAAAGTAATAATACAGAAACCAAAGTCAAGATAATGGACAATCAGGGGCCATAACTCTAAAAAGACAAACAACTCCTATCTGTCTACAAGATGATGTTCATACAACTCTCAGTATGCTTAATTGTTCTGGAGTTATGCTGGTTCCAAGTAACAGCCCAAAGGTAATTTTTTAATTGTCTGGGCCTAAAACTGTATCCAAAATGGAGCTTTCAAAGACAAAACCCAAAACCCATTAAAGGCATATCAAGTCCTATGAGGAATTGAACAAGATAAATTATATCAGAATATGTTAGTTACAAGCTTCTTGTAGAGTGGAGATGTCTAAAATTGATTGGAAATGAGTTGCAACTGCATAAAAATTAGACCTGTATATGCAAAAACTTCAAAGGTACATCTAAGTGTAACAGGCAATTCACCTACCAAATTGGGACCCCAATTGGTCTAAATCGATCAAGGATCACTGTTGTCTAACCACTGTCTGCATGGGTTTGAGTCTCAGGGTTTGGCCAACATGGGTATACGACAAAGCTAACCAGTGGCTTCTCTTGGGTTGGGGGTTAAATCCTAAAATAACAACAACAACAATAACAACAACCTACCAAATGGCACATACCTATATAAATTGTAGAGTTATGGTGGTTACATGAGGTGTGAATGGATTGACAGACACACAGACATAACTTGTGATTGCTAACAATTTCCTGCACCTTGATAAGTGGCCCTAACTGTAAAATCTATATATAGCACACAACACAAAAATAGTCATAAACTATCATATTAAACATGTAGATGTCAAAACCGTACATTTTTCCTATGGAATAACTGGTGTTTCCTTCTCTCTTAAATTATCTCCATATACAGTAAAAGTGAAAACACCTGTCAGGCATCACCATTCTGATGTTCATGGTTGACACAAGGAAGCATGAAATATCACTTACACCATTTTTGCACCTGAATATCAAAACAGACAACCTTACTCTATTTAAATAAAGAAGACAGCTCACAATTCATGGATTCATACATAACATTTTAACCTTCCTTAATAAATTTCCACACAGAAATATTAGAATTAATTAGACAATGTAATATGACAAGTGATGATATATATGTTTTAATTAAATAAAGCATTGTCACCCTCTATTGACAAAAACCTTGAAAATAAATTACTGGTGGTGATGGATGGGGAATATAATTCAAACAGACATATCTTTGGTCACTAGTCAAGCTTCCTAATCATGAAGCCCATGCAAAAATCAAAAATGCTTTAACTGTACAGTAAACCACTGTCCATCAAAGATCTTAAAGAAACCACAAAAATGTGTCCTTTATGAACAAGTGTCCTTAACATAAAAAATTATAAGGTGATTATCAATTAAAGAGATGGAATGTTTTCCATCATGACCACATGTTCTGATAAGACAGATTTCACTGTTAACATATTCTTGAGAGTACATTCTGTCTCAGCAAATTCTACTTTCAATTGCAAAAGATGAATCCTGTCATGAAGAGGAAAATTATGATGATGGTGATGGTGATGATAATAATTATAAGGATGACATGGCTGGCTGGGTTGGCAATTGTTTTCTAAAGACTGTTTGAATTGTTCTTTATACCACAATCAAAACTTCAGAAAAGAGATTGATGACTTGTGTTAATTTGCCTTTCTCATGAATTAAATAACCATAATGTTATCAATGTACAATGCATCACAGTGTAGGGTAGACTTTTTATGCCTAGCAGGTTAAAATTCCCCATCATGTGTCACATAGGATAATATCATCAACATAGATACAATAAACTGGCCTGATGGGAGGTCATTAATCTATTTAGTGACTGAAATGGGGATGGGGGTGGCACTCCAACTAATCCAAGTGCAAATATTAAAATATTTCAAGTTAACAAAACTTCAAAAAGTATATTTTTAAGTTTTATGGGTTCAATTTCAAAAATATATTCGGAATTAAAAATGAAAAGCAGGTTATAACCCTTCTAATTAATGGCCACTTATATAAATATGTAATAAGAAACAAGAAATTGCAGTTGTTATTGTTCTTGTAGGGTTTAACTACATTTTTCAGCACAAGATAGGCTATACATGGTGGCCAGTACAAATGGTGGAGGAAGAACCCAGGGAAACCCCATGAAGAACCACCAACCCATGAGAAGCCACTTGCATGCTTTTTCACATACCCACATTGGCCAAACCCGAGACTTGATACCACTGATACCACGAAGAAAGAGATGATATGGCAATGATCTGTAATGGTGAGCACTTTAGGCCACTCAGTCACTTAGGGCCCCAAAATTGCAGTTAAACACCTAGCTATGGATTCCTTAATAGTAATCACATTTACAGCATTAATAATTTTGGTAACCTACTTGTAATTTTCATTTGGATTAACGAGTCATTGCATACCTTTTTATGTCAAACCTGTCATAATTTAAGAACCAGAATTTTTTTATATCTGGTCTGATATTTGTTATGTATATCTAAGGTTACTGGTATATTCAAGACTGTACAGTTTTACTGATATGTTGTCACTCCAATGTAAAGACACCAGCAGATATTTCCATAGTATGCAATTACTTTTCACAAGTGCTTGGAACCATATTTGCTAGTGCACAATTCTGAAAGCAAATGAAACAAGCATCCTTGCTGCCACATTTGGTTGAAATTTACCCAGTGGATTTCAAGAAGTTGCAACTCTTGAAGGACATTATCTAATGTTATTTAGCAACAACCTGTATACCACATACTACACCTGGCCATGGTATTTCAATATTAATTAACTAGATAAACATGATATAAATTTCAGGAGTCACTGACCCTATGGTAAATATAATACCCTTCATTTGACTTAGACATGCAACTTGTGTAACTCTCTGATTATATCCAATTACAATTTACATGCTTTGACAATTATCCCCTTAAATCTTGAAAATCTCTACACCTGTAAAAATGCAGGTAGTATTGTCATTAAATTCAAAAGTTTTTTAATGAGACACCATAACCACTTCCTGTAGACTTTTGATAAAAAAGAATTATTATATCATTCCTCTGCATACTACAGAATAATCATATTGTTACAATGTTCACAGTAATGATCATGGGAAGATTTAAAACTGCATGTACTTTTTGTAACATAAGCTACACCAAACAAAACTAATTAATAACATTTGTATAAATTACCTGTAAACTCTGTCCTACACAGCAATATTTTCTAAAAATAGCCAGCATGTGAATTCCAGCAAAGAGTAAGAAAAATGAACAAGCAAGTTATATTCAGTATAAAACATAAAAAATTTGAATATAATTATTTCCCCCAAAATAGTAATCTACTATTTTTCCTATAGTAGCCCATCTGTGTCTGTCTCTGTCTCTTTCTCTCTCCCACACACACACAAACACACACATGCACCCACGCATGCATGTGCACACCTACCTAACAACCTAAGAGTCTAGGGAGATGCTCCAATACTTGAACAAAACTAGCTTTATCAGGTATCAAACCCATAACCCTTGCATCACATTACCAAAATAGATAGGATTAACACTTAACACAGATAAAGAATAAAATTAATAAACACAATTTAAATTTTAAAATTGCAGAAATTACTAAACGAAAAATAGTTAAAACCACATGACTTAATATATTCACAATGTTTGAAGCGTTTATTCTTCTTATTTGCATGATTTTAATGTTTGTCATCTTCATCATCAAAAACATACTTTAAAAAACATCTTCAAAACTTACTATTTGAATTGACTGAGTGTCTGAAAAAAGATGAGGATTTGGTTTGTTTTGTTTTTGTGTGAGGTGTAACAAAATTTTTGTGCATATGACATGCAATATATGGCAGCCAGTATATTTCAAGACAGTCTCCCCCACTTTTGATCAGCCCCACCAATATTACCTGAGTATAATATATGGATGAAATCCAATAATAATTAAGAGAGTTATTATGTGGAATTTGGTATCATTAACAGAGGGGATAAAAGATTGAACCATCAATCATCTCAAATAATTGGCAAAAAGAAGATAAGAAGTTTTAGATTAAGAAAAACCTGTTTTCTTTAAGCCAGAAATGTTTAATATGTACCTGAAATGATTATGTTTATAGAAAAAGTTGATAAAAAAATTGGTGGGCAGTTCATCAGACATAGGTCTAACGGGTCATTTATTATGCCATGGTACAGTATTGTTTCAAAAGCATCCTCAAATCAAAAGAGTTTGCTGCTATATGTTATTTCTTTGTGAAAGCTTTTAGGACTCGTGTTTCAAATAAACTGTGGACCAGGCTTAACAACAGAGCTGGTGACGACTACACTAGCAAAATTGAGTTGCAAGTCTGATAAAATAGTATAATAACAAGGAGAAACTATCCAATAGTAATTCAGACAAAAAAATCTGCCTTTGATAACTATGCACATGATATAATGGGAAAAACTGATATGAGACCTACCTTTCTTACATAAAATTAACACGTCACATAAAGGAATGTGAGTTACACCGATTTATTATTGTAATAAATATATGAATCAAAATGAGTCCCCATATCCAATTAGTCAATGATAGGAATACTTTAACTAAATAACTTCCTGAGCTAGAAAATAATTCCTAACAAAATTAGTACACTAACACACATCAAGTGATAATCTAAATGCAAAATAGCATAAAAAAGTAATCAGAAAAAATTGTGAATAACTTGAGAGAGCTGAATTTGAACAGAAAAGAATACTTTTTCTGGTGTAATTCCACACAATTCCACACAGTCCGAGGATCAAATGGTACCGGGCCACCCAAGGAACATTAAATTATTTCCATTTTATTTACTGTGGTGTATTTCTCTCGGGTTTGTTCGACTTTACAAGGACGAGAGGTTAACCTGGATCTAAGAGATGTCACCTAAAGCAGCACCAATACCATGCATGCACAAAATATCATGATATTGGGGTGGTTTTAGGTCATGTCTGGAGCTGAGCGGCTTGGCTGCAAGCGGCAGTGATGTTGTAGATTTGGTGGAGAGAAGGTGTGCATCACTCTTCTTGCTGTTCACTGGTACTTGTTTAACAGTGCTTAGTGTATGTGTAAATTGTGTTTGCTCAAATTTAACCCACAAATTAGCAAAAATGAGTATGAAACAGACGTCGTTAGAAAGTTTCCTTGGGGAAAAAGAAAAGACCCAGTGAAGAGTCAGAAGACAGGCCTTCAACATCAAAGAAACATAAAACTTAGCAGACAATGCCATGAGTCCTTCTTGAAATATGGATTTATCTGGACTGGTGATTCCCACACACCAACCCTGCTTTGCATAGTTTTCGGCAACCAGCTCTCTAATGAAGCAATGAAACCTTCAAAACTGCTTCGCCACTTGAAAACCAATCATTCTGGATTAAAAGAGTATTTTGAAAGAAAAAACGGGAACATGAAGGACAGAAGAAATTTAGAGGGTTATCACATCAATAAAGGAGAATGCACTGAGAGCATCATATTTGGTGGCTAACGGTATTGCTAAGGCTAAAAAGCCATTCACTATCAGTGAAGAATTAATCCTGCCCTCCACTAAAGACATTTGCCATGAACTTCTAGGAGAGGCTGCTGTGGAAAAGATAGCACATGTGACTTTATTGGCTAGCACTGCTTTAGGTGCATTGAGGAAATAGCCAAAGACATTGAGACACAATTGTTGGAGAGGATTAATACATCACCTGGTAGCATTCCAGGTTGACAAATCTACAGATATCAACAACAAGGCAATAATACTTATGAGATATCTATATCAGGAGGATGTGCATGAGGATTTGTTGTGTGCACTATCTTTGCCAACCAACACCACAGAAGCAGAACTGTTCAAGTCACTGGATGGTTATATATCAGGAACACTAAAATGGTCCTTTTGTGTCAGTATATTCACAGATGGAGCTGCTGCCATGACCAGATGACTGTCTGGTTTAACTCCCCGGATTAAGGAAGTTGCACCTGAGAGTGAATCTAGCATCATTCACAGGTAAATGCTGGCAATCCAAAAATGTCATGAATTTAACAGCATATTGATTGATGTTAAAGTTATTAACTGCATCAAAGCACACGCCCTTAATTCATGCCTGTTTCAGCAGCTTTGTGAGGAGATGAGCACAGATGCCTTCTCTTATAAGATGGTTATCCAAAGGAAAATCAATAACCAGAGTATTTGAATTATGAGAGTCATTGCAAAGATTTCTCTCAAAGTCACCACTGGCAGCATATTTCAGTGACAAGGTATGGGTCTGGCTTACCTATGTGACATATTTAGCCTGCTCAATGAACTTAATCTGTCCCTTCAGGGAAAAATGACAACTGTTTTCCAGTTGGCAGACAAAGTAGTTGCATTTCAAGCCAAACTGGAGTTGTTGGGACATGAATGAACAGAGGCATTTTAGATATGTTAGGCATTTTAGATATGTTCGGACATTAGTGGGAATTTTAGGCAAGATAGCCTGAGCATTCATTCTCCCAATTGGTGCAGGATCACCTGTCTTTGCCTTTAAAAGTGTTCAGCACTACTTCCCAACCTCAAAAGACCCACTACTGGTAAGGAATGGATCCACAATCCATTTGTCAACAAACCAGGCGAATCTAGCATGCCTGTGCAAGAAGAAGATCAACTGCTGGAGATTGCAAATGACATGGCCTGGCCTACCTTCAAGGCAACAACTCTACCAGTGTTCTGGATTAAAGTCATGTTGGAATACCCTGAGAATGCCACCACAGCACTTAAATCCCTATTGCCATTTCTGACATCCTATCTGTGTGAAGCGGGGTTTTCTGCAGTGACAGCAACCAAAACAAAACAACAGAATAAACTGGACATAAGCAATACACTTCTGGTGTCATTGTCTCCTATTACCCCCAGATGGAATCGTCTAGTTGCAAATAAACAACTTCAGGGTTTTCATTGATTTTGCGTTCTAGTGAGTTAAAATGTTAAATCACTTTATGTTCCTTTTTTGGTGTAACTATATATTATTTTTAAGGCATGTTTAAATACAATTAAATTCAAATTATTAAATCAAAACAATATAAAATATAAACAATCAATGCCTTCCCCCATCAGTGGGCTGCGGTAAAATTATCAAACATTGACCTGTCTGCGGCGCTATAAAAAGTTTGGGGACCACTGTACTATGAACAGTATTCTATCTGTGCAAGGACCAATACAATGATTCATACTGAATAATTGGGTTAGGAACTGTTAAACAATGAATAATGTATACAAATCAAGCCATAAACTGACTTTTCTTTTGCTCTAATTTGGAGTTTAAAGCCAAAGTTAGGATGTTTTTGAAATGTTGCAACTAATAAAGGGAAAATGGTGATTTCTGAATCTTAGATAACAAGTTAGACAACCTTTGCAAAAGGCAACATTAAAAGGAGAAAATGACCCAAAAGTGATTTTCATTTTTTAAGAGGAATATTTAAGGGCAACTTGTATCTTTATTGATTGGGTCAATTCATTTCAAAATACTGAAATCTGCACTAGGTCCCTATGCTAAAAAATCTGACAGGAATACTAGAAAAGTTTAGCAATGCTTGGAAATTCAAGTTGAGGTGTGTACAGACAAGTAGCAAAGGTCCTGAAATTGCACTCTGTGCCTTGCTCAAAGTAGATTTTAAAGTCAGTATGTGAAGGAAGATCTGGGATATGCAGACATTATTGCATAGGAGTACTGACTTTAAAGGCATTGTTTAGAGGCCTTGTTCTGAGACTGAATAAAAAGTGCACAAAGTGGCTTAGGCTGTATTTGCAAATTTTGAGGCAAAGCACACAATTAACAATTCCTCTTTGCTGATTGTGTTACATGTAATAAATTGGTTATGCTTCCAGACTCAGATTACACAGAAAGTTTCCTGTTTTCACCATATGAAGATGAGATACATTGTCACTCAGATCGACTGGGATGGAGCAATTGAAAATATGTATATATGTACACATCCTAAATTCAGTGTCAATATTGAGAAAACATACAATGGAAAAAAATGCAACTTGTTCTGTTTTCAATCCACTAAATTAAAGTTGATAGAATAATCTACTTGTTACAAACCAATCTACTGCAGTAATCAAAGTTTTGAAATCTATTGATTTGATATCCTGGTTTTTGACATGTATACTGAGAAGAAACAACTCTGTTGCCTATCTCAATGAAAGTGTTTATTTAAAGCAGAATATTTCAATCAGTGATATTTTTAACAGTCTGTAATGTTTTTATATTAACTGGCCAAAGGTACCCAGCCCTGCTTAACTCATACTAAGGTGGACATGTTAATTGATGATCCTTGGCCAATGCATATAATACAATTTGTTATAATAATTTGATGTAAAAACAATACATTTAACTTAGACAGGTAATGTCAATAATATATCACACCCTGTTATTTAATTCTGTCTCCAGTCTTTTGGAATTTCAACAGATGAAAATTTGTATAATACACTGATTTAAATCCCAGGATATTAGAAGCCAAATTCTGAGACCATGAGACAGTTGGCTGTCTCCTTAAAAAAGATCCATATGTGAACCCTATTGTAGTTACCATCTGTACTCACTCACAAGTCTAGTCCATTTGCAAGCTGTACAGATATCTACTGTCAAATAATGCACTGGTAGATCTGGGTCTATCCAATTATTAACAAATAACACAGACCCTGATCTGCCAGTGCATAGGGTCTATGTTGTCTGCACTTGTAAGCAAGCATATATGCTAACTTCACAGAGGTCAGCCTCTAACTATATTCATAGTGTATGATTACTTCACCAGCTGTGAAATTAGTGTCACTCACATCCAATTATCTCTCATCAGTGGGGCACAACAATTACACCAACAAAACAGGGCCAGGGTACATGGGTACCATACTGTGACATGGTAGAAATAACAACATTAAGTGTCAATGCTCAGATCATGCAAAGGGTCAAGACCATACTTTACAACCTAAACATACCACAATGATATATCAAAGGTCATTTGAAAGACAATTTTTTTTAAAGTTTTGAACAGAATTACTCTTGGTCAAGCTGAGTTCCAAGCTAATTTATTTATAACTGTTAAACTTATTACAATATTTATTAACATCTCAAAACATTTTCAAAACACTTTCCTCTCTGTGCAAATTATTGCTTGTTCATCTCCTCACTGGCACCCATTAAGATCATGTTGAAGACTGGTACAATTCATTTGCAGGCATGCAGTTATTGTGAACTAATTACCTGTATTATATGTATCAAAAACTGAACATGATTTAAGTATTTGCATTTGATCTCCAAGAGGTAACTGTCACATTTAGATAAAATAACTTCTTGACAACTGTTTAATCTCCCAAATCTTAAACATCCCCAGGTGACCGAGTGGTCTAAACTCCTCCCTTAATAGATTGCTGACATCTCACCTCTGTCCACATGGGATCAAATTTCAGCTCAATGTGGGCGGTGAGAAAGCATGCAAGTAGCTTTCCTGCTAAGTCCTTCTTCCTGGGGATTTCCCAAGTTTTTCCTTCACCACATATATTGGCTGCAAGTGTAAAGTCTATTATGTGTTGAAAAATGTACTCAAACCAACAAAACCAAAGCCAAATATAAATCATATCCTTGACAATAAATATTTTAGGATTTTTGTTTTCTTAAAATGTAGCATTCCTATTTGGGCACCTGCAATTTTTGTATAACAAGCAATACAAATCTAAGGTAATGACTACACTGTAGTTATAAATCTGTCTTCTTTTTATACCATCATTGTATTCATTTGTACAGATTAATTCTAACCAATGTTTATTAAATAAAGGCTATATCATATTTTGTGTCAGAGAGACACAAAATTCTGAGAATCCTGCAAAAGATACATGCTGGAAATGTAGACTTCTCATGGGAGAATTTGGCAATTTTTAAACACCAAACTGTGTATGTGTGTGTGTGTGTGTGTGAGAGAGAGAGAGAGAGAGAGAGAGAGAGAGAGAGAGAGAGAGAGAGAGAGAGAGAGAGAGAGAGAGAGAGAGAGAGAGAGAGAGAGAGAGAGAGAGAGAGAGAGAGAGAGAGAGAGACTTAATGTAGCTATAAAATGAGTCATATTAATACAGCATGGCAGTTTATAGTAACTTCTAGCACTGGGGTATTGTGATGCAGACATGTGATATCATGGTCACATGTAGATCAGCTATTAAGTTTTATGGGTGTAGATCAAAACATTGCTTTGTGGTGAAATTCAGGAAGAGGTGGGATCTAAGTGTCCCCCTTTCCCCTATGTGTGGGAAACTATGATTCCATGTGCAATGGAATCAAACCCAAGATTCAAATAATGCAAAGCATGTACATTATTAAGGCACTGTCCATACCATTCTGGCCTAGCAGGTTAAAGGAAGATATCTTTTTGCACAAGGTATCATTCCACTGATCCAATTCTACTTTGTCCTTCCTAAAATTACCCAACAGGTCAGCAGCTGTGGTGCAAGGCACTTTACTCCATAGACTGGGCAACCAACAAAATCTACTTGCATTGCTGAGCAATAAAGCATCAAACCAAAATCAAAACAAAGAAACCATTCTAAATTACAACTGAAAGATTAGGATTTAAATCCTACCACTGGATTAGCCTTGGTCAGCTGACATATATACTTGCTTATAGGACGAGTTCAACTGCAAACTGCACAGACCCTGGTCTGCATAGCATAATTTTCCGAACAATGGGGTCCATACAGTTTGCAAGGAATAATTAGTAAAACAAACATTACAGACCTTGATTAACAGGAACAGGCACAGTGTACTACTGCAGATCCAGATCTTTGTTGTTGGCAGTTTGACTCAAATTATAAATGAGTATATAGGGTACCATGGGTGTCCTTTGCCAAGACTCAATACTCCTATTGACTCAATATTCAAATGACTTGTTTTGCTGTTCCATAAAGCATCAAACCAATACACATTTTATAATGATTTCTTATCAAAATAACAAAGAAATGGCAAGCATATCCTGTAAAAATCTGGAGAACTTCAATAGAGTTAGATCTCTTGACACCTGATATCCTTTCTAAAATAAGATTTAGGTCATGTATATCAAGATGAGACTAGGAAAGGTCGGCAAATCATAATTTCTCTTCATTAGGCAATCAAAACCTTGTCAAGGTCTGTGCCAAAATCTCAACAAAACTCTTTGATTTAGGATTAATCCTAATGCCCACAAAAGTCCTTCTATCTGCATTAAGTATAGAATCATGGCTTAGTACCAATATAGAGCTACCATCTATACTTGATTATTAGATGTCCAACTGCAAATAACACAGACCCTGATCTTCCATTGTATAATTCACCTGCAGATCAGAGTCTGTGTTGTTTCTTCTAATGATTATTCCTAACAAACTGCATTGACTCATATCTGCTGGCACATTATGTGATGGCAGATCTGGGTCTATCCATCTGCAGTTGGCTCCAAGTTACATGCAGGTACATATGGTACCTTTTGTGCCTATCTAGTAGTCCCTGTATTTGCAGTTGTTTATTTAGAAACTGGCACGATGTTACCAACCCATAACTCAAAGTCTGCAAAACATGTAATGATAACTTCAATCTTTTTCTTATCTCCATGCTGTTCTTAATAAAAATATGGCATTATGTCATCCTGCCTATTCAAATGTGTTTCTATGTAAATCTTTTTGTTTTGTGAGGTTAATCTGCATTTTAAACACATGATAAGCAATATTATGCTGAGGAAATGAGAGCTAAATGCCCTTCTTCCCAAACATGCACCACAGCCAAACATGGCTGGTCAGGTTGAGTACTTAAAAATTGGGACACATAACTCCTATAATAATGTCAGATATGCTGGCCATCAAATTTATTCAAGGTCTCTTCAATAATAAGCTAACTACTGAATTAAGAAGAAATCCAACAAACCTTGTCAAAGTTATGCTTAGGAACCAAAAGTCTGGAAAACTGGTTCTTAGAAATTAAGTTAAGGAAACTGAATTTATTCAAGTAGTAGTAGTATTAGTAGTAGCGGTGTTGGTAGTGGTATAGTTTTATAAGAGGAAAGGTTAATTTATTATTAGGAACTTCAAAAAATACAAGAGATGTGCCCAAATATCTGGTTTGTGTTCATTGCTGTTTCAAGTTTTTGAAGGTCAAAGACATGGGAATGTAATTACACCAGATCCTGTCTTACCCAGACTTTTCCACTCAAGTTTAGAACCCTAGAGTCAGGATGATACTGGGGAGACCTAAGCAGTAAAGACAGAATCCTACATGCATGGATGACAGTAGAAGGACCTTAAAAGCAGATGACTGAGGGATGATTAAGGAACTTAAGTAGCAGAGACCGAACCCTAGAATTAGGGAAAACAGCAGAAAGACCTAAATGACAGAGACCAAACCCTAGAATAAGGGATGTTAGAAACAGGATCAAAGTAGCCGAAGATGTAAGTTAAAAAGAATCTATTAAAGTTCTATTTCTAGCTTTATTCAAATTCAAGTTCTGTGTCAAAACATTAAAAACTTCTACGTGAGCTTGAGTTTTTTTGGCTCAAAGAAATTTTTAAAAAATGATCTGAAATCATACTTGGAAGAAACCTAACTGATAAGTATTAGCATTAGTAGAGGAAATAGAGGCTGTCCTGAAAATTGCATGATCTTAGCTTCATCATAATTAAAATTGTAGAGTATCCTAACTCCATCATAATAAAGTGACAGTGTGTCATACTTTCACTGTAATTATTGTTATAGAGTGTGTCCTAACTTCATTGTATTCTAAGTTCTACAGTGTGTCATCCTAGCTAAAACCAAAAAGTGTGCTCTAACTTCCTTGTTATTCAAGTTATATTAAGTTTGTGTTCATTTCACTATACTAAAGCTAGTGAGTCTATCCTAACTTTATTATAATTAAAATTATGGAGTGTGTCCCAACTATACTGTAATTAAATTTATGGAGGTGTCCCAACTTTATTGTAATTAAATTTATCGATTATGTGCCACCTTTACTATAATTAAAGTGTGTCTTAACTTTATTGTAATTAAATTTATGGAGTGTTTCCAAACTTTATTGTAATTAAAGTTACAAAGTGATTCCCTAGTTCATTTTAATTAAAAATACAGAGTGAGTCCCATTTTCATTGCAGTTTAAATTATATTGTCCAAATTTCATTCTAATTAAAGTTACAGAATGTGTTCTAACTTCACTGTAATAAAAGTTCTGGAGTGCATCTTGGTTTTATCATAACCAAAGTTACAAGAGGTGTTCAAACTTACCTGTAAAGTTAGAGATAATAATAACTTCATCATAAGAAGAGTTACATAATGTGTCCTTACTTCACTGTAATTAAAATAGTGTCTTAACTTCATTGCAACTAAAGTTACTATGTCGTAGGTTTATCATAATTTAAGTTCCATAGTGTCCTATAATTTCATTTTAATTAAAGTTAAAATGTCCAAATTTCATCATAATTAAAGTTACTTAGTGTGTCCTAACCTCATTGTAATTAAAGTTGCAGAACTTGTCCTAACTTCATTGTAATTAATATTACAGAACATTTCCCAACTTCATTGTAATTAATGTTACAGAACATGTCCTAACTTCATTGTAATTAATATTACAGAACATGTCCTAACTTCATTATAATTAATGTTACAGAACTTGTCTTAACTTCATTGTAATTAATGTTAGTGTTGAAATGTTCAAACCTTGAGCTTGAGTGTGAGGTCTGTTAAACAGGTTTTGAGAATATGGGGCCATGAATGAATGAACCATTTACCAGTAAGTGACAGAGTCATCAGCTATTGATGTTAACTAAAGTTGGACTGTAACAATAGTAACATTAATTGCAGTCAAAAATGGTCAGTTATTTATTTTGACTAAGTAGAAAGAGATTAAAAGACATAAATAAAATCTTGAAGAAAATCTAAAAGAAAAAATACATTTTCTTCTTTAAAACCACAAAATAATTACCAATTTCTGGCTTATAAGTCTGACAAACATATACTTTTGATTTAAAACTAAAGATGTTCAAAATGATGAGCATGAATAAACATGGAGAAGGACAACTTTGTCTTTATTATCAGAAACATCAGACTGAAGTCATAAAGCAAATTAGAGATCAAATTCCAAATAACTTACTCTAAATATAATCATAAATATATTAAATCAAATGGTTACTTATGCTGAATAATTTGAGGTTGATAGGCAATGATGGTCTGCTACTGTACTGTATTTAACTTTTCATACACTCATTTTTCAGACAGCATCCATCCATGAAAATTACTGTCATTTTTTGCTTATTTAAGACAGTCCAACAGCAAAATACACAGACCCAGATCTGCTGTTACATAACACACATGCAGATCTGGGTCTGTGCAGTTTGTTGGGAGTAATCAGTAGAACAAACATCACAGACCCTGACATATAGGTATATTATGCTATGGCAGATCAGGATCTTTGTTATTTGCAGTTTGACTCAACTTATAAGCATGTATATATGGTATACATTTTTGTCCTATATATATTTGGTATACAGAATGTCATGATCTTTTTAATGATTTGTTAACATCTATATTTAAAAATCTGTTGTTAATGATGTTTGTCACATAAATATTTATTACTGGAAAAGATTGATCAATCATATTACATTTCAGAAATGTCATGCAAGAAAATTAATAGGGTATAAATAATCTTTATATGCAATTAAGAACCATAGAATACAGAAGCTATTCTGGAAGTTCCTTGATTGCTACCTCCATTTTGAAATACCTGGGTACATGTACAACTTCAGTAAACTCTATGCAGCTAGCTGTTGCAAAGAATCAAATTCTAGTTGGAAATTTCCTAACTCCACATCTTTAGAAATTTATTGTGAAGTGAGAATTTTAACTGAAGGTTGCTAAAATGAAAAGGTTTCTCAATCATAATGAGGCTTTAAAAAATCTTTCTTAATGCTTTATTTGTAGTGATAAAAAATAAAATAAAAAATTACAATAAACAAACGCTGAGGACCATAAATGTTGTTTAGGGTTTATATGGCTGTGGATCACCCAAGAACCCAAGAAAATCTAGTAAGAACAAACAACCAATGGGAATGTCCTGGCAAGCTTTCTCCTGTAACACTGTCTGAGCCTGGGACTTTAACCCATGTGGACAGGAGTGAGATGGTAGTGATCAGAAAGGAAAGTGCTTTAGACTACTGGCCGTCCAGGGAATGAATGGAGTGTTATCAGAATTATCACATGTGCATCTAATTATCACACTTTAACTTGGATTGATTCTTCTGAAAGTTGTCTCACTTATTCCTCTGAGTAAAATATGAGAATTTAATATCTGAAGAATTATTTTCTCAATGCTTTTGGGTGTGAAATTTTGGGTATGAATAAAAAATATACCACCATGTCAGCTTGAAATGTTTACTTTCCACTCTACTGTTTTTACCTCTGCCATAATTATCTTAGTCTATATAATATGCAAGATTATGGAAAATGGAAACGGTTAATACATTTAAGTATTTCAAATATATAAGTGTTTAAGAAATGTCATGAACCTAGACTCCTGAATGTGCAGCAAAGATTTATTTGGAAAGCATTTATCAGTGAATGTTGACACAATTATTGGAATCTTGACTTTTCATGCTATTTCCCACTTGCAAGGCCATTTTGTTGATCTCAGTACCTATTAAGAAGAAATTCATTTAATTTCCCTCACAACTGTCATCATGCAGTGATGGATTTATGAGTTTACCACCCCAGGGCACTGTTAGTGATGCTGCCCCAACAACACCACACAATGTTATCAGGATATATTTGCATTTATAAGTCTGGTTCTCAGACCTGTTCAATTATTGTAAGAGTGCATATTTCCAAATTTATGAGTTCTCTTAACAAAATGGTTGTCTATAGCTAAAGAGCAAAATGGTTGCCTATAGATAGTTCCTAATGATGTCATCAACAGCCATATTTATGGTCAGTGGGTAGATTTACCATTGACTTTATATGGTGTTTGGTAGTTGAAATAAATTCATGGAATCTCAAGATACCTTTATGAAAATTACATATATAAACAGAACGCAAATCAAGCTTTCTGTTAGTATTTGTATTTGTGATTTATAAGTTGACTTCAGTGTGCCTTGTTAAAAATAATAAAGTATTGTGATCGCATATAGTAGAATGGCCATGTTGCCCATAATCCATGTATAATGGGCAGAATATCATATGCTTGTGACCTTATCGGAAGCAGGACAGCAAAATGGATGCCTAGAGCTTAAGGTCCAACCTAATTGTTAAGGGAAAAAGCATAAACCTAATCATGATAAGCCTAGTGTTTATAAATTCACACAGAAGCTAAATCTGTAAGTAGTCTAAATTCACCAAATGGGTTGGTGGGTTGAAAATGGGTTGGCTTGTTTGGTGTCTACCTGTCACAATTAGACTTGCACTGGAGATCAATTGCAATTGTAACTTAAGCTGCAAATAAACAGACAGCTGGGCTTACATATTTACATATGTCTGCTACAGGGGTACATGTCTAAAAATCTAGATGGTTGAGGGTTGATGGAAAGTATGCTAACTTGTTATAGTACTAGTGAAATTTATTCATGCATAAGGCACATATTGATTCTTCTAGCTACCTTTTTACAAGAAAATATTCAAAATAGCTCTTTCCTGTCAAAAATGACGGTAAAAATAGGGGTTGGTGGCAGTGTTTGGTAAGTATAAAAGCAACCAGTTGTATAAAGAATTAACCTGATTGCCACAGTAAAAATCTCGCATGCATGTTTTCTACAAAAATCATTACTTTCTTTTTATTTGCATCATCAGTGTAAAATTATTCTCATTTTTCTGCAATAGAACATTGTCAGATGAAAATTCACCAGATAAACTGTCCAGTTAGTCCTGAGAGAAAAATGAATGACTCTGGCTTAAGAGCAAAATGATGGTCAACCTGAGAGCAAAATGGTGGTCAACCTGAGAGCAAAATGGTTGAGAGCAAAATGGTGGTCAACCTGAGAGCAAAATGGTGGTCAACCTGAGAGCAAAATGGTTGCCTAAAATTTGAGAGCAAACTGGATGCTTGAGAGCAAAATGGATACCTAGGGGCTGAGAGCAAAATGAGTACCTAAACTTGAGAATAAAACAGATGTCAGCTTGAGAGTAAAATTGTTACCTATACCTTAAGAGAAAATGGTTGCCATTAGGGTTTGAGAACAAAATGGTTGCTGATGGCTTGAAAGCAAAGCTCTTCTTCCCATTAAGCCATCAAAATCATCTTTCCTCACAATACAAGGTATACTCTCTGATACATTAATTTTCTTGTGTCTTTTATTCCAAATGAGGATCAACTCCCCTCCACTTTGCCAAAAAGTTAATTGCACCATAACTCTTGAATAAATATAATGATAGGGTATAAAATGGAAATAAAAACAGATCAGTTCATACAGAGAGCTCAAATGAAAGCCAAAAATCAGGAAGAGATTCATTCTCTGAGTGCCACTGCAGTATATACCAGTAATCCAGAATTCCAGTTGTTATTATCACAACATGCTACTTTTTCTCCAACTCTGCACACAACCTAAACTTGAGTTCAAAGTACAAACATAACTAAGATTCCAACATTCTGTATCTCTATTCAGAATCTAGTTAGGATGGTAATGAATTGTGATGATGTTTCCTAATCTGACTTATATTGGCATGTTCTTAATTTCAATGATACAATTGCACTATAAAGGTATGGTATATAATTCTAAACTAACATTTAGGCTATTGGTACAATTGGGGATGTAAAATAGGCCCAATGTATACAGATGTAGAAGAGGCACAATGCATACAGATGCATGTCATTGAAGCAACAAATGCTAGAAGGAAAATTGTCAGCTCGGTGGTTCATAATGCTGGACTTCAGTAATGTACAGATTTAAATCCTACCATCTGATCAACCCAGACTGGCTACCATGGTGTTTTACTTGGGCAAGGCCCTTTATTTCAATTGCTTTTTCATTAAATAAAGTAATTATGCTAGCCTGGCTTTTGTGTTCAAAAGTGTTTTCAAAAATACATGTGTGTGGGTTAAAGTGCTTAAAAAAAGAAAAAAAATAGAAATAAACGAGAACATACTGGCCATGTCAAATGACATCTCTACATCTGATGAACAACAATACATTATCTCTATAGACTTCTACTGTAGGAGAAGATTATGGTCAGTTTTTACCTAAATACATGTAATTCAATTCATTGTGAGAAAGAATAATTTTCTACCTCAATTCCTTTTATAAAATAATATGAATAATTTCAGAGAAAATTCAAAAATGCATTTCACCAAAAAGTATACAGAAAATGATAACCACAAAAATATACATTATTATTGTATCAATGGTCTGATTAGCTTTTAGAATGCATTCTAAACTGTATAAAGTTTTCATGGAGAGAAGCTATTAATTTACAAGAATGATTATAACTTCTATCTGCAATTCAAATTTCTGCATTTCTTTTCATTTATCCATACTCAGAGTTGATGTTTTGGAGCACTGCCATTACTCCGTCTGCTTTGTTTTTGATAGTAATTAATAAGGGAGTGGGGGTTGGGTAAGCAAGAGATATTAGTAATGGAGATATGTTTGCCTCTCACTGTAAGGCCCTCTTAGCTAGATCCACAGTCTGATCACCATAAAGTCACTGCTAGACCAATCTAAAATTTTCTTTTTTATGATATGAAACATTACATGTAGATGCTAGACAAGTTTTGCTAATTAAAGCTACCATGACAGTGCTTTTGACCAGCCAGAAATATTTATGTCTGTCTGTCTGCCTGCCTGTCTCAAAGACACATAAAGGTTGCAATATGAAAAGGTGTTTGCTCATTATCACCCTTCCCTATTTCCAACATCTGCACATTTCAGCATTTTTATTTTCTTTGGGTGTCAACACTAAAAGGGCCTCAGCCTAAAGTGGCTTCATCCAAACCTTGTCAAGGACTGCTGCCAAAAACAAGGAAAATGGTATTGTTTCAAGTCAAAGAAAAGGAAACAATGACTGTAAACAGACTCTCAATATCAAAAGACCATGAACATAAAAATGTATCTTCAGCCTGCTCATTAAGATAAAGCCCAAAATAGAAAGTACTTGGTTACAACATGAACCCATAATGGTGCACTTCTATTACATGCTGCACAAAAATACTCTCCAGTGCATTGGCATATATTTGATCATTGATCCATAGAATGTCAGCAATCTGGATATACTGGTTCATGTGTGATATTGTATTCTTTTGGAAAGCACTCAAGCATATATTTTAGTCAAGATGATTAGCTAATCAAAGTGCAGCTTATGTAATGTTCTGCAAAGAACTGATCTATTTTAAATGACAGGTTACTCCTGCTGGCCTTAAAATAAACAACAATCACTGGTCTACTCTAGTTACCATAAGCAACTACATCAGCTTCTGACAATTAAAATCTGAATCAGGTGCTACTTGGTAATTTGTACAATCTCACTGCTTCAAGGTCATGCAAAGGACAGTTTCCAAAAATCTACCTGATACAGAGTATCTCAAAATGCTTTTATTTTCTGGTTTTAACTTTAACTTTTAATAATAATATCAGCCATATCACACCCAGGAAATGGGAAGTAAGTACCCTTCCAAATGACACACCAAGGAGGCAGCCAACCTGGGCTGGCCTGAACAGGTATCGAACATATGACCCTTAAAATCAGGAGTCCAGTGCTCTACCAATTCTGCTACCACAACTCCTCTTTTCAAATGGGTGCAGATTTGTTAAGTGTATACAGAAATGTATTTTTATATTTACTAGGGCTACTACTTCACAAGAATGGCGCAGAAATAATTCACCTCAATCTGGTGAAAATATAATTTGGGACTTGAGAAGAGTTGTCATATTCGTAGGTAGGAAGGGAGGGAGGGAGGGAGGGAGGGAGGGAGGGGGAGAGAGTATGTTAGCCTCTCTACTTAAGGAAGATTAAAAGATTACTTATGGGGAGAGAATTCCTTTTAAGCTTCAAATTTTGTGCTGAATATTACTTGCATGTTCATTTTTCTAACTCTGCTGGAAAGGACATGGCAGGTTATTGTATGTGTAAGACAGACAGAGGGATATTTTATAAAAGTAACATCTGTGTTGAGTCAAGTGACTATGATGGTCTATTTAGTTGTTTTGAAATGGCATTCAAATTATCAAATGACACTGACATTACTAGTCACACTAAATAATAATGAGGTGGTTTTAGTTCCACGGTGATAAACATTGGAATATACTGTAAGAAAATCGAGGTCCTTTATAATTTTTATTCTACTTTGGTGTTCTTCATACCAGGATGGCCTTAGGCAGATTTTTACTGAAAAATTGGTCTGAATCCATAATTGTGATATGGTTGCTTTTAGTTCCTAGAAGTAAAGCATAGGAATATTGAAACAAAAAAAAATGGGTTTTCAAAATTTTAATAACTGTAATACTATGGTAGTCTAAAGTACTTGGGAAAGGAGGGGAGGGGTTACTATTAGGCAACGTTTTACTGTGCATGATCCTGTAACAAATGAATTAACTTAATGATTCCACTTTGTTATAGATTGGGATGTAAAAAATGATTATTATATTAAAAGCAACTAGAGCTATGAGAAATGGGCACATAGTTCAATACAATTTGCTCAATAGTATTTTAAACAAAAAGACTTAGCTCATGAAAAACAAAGTTAGGATAATTGGCAATCAATTATATTACTCCTTAAAATGAATGGAATAAAAATCCAATATTTCTTAAGTTATGCTCCTGCAGAAACTAAATGAAGTGAGGCAAAAAATGCCATAACTCTTACAAATGATAATGTGGAACACTGGAAATTAAATTAAGATATCATCAACATAAAGCTGAATGCCAAAATCTGGTTGAAATCCAACAATCCTTGGTAAAGTACTGCTGCAGATGCCAAACTAATGATAAGAGCCGATCAGAGGGCATAACTCTTGCAAATGATGTCATGGAATACTGGAAATCAAATTCTATAAAGATCTCACCCATACAAAGCCTGTTACAAAATATGATTCAAATCCTACACACCTTGTTGAAGTAATGCTGTGGAAACAAAAGCCATAAGGATCAAGGGGCATAACTCCTATAAATGTATTGTCAAATGCTGAAAACTAACCTAATTTGAGGTCTTGTCAGCATTTCAGACCCATTTCAAACTTGCATTGAAATCCAACACATAGTAATGTCATGCTGCAGAAATCAGAAGGACGAGCAATCAGGGGATATAACTCTTATAAATGTCGTGGAAAGCTGAAAAGTGAACTTGTTCAAGGTTCAAGATCAATACCTGAACTTGTTGAAATCCAACAAATCCTGGTAAAGAGATGCAAATAAAACTAAAGCAAGGAGCAATCTGGTGGCATGAGTCCTATTAATTATGTCATAGAACACTGGAAATATAATTCTTTCATAGTTTAATCAATACTAAATTTTATTAAAACCCAATACACCTTGGTAAAGTTAAGCCGTAGAAATCTGGATGACAGCCTTGAGGAGGCATAATTCCTGTAAATAATTGTGTGGTATGATGAACTCATTCAAGATCTCATCAATATACAACAAAATTCCAAATTCCAATGAAATCCATTGAATGTGTGTTATCTACAAATAGACTTGGTTAAAATCCACACATAATGATTTAAGTTACATCTATATTGTAAATATAATATTGTTGATGGACAAATGGACTGACTGATTCTGATTATAAATGGCTCCATCAGTTTCAATGAGTGATCCTGTAACAAAAAATCAATTATAACAGTCAAATGACTAATATTAACTGCAAATCATTGCAAGTTTTGTAAGAATCGATGCCAACCAAGAAAGTTGTCAACATTAAGAATTCCTGCAGCTAATGAACACATTTCTGTTCACTCCATGGTTAGAGGCATTCATAAAGTAAATATCTTGCAAAACAACTTAGCTTTGTTCAGAATTCATAAAACAAAGAAGAAAATACTATCATGCTAAAGTAATGTAACACTGTACACATTTTAAAAGTTTACAGTAATCAGCTAAGCATCTATTATGCTTGAGTTACTTCCATCCAAAAATGTGTCATGTAGGATTACTTCAGGTTTCCCTTGTCCTCATGCTCACAAAAGATGCTATCATCCTCTAGTTCCCTGACTGACCTGTCTCATATCTTTACAAATGGAGGAAAAGAAAAACAGAATTTATTATTCAAAAGTTAGCTGTCAAACAGATGCCATCATAGTTGACTGAATTCATATGCCTGGTGGAATAGCAGAACTAAAAGACACCACAAAGACATTCATCAAAATCAAAAAGGTGGGGGGTAGAGTGCAACTTGAGATTTGCATCCATGAATAAGCAACAGTAAGCATAACAGTAACAAGATGACATAACCAAAACAAATGTTAAAAATGGCATTTTACCAAAGATCTCATTGACATGTTTATGTCCAATGTTTAAAGACATGTATGTAAAATCTACACTCACAATCACAAGTCATAATTGTCACAAAAGCTTATAGCCAAACAAAAAAAAAACTTTACTCTTGAATAATCAGTGTCATTATATTACATTAAAGTATTACTGACTTAAATCAACTGCAAATTATTCAAAACATCCATCGTAAACACAATGAAAATTTATGGTATATTGATCCAAGAGAATTAAAACAATAACTATCAGTTTACAATTATAAACAGACATGGCCAAAATTCTATAACATGCACAAAAATGGACGTCTCATAATGTAATGTATAGGCAAACAAAAAGTTAGGTAATGTGGTAATATAACAATTATACTCTATTATAATTTACAACGAAATTCATTAAAATGTACTCCCTCTCTATAGCATCATTCATTATAACATGGTTTCTTATATAAGGCAAGTTTGGTCATAAATCCAATCAATTTAATCATATACATATATATCTATATATATATATGTATATATATATATATATATATATATATATATATATATATATATATATATATATATATATATATATATATATATAAGTAATATATGTATTTTGTATCTATTATAAGGCAGTTTCACTAAAATTCATAGCTCAATGTACAGTGTTATAATGAGGGAGTACTGTATCATATACTTCATTATACAGCAGTCTCACATTGAGGCAATATGTTGTGTGGACATTATACCATGAATATTGTTACAGAGAAAGTACTATATCATGTAATTCATTATATGACAATTTCACAAGAAAGTCAGTATACTTTAAGGACATAATACCATAGACAGTGTTATAATAATGGAGTATTGTACCATGTGTACTGTATCATGTGTTTCATTATAAGGCAATCTAACAATAAGGCAGTTTACTTGATGGCTCCAAAGGAGTGTTATAATGAAGGAGTACTAGATCATATACTTTATTATAAGGTAATTACATTATAAGACTAAACTCTGGCTCTTATTGACACCATTATAATGAGAGAGTGATGTACACATAAAAGACTAAGAATTTAGAAAATGGGGCTCATAAGATGCATCCTTTTTCAATCTCCATGTTAAACCACTGCAGCTGACCTCAAGTACAATGAAAATCTTTAAGGTCATGTAATTACTTTGAGGGTGAAACTTATTCTAAATCCGTTTGTCTCACCTACCATATAAACTCACTTCTGTGTCAAAGTCCATCTGCAAAATGCACAGAACCAGATCTGCCATCGCATAATGTGCTAGAAGATTTGGGTCTGTGCAGATTGTTAGGAGTTAGAATAAACAACATATACCCTGGTCTACAGATGAATCATGCTATGGCAGTTCAAGGTCCTTGTTGTTTGCAATTTGTTGCAACTTATAAGTGAGTATATATGGTACTATCTGCAAAAATAATAATTAGAAATAACAAATTGAAATTACTATTGGTTCTCTTTCATGCTGTCCTCAATGTAACTGTAGGCTTCTAGCACTTAGCCTCACAATAAAGAACTTTTAAAATCTCTATTATTTTAATAAGTTTTGGCATTCCAATGGGCTATGCAACTTTACCAGAGCTTTTAATATAAACAATTTGCTTTTAGTTTTTCATTAAAAATCACACATTCAAAAGAACATGGTTTAAGTTTTGTTTTATTTTCTCTCAAAATTTAAGATCAACTATGAACGATTTTCATCCAGGTGTTTCAGATTTTCAAAGGGCACTTTATAATATGCACATCTGTTTTAAGGTAAAGCTCTGTACTTTAAAATAGTTCAGTTACCCAGGTGGGAAGAAATATAACTTACTTGTTCTTAAGATAGTATTAAGTACACTACAGGTAATTTAAGATAACATTGTCAGAGATAAAAAAGGACCATTACAATCTTTTAAAACAATCATGCAACTCTACCTCAATGCACCCAAGGACTTTCCCAACCCTGCTGCTGCTAACAAGATATCAGTGACACATAGAGGCATCAATGGGAAAAACTCTAGTGTAAAAATTACATGTTTTGTGGCAATTGGGAAAAAGAAGAATGCAGCTCAATACCATATTCAACCTAATACTTGCCCTGTGCTTCAAAACTCATTACTGGGGGTAGACCACATAATTTTGACAGCACATATCAACTAAGTAATAAACAATGTCTCTATCACATACATGTCCATGCTAGAAGAGTTAACTCCCTTTATGTAGTTAGGGAGCTCAAGGCCAAGATCCATTCTTTCTCCCAATATGGTCACACTGTGCATGACTGAATGTTGAGACTGATTTAACAATCAAAAATAAGTGGAGACATTAAATTTGGTAGTTTCATCGAACTTTTCTCTAACAAGAAATGTTGGCATTGATATGTGTGATGTCTTGAATTTTGAAAACTCTTAGAAGCATTGGTTAAAGGAATTGTATCAAAGTCAACTTAATTAAAGTAGAAAGGGCTAGAGATAGATGATTATTTTCATTTCATCTCTGAACATCAAAAGAAAATTCCTTCCAGGAAACTTGCTATGGTACAAGGCTATGACATAAGACCCTTTCCCAAAATCAACCAGTTAAAGGAGGAAGCTTGGCAACAACTGATTGTTCAAAAGAACGTTAATTACAGTATGATTAGCTGTCTTGACAATCAAAAAAAAAGATTTAGGAAACAGCCTATTCTGATTGGTTAATATGGATTTATGGGCGTAACTTTATAAGAAATTAAGAAGTTTGCTTTGGAGGAATTCTTCAGTCTTCAATCTTTCGTAAGGAAAGTTAGATGAACTCCGTAAGGAAAGTTAGATGAACTCCGAATTGGTATCAAGTATGTTTTCATTATTGAATAACGGGCCGATAGCTGTCACAGATAATAGACAGACTATACATGAGGTGCGTGTAAACGAAAAAATGGCAAAAGTAAAACAGCTTTCCTTGACTCTCCAGAGATTCCTGGACATTCATGAGAAAATTCTACAGCGAAAGGTCAGAAATTCTCACCGATGAAGTCTAAGTACAATCGTCTAAACCAAAGTTCGACTGGCAAGAGTCCAAGACCAGACAACTAGATAAGACTGGCAGAGCAGGAATGAGCATAAGTCTCGAAGTCCGCTTAAAATAGGTGATGATGTCTCTCATCGTTGCACTTAAAGGTCACATCTCGTAGACAATGAAGATAGAATTCTGTCACTGACTAGTAATCGTAACAGTGAAAAAAATTCGTATTGTTTTTTTTTGAGTACATGTTAGTACATTTTTTCCTTCTTTTGTAACCAAGTAATTGATTTCTTTTCATTTTAAATTCTGTTGTTAAAATGATAAAATTTTATATTTGTTCATTGAAATAGGGCTCGTTGTATTTATTTCTTCTATATGTTTGTTCAGAGATCTGCATTCTTCTTTCTATCTATCCACACTGGGTAAATTACACCGCGGGAGGTCATTCCCTAGCAGCGAACCATAGTGAAAGGTTGGTGTGTTTTGAATGCCACCAATTTATCACAGTATGTTACCAAAATGTAGAATACACCCTTATTAGGCATATGTCAGGCATGTATGTATGTTACATTAAATACAGCATACATGTACCTATATAGAAATAACATGACAGAAGTTGGAAAATCTATACCCAACCATTTGCCTTTCCTTATATGTACTTTTTCCTGAAATTTCTGTGTTGAACAGTAAATGTAAATATCATCCCTTTCAAGTTCAAAACATTACAGGTGGCAAAAAAATGTGCTTAGGAATTTAATATAGACCTTTTCACCAAATCACTGATGCACATTGCAAGAAAGGTCAAACAAATAGTTTAATCTAACTCAGTTTAACAGAGAAATGAAAATTTGATAACACACTCATTAATGATATGATATAGATATCCCTTCAAATTACTTTGATGTTTAATGGATGACTACAGGCTATAAAAAAGATCTGTAATTAAGTTACATAAAAATCTGGGCAAACAGCTTTCTTTAAGCAATGATTTGAATCTATTGGTAGACTGGATATCAAAGTGACTGACTGGGCCCATTATGTCTCAGTTAAACCATCTATTAAAATGATTAATTGTAAATCTTTTTGTTTGTTTGTCTGTATCTAATTATTCATCCCACACATGTAATAATTCTATATCATGTAAACATAGTTTATAAAATATGTATGACAACTAGAGGTCAACATACATATTGTTTTCAGCAATGCAAAATATTACCCCCTGTGATCACAAACCAGATCACTGAACAAAATGTATTTATCTCAAGTTACCTATCTTCCTTTAATGTACCACCAAAAAAGTCATGACAAGAGATTAAAATTAGTTTTAGAATGTTACTGAAAATCAATGCCAACCAAAAGCAGAAGGACATACATACAAAAAAAAAATTAATCAAAAATTTATCTGAACAAATTTTCATAAGAGAAATACAATGAAACCTCTTGATGATAAAATCCAACATGATTAAGTACCTGTAAGTTTCAGCTTTTGAAAGGCTTTGGGTTTATTGAGGTTCTCATATTTCACCTAATATGAGATGCCATGAGTTACCTCCTCTTAGCTATAGCATAGTGTGTACACCTGTAAGTTCATTAGTGCTTACCTTGCTGGCTAGGAAGGCAAACTAGGCCAATACACTCTCCTGCAGACCACAAGAACTAACTGATGCAGGAGTCATGGCAATTTAGTGGTTAGTGTACTAGACTTTCTATTAAAAGGGATCAGTTTTGAATCCTACAATCAGATCTTCCCATGTTAGCCAGTGTGGCTTGTTCTTGAGCAAGGTGCTTAACACATATTGCCTTGGTATGAAATAACATACTTATATTACACACATAAAAGACCAAACAAATCTAACCAACTTTTTGATTCAAACCACTAATAATATACCAATATTATGTTGATATTTATAGTGCAAGTATTTAGGCTAATTTTGTTTGAATACATCATGTTTTTGTACTTACAAAACTCAACAGGATTTGATAAAATGTTACTAGCCTGTAAATATGAGAATACTACCTCAAAATTCTTAATGTGTTGATCTTTGTTATGAAATGTCATAGGTGAGGGCAGAGCCTAACACTAAGTTCAAACACCAGTGGACCCAGGATTATTTAGGTGTATAGTGACATAGATGATGACAAAAAAAAAAAAATTTTTTTTTTATTTATACTGGCACTCTATTATAAACAATTATCTTTGAAAGCTGTCACTTTAGCCTATTGTTTACACTGGCTGCAGTCTATATTAGTGTGGGTGCCAGACTTTGTTTTTACTGCATGCAAAGCTCCACATTATTTTCAGACCATTAGTCAACATCCTAGCTGGGATCTGGCAGAAACCTGGCAACATTTTGGGCAAGTTCTGGTTTCACAAGATTCATTTTAGTATAAAAATGAAATCAGGGCCCAACAAAATATTTTGTTTGTCGAGTAGAGAATTTTCAGTCAATTGTACAATATTTATCAAATTAAAGAAACATCTGGGACTAAAAGACTTTCTTTTTCATAATGAATTTAGTAAAGTTTTGGTCTTGACAGTTTTTAGTGTGTAATGTATATACTCACAAGTCCAGTCAAACTGCAAACAACAGAGAATTTAATCTGCCATTAAATAATACATGGACAGATCAGAGTCTATGTTACTTGTCCTACTTAATAGTCCTGACAAACTGCAGAGACCCAGAGTGGCTGGTATGTTATGCAATGATAGATCTGGGTCTGCACAGTCTACCGGTTATTGTATCATCCCAAACATAATATAGCAGATAAGACTAAATTCAAAATAAGATATATCTAATGAAGAGAAATGCATCAAACCATATTAAACAAAGATGTGCTCCAATGAGTAAATGGGAGGAAGTAAAACTAAGTTCAGAATTCCTGAAATACATAAATCATACATAAAAAGTACAATTCTCAATAATGCCTTGCATACCTTGCATATTGATTGTTGCTTCTCTAAACTCATTTGGGAACCTAAAACAACATCCAACTGAATCCCCAACTGCATGGACAAAATTCTTACAAACCAGAGAAATTTCTGCCATGCTACAACTGCTGACGATTTGCCAACTGTCTACTTAGCACAGAAATGTAAAAATTGACCAGTTATATCCCAGATTGTTCATCTTCAACTAAATTGACAGTATCAGGCTAATTGAATATGACTATATATATTCCAAACTCAACCAAATAATTATGGACTTCATGCAGAGACATTTTCATTAAAAAATAATATAATTAAGTATCGAGTAGGAGGATTGAGTTAAAAGAATGGAACCCTCTTATGTCCTGTCAATGGTAAGATAGTACACTCACCCTCCTCAATATAGACAACTGTCAAACTGGTTTAGGTTGTACTCAGTAAGTTTCCCAAGTACAATGGCTGAGTGTCAACAAGTTCATGTGACAACATCCCTCAAGAAATTGGTCACTGTGACATACATTTTATGCTTCAGTGATTTTGTTCAATTTTGCATTTTCATATGTATGCACATCTGGTTATGGAATAGATTTCTCTTTCTGAGTGCATCCCTCCATGCAACTAAGTCAATGTGACATATATTTCACCTGACAGTACCTTTTGTTAAGTATTGTAAATGAGGGATGAAAAGACAATCTTTTTCAATGGACTTTTCTTGTTTTTAAAATTAAAATTATTTTTTTTGCTTTGCCATTTACCTTGAATTTTCTGAAAAGATTTTTTTAACAAGATCAGATGCTACAAGTCATTTGCTACAGATGCTACAAGTCCTTTGCTTAAACCTTTCAATACAGTATTAAACAGAAATTTCAATAAAATATAAAACCTCAATACAATATGAAACCTTCATTTTAATGCAATATTAAAAAGCAAGACAATATTACCATATCTTGTAACAGATATGTAGCTAACTAAATTCTTTTGTATGAGGGCCTCAAGGCAGATTAGTTCTTAGCTAATTGTGTTACCCTCTTTAAAAAAAAGTCATTATAGGTTTATATTCTTGAAATTGGAATTAAAAACTATCAGACCAACCAAACTTCTGCACAAACTTATTAACGTTTACCAGATTTATCCCAAAATAATAAACCACCTGTCCATTCCATGAATCCACACCTATGTCTCTGTAAATTGCTATGTCTCTGTAAATTGCTATGCTCTTCTAGGACTGCTTGAAAGTATAGACATATATTTTTCAGGCTGCTGATAACATTAGACCTACAAATTTGCAACAACTTAGACAAAGCTTGCTGTTAGAAAGAGACAATGCAAAAATCTTGATTGCATTATTCATTGGTCACATTACAAAATCTTGACAATGTGCCTGGTGTGAATTAAAAAAAACCCAATCACTTGTAAATAATATAAAATCCTGTTTCACTTAAATCAATCAACTCCAAATGAACAAACACATAAATTCCTTTTATAATTCACAACCTGAACTGAAGTTAAAAATAGTTCTGCTTGTGGAATACTGTGGATTAAAGCATCCACTGATTATCATTGGAAACATGTAAAAGTTAACCTATATTCCTATACTATCAATAGATGTCTTTATCTATGTTGTTTTTCCCCATCCTTTACTCAGACATCCTGTTGTGTTTAATGTTGTCATACACAACAGTTACATTATTACAGAATGGGTGGAGGTACACTTATAGCTGGATATGATTGCTAACAGGAACAGGAAAAGTGATAACTCTTTCGAAAAACACTGAGAAAAAGAGAACAACAGAATAAAAGACTGAGAGAAAAAGATTGAAAATCAGGAAAAATCACCATGCTTTTTTATTCCAAACAACCTCCATGCAAATAAATTTATTACTGAAATTGAAAAAATATATATTTCCAGTAGAAAAGATTTTCTCATGATAATATGAGGTCAAATTCTTTATGCCAAGAGGCAGTTTTCACTCCTTACATTTCATAACATTGTTTTTGTCCACCAATTATATGATGAATTCTCAGCAATGACTATCTGTACAAGTTTCATTTGAATGAAAAAAGATATAAAATTTTCTGACAAATTCTCTACAACTATATGTTTACCTATACTGTACATGCAGTTATATTTTCATTTATCATAAATTTCATTCAATCTTTTGCATTTTATAACATTTTTTTTTCTTAAACTTTAAACAAGACAAAATATGCATTCAATAGTTCTTTTCCTTATTTATACACTCAAAAACAGAAATTCAACTTTGATAATACATTTTCATTTACTTCCAAACAAACAAAACAAATGGATTCAATGAATGGAAGCAATAAATGCCAAAACAGAATGCAGTTATAAAACTGTAAACAGAGCTCCTGAAAGAGACTGTTATTCTAATGAGGAAACAAATTTTTACAATTCAAGACCACTGTCTGAGTCCTGACAACATCTGGTGCCCATACTGGCTGTAAGAGTGGCACTCCTTTCATTTAGGCCCAGTTAGACATCACAAGAAGTCTTTTAGCAAAAGCCATGTTGATATGAGCAGGTGGATTAGAAACAAGAAGACTTTAAATTTGACCACTGTGATGGCAAGACTGCATGTCAAATTGACAATATGCTGATTAAGAACCAACTAGACATTTTAAGAAGTTTTCTAGCCAAAACCTCAAGACTTTATGTTTAGGAGACATAGCAAAAACAAGATTTTCAAGCTAGATAATAACAGCTAGATTGGATGTTAAACTGGCACAGTTTTCATTTAGGACCAACTAGACATTTTCGGAGGGAGTGGGGTTTGCTTAAAACCCCATGTCAATAATAACCATCCATTCTGAAGGGGTTACAATAATAAAGAATTCAAGATGGCTGCCAGAGTCAAATCAGTACCAATTTCATTCAGGTCCAAACTTACAAAAATTATTTTAGTAAAATCCCATGTCAACATCACCATCTCTTCAGGAAGAGTGGCAATAACAAGACCCCAAAATGACTGCTTCTGTAGGCATAACGGATGTCAGATCAGCACCATTATTTTTTAAGTCCAACAAGACATCATACAAAGTCTTTCAGTGAAAATTCCATGTCAATATGATGTGTTCAGTAAGAACAGCAATAATGATAGTCAAAATGGTTGCTATGGATGCCATACTGAATGTCAGATAGGTACCATTTTTGTTCAGAACCAAGACGACATCATAAGAAGTGTTTTAGTAAACACCCTATTCATTTATTTTAGTATATATATAAGATTTTACAACTAAAGGCAAGTTTTCCACACAAATCTATCTTCTTTTACCCTTTACAACTTCTCCATAACAAATTTATAATTTTCCATGACCAAATTCAAAAAAGTTAATGACACAAAAAGGCCAGATCTGTACATAGGAAATAACAATAATTTTACTTAACATGATAGGAAAGATAACCACATCATCAGCACTTTTCCAAGATGGCCTCTAATACACCAAATTTAACAATTTATTAATTTTTTGACATTTTCCATTACTTTTCATACCTTTTCCAAGACTAACAGTTTTTTGGTGATTATGCCAATACAAATCTTTTCCAGGATTCTCCATGTCTGTAGAAATCCGAAAAATGGTTGATGTTGTGGCCATATTTGGTGTGCAATGGCCAACATAACCAGTACAGTTAAGGATAGCTAATATGCAAATGTGAATCAAACTAAAATGGAACACAAAGAAAATGAAATTCTGGATGCATTTTAAATACAAATGAAGCACAACTGAAATAAAAACAAAATGAAGTTGGTAACATTACCCTTCAGACAAGTATACAAATCAGAGTTACAGTTGGTAACATTACCCTTCAGATAAGTATACAAATCTGAGTTAGTTTCTCCTACTGTGTCCTTCACCTTGGAGTGCAGCACACCAGCCATATCTGATATCTTTTGTGGTTCAAAACTTAAAGCATGAACAAGTATACAAATGACATACAAAATTAAATTTTCCTTTGTTGTAACCTTAACCTTGAGGGAGTGGATACAACTATGGTATGCATCGCACTGTCTATATACATCCAGGCAAGTTCTATTATCTAAATAGAGGGATACAAATCTCAGAATTACATTTTCTTTTGCAGTGATCATGACCTTGAGGAAGGTATATTACTATAGTATGTGATACCATAGGTATAACGAAGATATATAACTGGCCAAAATTTCACTAAAACATATTTAGTAGTTCAAAAGAGTACACAGGACAAGGATACAAGTTACATAATTACATTTTCCATGCCTTGACCTATCATGAGGACAGGGATATGGCTATGTCATGTAACAACTGAAACAATGAGGATAGAGCAATGGATGGATGAAAAAAGAAAGACAAAGAAAAGGAAGGGTTGAGGCATGAGATGAAATGGCAGCAGCTCAAAAGATGACGATTCTGGAATTCAGAAAGAAGACCAACTGGTGGTGGAAGAACTCAAGAAACCCCAGTAAGAACCTCTGACCCATTGGAGCTACTGGCAAGCTGTCACACAAACCCAGGCCAAGCCCAGGCTCAAACCCATGCAGATGGAAGTGAGATTGCAGTGATCAGTAAAGACAAACACTCTAAACCAGTGGCCACCTGGGTCACCAATCAGTTATATTATTAGACCTGGGTCACCAATCAATTATATTATTAGACCATGTGGCCACCTGGGTCACCAATCAGTTATAGTATTCATGCTACAAATTTCATGCCATATCTTACATGGGGCAAGTCATGTGAAGAGGTCTTTTTCATTTTGTACTATTGCCAGCAGTTTATAACAAAAATTTAAAGAGGGAATAGTTTATTTCTGTGCCATAATAGTTTCCAAAGGGATGATCACTTGGGGAATGAAGATAGTTTGAATGGTCATACAGATGGCAAAATCTTGTTTCTGGCATTAAATAACTTTACCTATCTAGAAAAGGACAAGATCATGTGGCAACAATTTCTCCATGGTTCTTTTACAAACTGGTACATTTACCAAATATTACCAAGTAAATTATTAAAACCATATTCATATAATTCTCAGAGAAATTTTGTAAATTAGTTGATACCTGTACCAATCAGGGATTTTGGTTTTGAAAGCACTTTTAACACATTCATGGCTACATTGTATATCATGCTAACACAGTGTATATCATGCCAATACAGAGTATATCTTGCCAATGTATATCATGCCAATACAGTGTATATCATGATAATACAGTATATATTATACCAATAGTGTATATCATGCCAATAGTGTATATCATGCCAATACAGTGTATATCATGCTAATACCATGTAAATCATGCCAATACAGTGTATATCATGCTAATACAGTGAATATCATGCTAATACAGTATATTTTGCCAATACAGTGTATATCATGCCAATACAGTGTATGTCATGCTAATACCATGTAAATCATGCCAATACAGTGTATATCATGCCAATACAGAGTATATCATGCCAATACAGTGTATGTCATGCTAATACCATGTAAATCATGCCAATACAGTGAATATCATGCCAATACAGTGTATATCATGCCAATTCAGTGTATATCATGCTAATACCATGTAAATCATGCCAATACTGTGAATATCATGCCAATACAGTGTATATCATGCCAATACAGTGTATGTCATGCTAATACCATGTAAATCATGCCAATACAGTGTATATCATGCCAATACAGTGTATGTCATGCTAATACCATGTAAATCATGCCAATACAGTGTATATCATGCCAATAACATGTATATCATGCCAATACAGTGTATATCATGCCAATACAGTGTATGTCATGCTAATACCATGTAAATCATGCCAATACAGTGTATATCATGCCAATACAGAGTATATCATGCTAAGCAAACCAGAGCTAAATGCCTTTCCCAAGGACATGCAAACAGGGATCACTGTCCAGACTAGCCTAGTTGGTATGGCTAAATGTGCAATTAAAAACCAACCCCAAATTTTCCCTCTCTCTGTGAAACTCTGGTATGTAGAATTTTTGAGTAAATGCTTAAAACCAAGGGTAAGACTCCACTGAGATTTCTGACATCCCTGGTTTTGGAAATCCCTCTGCTGAGTCCTTATTAATTCAAAATGAATTTGATGGTCATTATGTCCATCGTGTCTTACTTGTGTATTTTAGCCATTTTGTGCCAATTTAACTGGACCATTTACAAAGAACAGAAATATTTCACACTATCAGTTATAATGTATATGCTAAGTTGAAGTCAGATATCAGGTGATGCTGTCAAGCACAGAATTGTACTCAGTAATTCACAACTCGTAATATGATGTAAATTGAACACTGCAACTAAAATCTATCAATGCAGATCTGTTGGATTGAAAGGTGAAATTTTGGTTATGTGTTGTGAAATCTTGGTTATGTATTAATTGATTAATTATTTTATATTTATTGGTAAATGGGGCTTGTATTTGTTAATTTTCTTTCAACAGCTTGCTCAGTTGTCTGTTAATGTTTCATCTATCCTTCCACACTGGATAAGAACACTGTGGGAGGTCATTCCCTAGTTAATGATCACCAAATCAATTCAAGAGGCTTTAATGTTTTAAAGTCCCCCCATTACAAAGTCTAGAATATGGTCTAGAATATTTTGAACATTGGATAAAACATTTGAGCAGATACTGAATAGAAATATAATACCATAGCAGTAATTCTTTCGTTTATTATTGAAACAAGGATTTTTTAGTGTGAATTGAGTCAATATCTATGCAATTTTGTAATTTGTTCATGACACTGTTGAGATTTCTGTAATGTTTGTTATGACATTGTAAGAAATTAAGATTCCTACCTGAATTGCTGATAGGGTGGTCAATGTTTGAATTCAGTTAATTCAGAAACAGTATTGCCTTTATTTACTATTTTGAGAAGAGATAATTAAGGAAGTCTCTGGGGAGTAATTGCACTTGTTAGTGGGAGCAAGCTGAATTTGGGGCAAATTCAGAATTTTGTACTGCCAAAAGCTGTTAGGTTACATTTTAGTTATTTTAAGTAAGTCTGTAGGTTAAGACATTACTAGGACAGAATACCGGTAAGTATTCTTAGGAAAGCTGTTTCCTGTAAGGTGGTAAAAAGTTAGTGAGTACTAATATAGGTAAGTTGGTTGGTGATACAGTTGAGTAGACTAGGATGGCAACTGATAGGCAGTTAGTCAGAGAATATAAATCTATAGGTTGAGATGAATTAGGTTAGGAAGGGATCCAATTAACAGAATATGTAGAAGGTGTCTCAAGGAAAACAAAGAACAACTGGTGGCAGAAAAAAAAGAAAGAATGAGACAAGCTGAGGAAAAAAGAGAAAGAAAGAAAAATCAAGGAAAAGTCAAGATACAGGTTGTCAAACTGCAAGCTAAAGAAAGAGCTAGAGAGAGAAAACATGAGTTAGCCATGGAGAGACTAAGTATCGAATCGGAATTTAGGAGAGGCAAAGACCTGAATGAACTTTCAGGACCCTCAAGCAAAAGATCTGAAGATAGACATATAGTCCAAATCGCAAAGCCAATGTTTAATGGCAAGGACGATTTGATAAGTCCAATAAAGCCTGCAGCAGAAAGTGGTAATTGTTATGTGTAAATAACTGTTGATTATCCTACCCAATATCAGGAGGCCATTGTGTTGAAGAACATCCGATTCAGTTACAGTGGCTGAAGCTTTGCTAGGAGTTTGGTCTTGAGTTGGTGTTACTGACGAAATACTGACCAAGGGATGCAGTTTCTTAGCTACATCATGGAAGAAGTGAACCAGCTACTTTCCAGCACCCGATTCCTACCCATATCACCTCCAGTGCAATAGTCTAGTATATGGTTTAAATGGGACATTGAAGTTGTGTGAAGGTCGACATAGGGACAGAATCGATACCTTCCTGAAATACTGTTCATGTACCACAAAGTACCACAAGCTACTCTAGGATTTTTGCTATCTGAGCTAGTCTACGGAAGGACAGTGAGAGGACCCATGGCTGTATTAAAACATTATGGACGGATGTGAAGTCATCCAAAAAAAGTATAAACAAAATATTAATATGGTCTTGATTTCCGTAATAAGCTGGAGGAAGTTTGCAACTTGGCCCAGAAGAATATCTGTGATACACAGGGACATCAAGCCAAGTACTATGACAAGATGGCAAATGAATGTAAGTTTGAAGTGGCTGACAAGGTATTGTTGTTACCATTGGAGCACAACAAACAAGTACATTATAAAAGAAAAAAAAGAGTGGACAGAACTATGATGTCAAGGTGGGAAATAAAGTGAAGCTGTACCATGTTAACCTTCTTAAACGCTACCATGAAAGGGAGTCACCTAATGAGTTCATGGTTGCTACAGTAGTGACTGAAAAACCCGACAACAATGGAGTGGCGGAAGTACTTCCTAGTTGTCCTTTGATAAGGAATGAAACTTACATCACCATCATCCTTAATGTAATGTTAACATCAGAACAATGTGAAAAGGTGGAGGAGATACTCCAAGACTACGCAAATGTCTTGACCGAATGACCAGGTGTGACTGACTTTGAGAAGTTCAGTTTGAAGTTACTGGATGAAACAACTATGAAACTAAAACCCTATCTACTTCTTATGTGAAGTTATAAATGGTACGGAATGAATGAAATTCGAGCTATGCTTGACTTAGGGGTCAATGATACAGCCTAATCCACATATAGTTCACCAGTTGTTTTAGTACAGAAGAAGGATGGTGATCAGTACAGAAGAAGGATAGTGATCACCACTTTTGTGTTGACTATTGAAGTTAAATAGGGTCACAGAATTTCTGGTGGAAATGTTACCAGATCTTGAGGCCATATTCGCCAGAGTAACCAACACCAAATATTTTTTCAAAAATAGATCTGTCAAAGGAATATTGGCTAATTCCAGTTCACAAGAAAGACCATCAAAAACTTGCCTTTGCAACACCAGATGGGACTTACCAATGGGTAGTCATGCCATACAAGGTCCAGAACACACCCAGTATTTTCACATGAATGTTGAGAAAACTGCTCAAACCTTTAAGGACCAGAGTATCGAAATTCATGGATAATTTGTTTTTGGCGACAGCTGCTTGGGATTCACACATAGTCTTACTGAGGAAAATTCTGAAACAACTAAAACAAAACAGAGCTCACCACCCAACCATTTAAATGTCACAAAGGATTTCGCAGACTGACTTATCTAAGAAACACTGTCAGTGAAGATACATTAACCCCAGACTGTGCAAAGGTCAATCAGCTTCAGAACGATGCACATCTAACAACAAAGATGGAAGTGTGATTGTTTCTAGGATTTAATAGGCTGTTTTGCAATACCAATAAAGTCTAACAAGCCACCTCTGTCTTCCACTGTAAATGGTTAAATGAAGTCTCTCACTGTTCTTGGTTCAATGAAGTCTTTCACTGTATTTGGTTCAATGAAGTCTTTCACAGAACTTGTTTCAATGAAAATATTTATCAATATATATATATATATATATATATATATATATATATATATATATATATATATTAATACTGATTTTCTAAAGGACCTAAAATTCACATATTTTACATCAAATAGTTCTATATAGAAACAATTTGTTCTTGTTACTGTTCTGGGTTTAACATCATTTTTCAGCACAAGATAGGCTTTACATGGCTGCCAGTATATTAGGTGGAGGAAGAACCATAAAAAATTCCAGGAAGAATTTACCAACCCACAAACTATCAACAAACTTCTTCAAATACTTATGCTAGCTGAGCCAGAGGCTCAAAACCACATAGACAGAGGTGAGATATTGGTATCACTCAGGGCCACACAAACCATTTCCAGGACCATAATAATGATATTTTGATGAACAAATAATTAGATGGCCAAAAATATTATAAATACTCATCTAAAATTTATAATATTTCACAGATAAAAACTCAAAATCAACCTCCAGGTGCCAATTAACTAACAAGCAAATGCACAACAAAGTTTTGTTTGTCACATACCATGATTAAGTTTCCAAAACTGTACAAAAATAAACTTGATCTGTAACCTTTGTAACAAAACTGTAGTTACTGTACAAGTGGAAATTAACAGTTTTATCACTCTGTCTCTAAGGGCATTAAAGTTTTTAATTTCAGAAAGGTTATGCAAAAAAAATCTGATCAGTGGCCTTGACCTTAAAGATATGACTGCTATTTTGACATGCCTTTTTATTGTTAAAAATAAGCATCCTAAGTCTCATCTGTAGTACTTTGTACAGCTTTGTACTAAGTTTCATATATGTACTTTGTACATCTTTAAGACACATAACAGAAAAAAAGACAAACTTTACTCTGCTGACTGATTTTGAAAGTGGTATGTAACACACTGAGAGATTACATGTATCCATACCAAATTTACTGTCCTTGGGCCATTGTTCAGTGCATGATAGGCTACATATAACAGAGAGTGTAAACGGTGAAAGAAACTTGGTAGGAACCACCACTCCATGGGAAGCTTTCTCACAAACCCACATTGACCAAGTCAAAGACTTGAAAACAAGCAGACTGAGGTGAGATAGTAGTGATCAGTAAAAGCCAGCGCTTTAGTCCACTCAGAAACATGGCGGCCACCAGTCCAAATTTAACCCATTTATCTCTAACAGTTCTTGAAGTATACAGCAGGACAGAACATGTTACAAAGTAATCAAGGTTGACCTGAGACCTTGAACTTGCAAGGAATTTGTTACTTTTTGGTTAGAACACAAGTTTTATGCTTTTTTAAAATGTTCTTGAAAAGTTAATAACTTTTACAATTGTATTACATTAATGCTCCGTAAATAACAAAAAATATACTCACAGAGCAAGTGCTGAAATCTCTTATTTAATCTTGAATTTGGGTCAATAAACAATTTCATGACATCAGATTTATTACAGATGGAGCAAGGAAATGAATGTGTAGTAGTAAATTTAATCTCAGCATCAATTAGGCTAATTTTAGTTGAAGTTTATCTCTGGAAATAATTTAACAATAGTGAGCTTCAGAGCACTTTAATTTTTGCCAGACATAGCTTTATTTCCTGAATCATCTCCGATTTCAGCCTTGTGTTTTGTTAAATGTCTATGCAGTAAAAACATAAGCAGTTTAAAGACTTTTGAGGCCCTGGTGAATTGGATCAGATGACTGCCAATGTTTATGATGAGGAAGGGGGGACAGGAAATAATACAAGAGTCTTAATCCCAACTTCAAAGTGGGTCATAAATATGGGTCAGATATTTCAGATTGGATCAAGGCAGCATCTGGTACACACAGCTGGCTTCCCTGCTCATATATGCCTACAAAAATAGAGCAAGACTGGAATTCATAAAACTATAAGCTTTCAGCAGGAGTTTGAAAAAAGCACCCCCAAAACAACACTCAATAAAAAGTAAAAAAAAAACAACAGAAACCAGTTCAAATCAAGCTAGAGACTTAGAAATATGAAAGAAATAGTCTTTTATGGTGGCAAAAACCAGTATGCACAAAATTTCATGCAGGCATCCTCAGGGGGTATTTTATATTAAATTGCAAAGTTTCAATTCTAATTTTGGCTTCCAATTTCATAGACACAAAATTGGAGAACTGAATCAAGACAATACATGTACTTACATTTATTTATCTATTAAGAGTTACTTTTAATATTCTATTATGTTTATTGTTTGAATGGATATGCATATATATATATATATATATATATATATATATATAACTAACTTATCATAGGTTATATGTCTGATGCATACTGATACATTCAATAGGTGTTTTATTTTACCTCTTTTACCTAGGCAGTTAGTTTTAGATTTTTGGAATGGTGTATTTTCTTAATCCCTTCTGTGCCAACAATTTCAGTTAATGCCTTCAGGAATTTAGTGAAAGAGATGCAAATTTAGTTTTTGCCTCTGTTTCTTTGATTTCCTTTTAACCCTTTCTAGAGATGAATCATCTAGATTTTGTATTTCCTGAAATTTATCTTTGATGTAAGGGGCCATAAGATTGGTACAGCTCTCTGCCTTGATTTTTACCAGTTAATTTGGAGAACTGTTTATTAAGACAGATGGGGCTTCCCATTATTAAAACCAGACCTGAATAAGATGTCATTGCTTTCAAAGCATTTTACTTAAGGATGTAAAGAGAAATTGTGTTCAGTTTCTTATGCAGTTACCTTTGGACTGCTAAGAGCATTAAGAATCAAATGAAATGTTTGTGTGGTAGTGCTTCTGGGAGAAAGTGTGTAAAATTTTTAGATTTAAAGAATTTGGATAATTACAAAAACTCCATAGCTCTAAAGCAAAGTTAGTTACTTTAACATCAAAATGCAAATGGAGATAAATAGATTGTTTTGACATGCCCAATTTAATTTTTTTTTTCTTTATTTAAGTTTTGCACATGCAGCTATATTTATTGCAAGGTGAGGTTTAATCAAAGTGAAAAATAATTTTCAGTTAGCAAATGCATAATTTTTTTGCATTATAATTAATCCAAGTTGTCCAATCATTCCCTCATGCTTGCTTAATCATATCCACATGCTATAATTATTGCATTGTGCACATGACTAACCTATGAAATCTTTTTTTCTCTGGAATGAGCGTGTTGTATGGCTCATGCTGATGATTCTAGCAGAATTTAATGAAACTACAGTTTTCTCACAGAATATTAGGTTAAGTTTAAGATGACACTAAATCAGTTAGTTGAATCAGTTTTAAGTTTTGTTCAAAACCTGTTATGAGAGACCATCTGTCTTGAGAAACCACTTTTTGTTGGCACAAAAAGGTGGTCTCTCATAACAGGTTTTACTGTAATAACAATATTTTTTGTTTGGGCCATACTTGGAGCAAGATGTGCACAATTTTCATTAAGGACCAACACAACATTGTAATAAATCTGTTGGTGAAAATTCTATGCTGATATGCTATACAAAATTAATCCTAGAATGAATAATATAAGTCCTATCAGTAAAAAAAAGTTCTAAATGAATCAAAGTTTGAATCCAGATGAAGTTCCACAATGGAAGGTGATGACGTCTTCTATATCCTGTTTTGTGCTGTTGTGTCAACAGTTCCTTGTTGGATTTTATGAATCAAGAATAATATTCCAGCTTTAGAACTCTGAATAATTTCCAATAAATGTCTTTGTCCAAGGATTCTGATGAAGAGCACTTGTATGTTTACCAGAGAAATTAATTACTAATTCCGAAAACTAGAAAAACATAACTCAAACTGGTCACAACACAAAATACGGTTGAGCTCTGATGGTAACAATCTATGACTGAATTGAATCAATAAAAAATGTTAGTTTTAAATGCAATTTTAGATCACGTGATGGGGTCAAGTGGTCACTTAATTTGAATGGCTCAGTAAGATCATAGGCTGATTGATACATATGCCATGGATGAAAAAATCTGATTCTATCTAATGAATCTTACTATAAGATTTAACCATAAAAAAATAAAATACAATAGAGCTGACATGCAAGCCATGTATGACCATGATTATGACCAATGATTTTTACGATGGAAAAAATATAAAAAAGTTGTTTACCAATTCTGATTCAAGGTCAAGATCTAGGTCAGTTAAAACTACAATGTAGTAATAGCGGTTACTGACCAGGCCTAAAATGAATTTTTTGAAAAAATTGTCAAATCCAGTGAATAAAGTTTTCATTACAATAACATGTAATGAAAAAATAAAAAAAAAGAATTTAAAGCTAACAAACAAGCAATTAAATTATATATACGTTAACAGTGGAAATATGAAAATGCTTTGAGAAAGGCATAATTTTCATTTATGATCCAATAGATATCTTAAAAAGTGCTCATAGTATAACTTTCTGTTTAGGAGTAGCAAGATTTTCAAACTGGCAGCAAATTTGATGCCAAACCATTATCACTTAGAACTAAAGAAAAGAAAAAGAAGGATAAACCCCATTTCAATATGGCTTTAGATCCTGAAGGAGTGACAGTACTATACCTACATGATTTTCAAGATGGCCACTGTGACAGCCATACTGGATGTTCAAACAGCATCATTTTCATTTAGGAACAACTACACCTTGCAGTGAATGTGTGTGTCAAGCTTCCTGTCAATCATTAAATCATAGTTAAAGATGAGCTGCAATAACAAACATGCTCATAAATGGTTGGATGAATGGAAGGATAAAATACACAGGCCATTCCAATAAGCTCTTGACAGTAGAGCTACTAAAAGTTGGTTCCCATGCAAGAGGAAAAACCCAGACGCTGCCTGATGATGAATTTTGCTTTTCATTTTGCATGCCTCTTCAAATCAAGGCAAGATTTTAATGTTATTGTGCCAGGTTCCACACCATTGCAAAGAACTGGTTCTGTAACTAACACAAACCCATTAAAATCCTGCTAAATGGTTCTCCAGAAAACATTAAGTACCCCCTCCCTCACCATCACAGACTTAATTTGTCAGTTGTTACAGGTTATCAAGATGGTAAAAATATGGCACTTGGTCATTGATCTACCAGTGGGTTGTACCCCATCATCAAATCTTGGAATACATCCAGATATACATAGTAAATTCATTTTAGAAAGAGGGCAGGTAGTCAGAAATCTATAATGTTTGTGTGACACCATCCACATTTTGATAAATAATTTATCACAACAAAGGAAAAGGTCTTGTCACAAACTGCATTTATATTTCAATAAGATGAGAGGGTAGGGTGGGGAGAAAGGTCAAAATACAGTACTCCCTCACTATAAGGTACTCAGTATAAGGTAGTACCTTTTAAAATGGGCATGTGCAACTTCCTTGAGAGTGTAGGTCAGTTAAGCAATTTTTAAAGCTGCATTTTATGATGAAAATACCTGGATAAAATCAGGTAGCAGGCCAGATCTGGTCACAGTAAATTTTTACCCCTTTCTAGGACTGGTGTCAAAGTATCTCCTGGTCATCAGGTTCAATTGTTTTTGCGTTTCTTTTTCTTTCTGATTATATTATGTACAAAATGCATGGGTAGATGCAGAGATAAGAGTGTCCAAGGTCACTCACCTCACCCATTTATCATGTACTAATTGAACATATGCCAAAAACTTATCCAGTTTTTGTTGTCTATGGGAAGACTTAGTGTGGGACTCAACTTAAGGTTGCCACACTTATCGTGGAATTTTAAAGGATCCTGCAAACTCTCAAGATGATCACCTCCATTCTAGGTTACTTTCAGTTTAAGGGATGTCAACACTTCCAGGATGGTAAAGATTGGAAGTGATTTCCATGGTTTGCAAATTACATAAAGTCACTGCATTCTCAAAACTCAAACTGATGCTATTAGCTTTTGTTTGAGAAAGAATTTTGACTCCTCTCAAGGAAGGGAAAGTGTTGGTGCCTGATCAGACCAAGTCCTGCCTTTCTGAAGGCAGGTCAGACCAGCACTCTCACTCTCTAAAAAATCATTACTGCTTCTAATTCTCAAAATTGAGAATCTTCCATCAGATCATGAACAGTCTTTGATCACTGCCCAGTTACCAATATGGGCACTGAGCAACTGAATACCAGTCGTAAATCAATGGTCTAGGCACAAGAAATAGGTTGCATATTATGTTATGGTTTAGACTCTATGGAGTTAGTTGATTGGGTTTATTCCATCTCCCATCCCACTCAATATCATGTAATCTAAGTCTAAAGCCAATGCAAAAATTTTTCCATATGAAGGCATCAGACTGGGATTGTATTCTATTTTATTCTGACCCAACAATTACCAACTGGTGGAGAAATATTTAGCTTGGATTGAGTTAGAAATTAAATAGCAGCAAAGTAAGCATTACATAATTAAAACTAATTGTACACCCACCCTCCTTTTTTATACCTATTTATGCTGCTTTTGCTACCTGCACCTGTAAAAGGGATGCCTAGATCTGGCCAAGCTTAAAAAGCAGTTAATACAAAAGGCATGAAAATATTATTGCTGCATCACCATTTCTTTTTAAATATCTTAAATTTCTTGTGGTTTTCCAACAGTAATTTGAGGCAAATTTTAGCTGGCAATTAAGATGACTATCACTTCTTTCTTAAGTATTTGTCATATAATGGTGTGTCATCCATGACAGCTTTTGTTTTCTTTTTTTGGTACTTCATTGCCAAACACCTCAAATAATCAGTAAATTATTACAACATCAAGATATTTCAGAAAAATACATCTGCTCTATTTCCCTGAAAAAGAAATAATCTTTTTTTTTTATTTTACAAATGATCCTAACTTTGCTTGCTGGTCAGAGGGAAGGATAAATGAGAAGGAAATGGGGAATGGTTCTACAATAAAATTATATGAGTTATAAAGTAATCATACATCATTACCTTGAATGAGAATGTTTAGGCAATCTTTATTAAAGACTATTGGCAAGTTTGTGAAAAGTGTAATGTTCCTTTAAAATCCAATTTACTCCATATCTAAAATGCAAACCATGGTTATATATCAGTAGTCAGAATAGTGTTCAAGCATGATTCATTTTCGAAAACGTCAAAATGTAGATGTGATTTTGGAAAAAGAACGAGTCATCCACAAAACTAGCAAAGTCCATGAAAATTAAATTTCATGATTGATGGAGTTTGATCATATGAAGCACCACAGCATTGTGGAGGATTTTATTCTTTCAACATCCATTAAACACCATTGATGCAAGTCATTCTGAGTGTATAAAATCCATCAACACAGTAGCACCAACTTGTATGTAACATCAAGACAAGCCTGGACATATTTTAACATTAAGACTGGTTCTCTTTATTACTATTTGTTATATTAATACTGTTAACATAACAGCTCTTAATCCTTGTCTTTCAAAATGACTATAGCCATGAAATTGACTGAATGAAAGACAATAATTAAAATCACATGCTCATGTTTACACAGTTGATTTGTGTTTATAAAAAAACTGCATTAACACCCATACTGGACAGACATATGCTGTATTAATGTAAGGCCCCATTAAGTTTGAAAACAATTATGTCTCTTACCCCCACCCCAATGAAATGGTATGTCCTTAGTGTGATGTACATTATCCTTTCTTTGTAAAGAGACAAGCATATTTTGTGGTCAAAATGCATCAAATACAGTTCTGACAATGTCAATGTTATAGTTAATATGAACAACTCTAACCAATATTCACTCAGTGAATCCAACAGTGAAGTTTGAACAACAGTACCATCCAGTCTCTAATGAGTACAAAATGAACATTAATTACACTTGCATTACCTTCAAATCCCCTACTGAACTATTGATCATAGCAAAGACTGTATTTAATTAAGACTACCACCATCCTATGGATTTTAAAGACAAAAACTTCCAGTATTTTTAAAAAATTTAATGTTAGTGTGATTATGCAAGTGTTGCATTATGTGTATATGTGTGGTGATACAATGATACATCTACCAATTATTTTGGGTTTGCATTTAAAGTTTCCATTCTTTTCTTCAGATTCAGAATTAATTTTCAACAGACTTATATAAAAAGATAACTTATTCTGAACTGGAATTCTATTGCTTCTTTGCAGACATGCACACTGACCCCACATGGGACCTAAAAACATATTTTTAATCTCAAATCCCCACCCCACCCTCTGCACCTACTTGCACACACACTGTCTGGGAATATGGCATGTAGGAAACAGATCTCAATATGCAGTTGTATCCCACAGATGTCCAGTGACTCAACCATGGGAACATGACCATCCAGTCTAAATAAGTGGCATTCAAAATGCCATTTCCACAGAAAGGAATTAAATTACTGAAGTTTGCCTAACTTCAACATCCCAAAAATTGTGTAGCAAATGGCTGGTAAAACATTTAGATTATACATTTGGTAAAATGGCAGGGAGGTCACCTGCTGACTTCCTTCACATGATGGTCTTGCAGTTGTTTTTTGATGACTTCCACATCTTCATTTGACTCCAAAAGCTTCCACTGTTAATCTAGTTCTAGGAGAATATAGACTGCAAACTAAGTTTAACAACTCATATTTGATTAAATACCATATGTATCCCAAAACAGATTACAAACTAAGTTTAATAACTTACATATAATTAAATGCCATATGCATCCCAATATTAACTGGAAACTAAGTTTAGCAATTAAATACCATATGTATCCACTATAAAAAAAACCTCTGCCATGGTACAGTATATAAATCTATACAAATATCAGCTGTATAAGGAACTGAATTATGTTGATGAGATTAATTTCAAAATGCTTAAAAACTGGTAATTCATAAATTATGAATGTTGGTTTCTTGAAATCAAGTGAAATGGTCACATTTCCAGAGCTATTAGAATAAAATCTTACAGGAATAACTAAATATCTAGAAACAAGTAACTACAAAATTTAGTACAAAGTAATAACTCAGTAATATGGTTCTTCTTCAAGGAAGTGCATCAAACCTGTAATGAGACCTTTGAGACAATTAGCCCAGCCTCTGAAATATCATTTTACTGTCTTCTGAAAAACAAGTCCATATAAAATTGCTGTAACTGAACCTTCACAAAAGTTCTGAGGATTCTTTATGCAATTTAACATTTTTTATAAGTCATTCAATAGACTAACACACCACAACTCTACTTGTAAAACATTTGGGTCGGGAGGCATGCAAAACAAAATTTTTTATATGGCTGTGAAAGAGGAGAAAAAAGAACTTACAGTATTGCAAATTAAATCCAAAAAAATCCAAGAATTAAAGACACAAGTCCAATAATAAAAAGTCCTGAATAAAACTCAGTTTAAGCCCCAAAGAGAGCCAAGATTGAAGGCTATGACATGTCTGTTATAGTCTATGAAGTACTGATGTGTCAACAGTCACTTGTTGAATCAAAGAAATATTATTCCAGGTCTGAATTCAGTATAAATTCCAATGAATATTTTTATCCAAACATTTCATCAGACCACTTTTGTATTTTCAGAGAAAATAATCACTTGAATTCAATAATATGAATAAAATAAAATACAGCCCAAACTGGTCACAACATAATACAGCTTAAAGTGCTAAATGTTAAATCACAACTGGTAAAATCCTCAAAGTCACATAATATTATAGTTCTCTGCTTTAACTAAGCTCACAAATTAGCATTTTCTTAAAACAACTGTTACAGTAAAACCTATATTGAGAGACCACTGCTATGAGAAACCACCTGTCTTAAGAGACTAGGTTCTTCATGCATAGATTTATTAATTATATAGTATTATGACCTGATATGAGAGACCATTTGTCATGAGAAACCATTATGTTTTGGCAGAAGTGTTGGTCTTACTAGACATGTTCAATGAAGTGTTGGTCTTACTAGACATGTTCAATGAAGTGTTGGTCTTACTAGACATGTTCAATGAAGTGTTGGTCTTACTAGACATGTTCAATGAAGTGTTGGTCTTACTAGACATGTTCACAGAAGTGTTGGTCTTACTAGACATGTTCAATGAAGTGTTGGTCTTACTAGACATGTTCAATGAAGTGTTGGTCTTACTAGACATGTTCAATGTAGTGTTGGTCTTACTAGACATGTTCAATGAAGTGTTGGTCTTACTAGACATGTTCAATGAAGTGTTGGTCTTACTAGACATGTTCAATGAAGTGTTGGTCTTACTAGACATGTTCAATGAAGTGTTGGTCTTACTAGACATGTTCAATGAAGTGTTGGTCTTACTAGACATGTTCAATGAAGTGTTGGTCTTACTAGACATGTTCAATGAAGTGTTGGTCTTACTAGACATGTTCAATGGAAAATAACTTTCTAGAATAATTTAATGAGCCTTGTTTATTTACAACACAATAACCTATACAATTCACTTGTGAATCTCCAAAATCATGACCTTGATCAACATATTTACTCATTCTTTGTTCATCTAAATAATAATTCTGTTAATTAGGTCATATACATTGAGAATATTGAATTTATTATTAGTTGTTTACATAATTGAAATTTAAAAAATGTCAATATGGTCAAGCAGAAATGATCTCAGGTTTGGACAAGGTCAAGTCTAGAAAACAATGTTACATTACAATATAACATGTAATGAAATACAAAAATTTAAAACTAACAGACAAACAATCAAATTAAATATATGTAACACTAAACTGAAATGTATTAATTTTATTGGATGATATATTTTCTCAAGTCCCTCCAATCTAACAAAAACTACAGTCAAAACAAGTTTATTTTTCTAGAGTCTAAAACAAGTTTATTTTTCTAGAGTCTAGGTCTAAATTTCCCACTGCATGTGGTCCAGACTTATTAGCAAGGAAAGATGGTGAGCATTAATGAACTTGGGAATGAAAATTGGCATGCTGCTTGACTTAAGCCATCAACTATTAATATGTTCAAGTGAATTACTGACATAATAAATCATTCTAAGTAACCACAATATTGCTAACACACCCATCATAAGACTTTATGACTTCTGTACATAACAAATGACAAATTATCTACTAAAAAAAATCAGAACAAAAATATGCCATACTTTCAAACAGAACTGGGGTTTTTTTTTAAAAGAAGAAAGAAAATGAGAGGCCCAACTGGGCATTACATAATTTACTTGGCTGGTATCTGTTCCAACCCCCCTCCCCACATAAAACAGCTGGTCAAGAAATCTGGTTCAGTGGGATGCTTTCTCCTAAAATTTTATCCAATGCTGTAATGAAAACAACTGTTTCAAGGTTTCTTCAGTCTTTCTATATCTAATGGAATTATCATCAACTGTCTACTGAAAGGCCACTATGCCAGGATGCAATATGCCAAATTCTCTTTAGCAGTTGGGAGGTGGGGGTAGTTTAAGATAAATTTGTAAATGCTGTTTCTGTTTTTAGTGGTTGATTAGCATCATTCATACAAGTCAAAAAGCCCTTTATGTAAGGATGCTCTATTACATTTGGTCAAAGTCGGTTTAACAGTTTTGGAAGGTTATTTTAATATTTCTGTTATTAGCAACAATTGCCATGTTTGATAATATGACATTATTTGCATAAATCTGAAAGGTAATTACCATAAGATGCTTGCTATCGAGGTTAAATTCAAGGTGTATATTTAAAGGGGAAATTGTTATAAGGTTTATCTATTTTTAAAAATACAGCCATATTTAATGGTGGCTCAACATGATTTTGTACAGACTGTTGTTCTTCATGCTGGATATATTCTGTCCAGTTTGGGCATTGGCTTTGGATAAGTTCATTCAATGTACAGCCTTAAGTGTTAACTAACTAATCAAATCTTACAAGCATGATACAAGTGTTGCTAACTCAGCACAGGTTAAAAAAATTTTACCTATGTCCCCCAATAACAACTACATTCCTCCCTGTTGTCATTACAAAAAAATGAAAAATATATCTTTTCATTAGTGAATGTCAATCCATGTCTCTTCTAGTAATGGGAAACTTGCTAAATGTGATAAAAAAATTTAAGATGGCAGTGAATATCTATTTTAAAACGCTGCATCTAGCAGTGCAAACAGTTGAGGTATATGGTACTTGGTAAAGTTGAAATATTTGATGACTTTTATGTAACATAAGTTCAAGGTAAGTTATCTGAATAGTGAGGAAGATTTAATTTATTTTAGGGTTAAACTAATCACACAAGAGACTAAATTTATACAAATATACAATCTCATTTATTTAATGAAATGTGATTTTGGAAAGAAGAAAAATTCAAAAACCAGATAGCTATTAAATTAAATGCTAGTAGATAATGAAAGTACACTAAAGATAAATGAGAGTAAGACCTTGAATAATAAAATCCATGGTGTAGTCCATTTCAGGTTAACTAGATATCCAAACATGTTAATGTTTTCATTTATTATTTATGTTTAACATTTATTACAAATGTTAAATGTCTTACGAAAATATAATAGTACAATACAGACCATAAAATCAGGGTTGCAAAACAGTTGAAGCAAATGAACTTATATCAGTTTTATGGGATTATTAGTGCATTATATATTATTATTTTCCTTTGTCCATCTCAAATGCTGCATGCTCCCCACCACCACAATTTCTGGAGGGTGTGCGACACAGTGTCTCCTGCCCTTGGGATCCCATGTGCAATACTTTAAATTTCAAGTAACAGCTGACCCCAGAACAAATGTTTTCAACGAAGATGTCATAGTAAAATATTTTGGACAAAAAAAAAAAACACATTTTAAGAGAAAGCATTAATATCACTTCTGACAAAGATTTTGTGAAGTCATGTTTATTTCAATAAGAAAAGATCTAAAAATTTCCAAGAAATAGGTCACATTGTTGTCTTATGTCAAGGTAAAAGGATTCTGCATACAAATGAAAAATAAGGGTTCTAATTGTATATTATGCCAAACCAGCTCTTCTTCCATTCCAAGATTTTCAAAGCCAAAGTAGACCCATGATTAGTAAGCCAGACTGCCAACAAAATCATGCAGGTTTAATTTCTACCATCATCAGGTCAGCTTGGCTCAGACACATTGTGTGTTTCTGAAATTTACTCAAATTGCATTGGCACTAAATAGCCCACTTGTGTCAAGGTACCACAAAACACTGAACCATCCAAAGATTTCACAGTAGTTCCCATATTCAAAATACTTCCCATCAAAATCAAGCAGCCCTAATAGGTCAAGCTGTTAATACCAAGAGAAATAATTTTTATTAACTACACTGGCACCTATAATTGAAGACCTAGACTGTCACAAGATTTCTGAGGTAATGGGTTTATAACATTACATAATATCATTTTTCTCAGTTATCAGTGCTGTTGACTTTAACATATAGCATTCAGATTCTCCATGTACATGTAAGTCAGATTCTCCATGTACATGTAAGTCAGATTCTCCAAGTACATGTAAAAACAGTATTCAGATACTCTGATTACATATGTGTAAAAACAGTATTCAGATACTCTGATTACATATGTGTAAAAACAGTATTCAGATACTCTGATTACATGTGTAAACACAGTATTCAGATACTCTGGTAATGTGTGTAAAAACAGTGATTAGATTCTCCAGTTACATATTATGTTTAAAAAAGCATTCAGATTCTCCAGTAAAATTAGTGTAAAAACAGCATCCAGATTCTCCAGTTATATGTAAGTACAATAGAATTCACATTATCATCACCTCACGTTATCCAGTTATACATATGTAAAAAGCATTCAGATTCCCAAGACTGACTTTACCAAATGTGGGGCCTGATTTGGATCTACTTGGTGGGGCCCCATGGATTTACATGCAGAGCCCCCTGTGAGCACAGCATTTGGAAATAAACATTTAAACAAGTTTCAAATGATACTAAATTTTAAATTTTCTTCCACTGCTTTAACATTACTCATTTCCATATTTATAAAAATTAGTAATGCACTGAGCCCTCGTGCATGTGGGGCCCAATTCTGTCCATTCAGCATAAGGCTTGGATTGCAGATTCCCCCATTACATGTGTATAAAAATTGCATTCAGATTCTTCAGTTAGATATATGTAGAAACAGTATGTCAAACTAACCTCCTATAGATTTAATTGGCAGGAAGTTTCTCAACAGCAGCATTTTCCCCATCCTGAACTATATTATATACATTCAAGTTTGATGAACTTGCCAAACACAAATAATGAACTTTAGAACTTTACCAGTTGTTCCCAGTTTTCATTCTGGAATTAGAATATAATCGCACATGGCACAATTCAAAATACTTAGTATTAAAACCTGTGCAATTTCTGTTTTGTTTCCCATACTTTGCCCCTTGGCTGTCTTGTTGAGTTTTCATCAGATTTTAGTATTTTCTTGAACAGGTAATACAGTAACAACAACAACAACAATAAAAATAATAATAATAATAATAAATATAAAAATAATAATAATAACTATTAATTATTATTATTATTATTATTATTATTATTATTATTATTATTATTATTATTTTCATTTAACATGTCTTTCCATTCTTCAATGAATAAAACTTTTAAAATCTAATTTTGCCATGAAAAACAGACCCAAGAAGCTGAAATGAGGCATGGCACATGTACCTTGATTTAGGTGTATAAATCAACCCACAGGCACTGATGTATGAGTACTCAATCAACCCACTTGCACTAAGGCATGAGCTGTGGCAAGGTACAAAGCTTAAAGGTATTCAATCAAGCCAGTGGCAATGAGGTTTGCACTGTGACAAGCTACCTTGCTTAAGGGTACTCCATCAAGCCATTGGCCCTAAGGTATGAGTACTCCATCAACCCACTGGCACTAAGGTTTGAGCTGTGGCAAGGTATTTGCTTAAGGGTATTTAATCAACCCAGTCACACCAAGATTTGCACTGTGGCAAGGTACCTTCTTAAATGTACCCAACAATCAATTGGCAATGAGGTCCTGAACTCATGACCACCAACTGCAAGTCTGATATGCAAAGAGGAGGAATGGATTGTCAAGCTCAATAAAATTCCATAAGCTAAAATTTCTTTGCAACTCTAGCAAAAATGCAAGGTTTCAAAATAACAAAAATATATGTACATACATGAGTTAAACTGCAAACTACATATACCCAGATCTGCCAATGCATAATGTGCCAGCAGATCTGGGTCTGTGCAGTTTGTTAGGAATAATAAGAAGAAAAACAAAATACATTTAATCTGCATGTGCATTATGCTTTGGCAAATCTGGATCTTTTCTTCTTTGCATTATAACTTGTCTTATAAGCAAGTATATAAGGTATGAACTTGATGTACCAATTTAAAGTGCTAGCACTTAAGAACTACTCATTAAAAACCAGTATCAACAACAACAAAAAGTCATCTATATTATCTGTCCAGCAAAAATGTGTTAGGAGACAGAAGGACTTGTTGTAGATTACACTTACAGGAAGTTCAAATTTACAATGGACACAGAGTAGCAATGGGCATCATGTGTGTGCTCACTTATTGTCCTATTTTATCTGCTTACCTCCACCGGATATGATGTTCTATAAGAATATCTTAAACTGTTTGGGATTTTTACTCCAGAAATGAAGTGTGTATGATCGATGGACAAACGGAAAGATGGTGAGGAAAATGGAATGGTGGATGGACAGACAAATATATAAAAACATATTGGAAATGATGAATTCTGAATAGCAAAAGGTACAGCTGGACCACTGTTATTTTAAAGAGATATCTTAAAATCTTGATGAGTTTTAAGTTATACTTTATAAATTAAAGTGCACATCTATGCCAATAATTTTATAATTGTACATATATATATAAAGGTCTTGATCTTCCATAGTATAATATAATGCGCCTGCAGATCATGGTGTAAGAATAATCCTGACAAATTGCATAGATCTAGATGTATACACTACTTGATGGCAGATCTGGGTCTGTGCAGTTTTGCATCATAAATGGTGTAAACTGTACATGTAGATCACCAATCTAATATGTGTACTGAATTTATTAGGTTTCTTGGGCAAGTTTGGAGTTTTACCCTGAATATGTGAAAGGTGGATGGACTGTTGGTTGGAAAGAAAACAAGTGGATGGATTGAACTCATCTATATTCCCAGGCCCAAACTTAAGTGGGTGGAGGATAATTATGAAAGAGTCTGGTTCTTTGACTAATTTTACTAATTCTAATATAAAACAAGGATCCATATCAAATATGGGTGAACCAATTATCCAGATTTTTTTGCCAATAATCATTTTTCCATAGTTTTTGCTTGTATGCCCTAAGTCCTTATTTTAAGGGTAATTTTCATAAGACTTACGGCAAAATCATAAGAGATGGCAGGTCTGAGAACATAGTATAATTCATAGTAGTTTTTTATTTGAATTTTATAATGGAAGGAAACTTTATATTAAATAACAATACCCAATACCTTATCCTAATGAAGCTACATCCCAAAATTTTAATGAGCATTTTCGGAGTGGTCAAATTAAATTTTCATTTTACCAGTAAGTGATAAATCTATGTTATGCAAAAATAGGAAATGCATCTGTTCAAACCATCCACATTCAAGCAGTAAAAATACCATATACACTTAATTCTACATACACTTCATAAATAATTAAGTTCTTTTTTCACCAGCAATGACCACGTGTATTTTATAGTGAGAGATATTTCAGTAGTTTTTTTTTTACACTTAAAAATTGGTCAAGGTTGGGGTATAAAAAGGAGGCACTATGCACCATCACCACTAAGAAAGCATCTCTACTATCTGCTGATTCACTGTACAATTTTACATATTATCATTAAGTCCAGCTCTGTCAACATATGTTGTACATCTATCAAAATAGTTCCACAGATTTAAATCCGAACATAATTTCAACTATGTAAAATTTTTCATAAAAATGTTATTGTTTGTTTTTTGTAAAATAAAATGACCCATATTCCTTTAGTTTTGGAGGTCAGCAGATCCTGCAAATTGTCAAGCTCTTCCGTTTTAAAGTAATGAATTTCTTACATGGGCTATGCAATCCATAAAGCTTAAATTCAAAGAGAAACATCAAACTTTTAAAGTTTGCAAATGGATGATCAACTCTGCTATGTAATTTTCTCTCTATTTGTGGTAGCAAACAGACCTATCAATAGGCAATCAATAGGTCAATCAAATCATGTGCCTGGTTGTTTCAATAGGTCAGACCTCTAACCACTATTAGCTACAAATTCTTGTTGGAAAACCCTGTAAGAAATTCATTTTTCAGGCTCAATATACATTACTATATACTGGCTTACAAGTAAAGTCCAAATGCAAACTCCACCAACCCAGATCAGATCTGCCATTGCATGCGACAAAAGATCTGGGTCCATACAATTTCATAGGAGTAATCTGTTGATCAAACAGCATAGCCCTGATCTGATGGACTTATTATGCTGTCAGCTCAGGGTCTTTGTTGCTTACAGTTTGACTGAAGCTATAAGCAAGTATGTATGGTACCTGCCACTGTGTGCAAAAACTTTATGTCAAAAATATATGGTAAGGAAAACTTCATATGTGTACTTGAATTATAGGAGTCTTGCATGAGTTGCACTTCAGATGTGAGTGGTTTCCAAACTAAAAGCATTTGGGTTCCTCACAAATGCATGGGGAATGAAAGCTCACAAGATGTGAACATACTACAAAGTTTCTTTAACTATAAGTGGTTTGTTATAGCTTGATAACCTCCTTACATTAGAATGAGAAGAATTACTTCCATTTAGCCCCAAGATGTAGAAAAAATGCATTAACATAAAATACATATTTTTATTCAGTTTATGTTGTTATGGGAGGTGTTTGAGTTTAAATGATAATGAAGATTCCATGAAGTAAACAAAATTATAAGAGAGCTGTTTACAGAATAGAATTGTCGATTAGTTGAGATTCATTTCACATTTTATATATGAGCAAAAAACAAAAGTCAGTTGCATTAGTCTATACATTACAAAGTGAATAAATTCAAAAAAAGGAACAAAACTTGCAAAAGATGATGGAGTATTTAAATTTGTTTCAAATTTATTATTTTTGCATAACTATGACCAAGGAATCCATAATTACCAAAAAATAAATACTTCTTGCACTGCTCAAAGTTGAATATCTATCCACAAGTAAAAATTATTATTTAAAAATGTTTGAGGAAAAATATCTGTATTACTAACTGCACATACAAATGGCTGAATGAATATTTAAAAAATAAATCAATTTGCACAGTTCAAAAACCTCGACTTCTATGACACATAAAAGGTTGAATGACTGTTTAAAAATTAATTCAATTTGCAAAGGTTTGAAAGTAAAGACTTCTTACACACATAAAAAGTACATAGTGGTAAGAAAATATTTCTCAGTGTGATGTGTCGAATTTTGAAACTCATTGAAACACAAGGTTAAATCAATTGTGCTTTCAAGTTAACATAATCGAAGCAGAAAGGTCTGGTAAAAGTTCAATGTATATTTCTTCATTTCATCTCTAAACATAAAAGTAATTACGTTAAGCCTCAGTTGTATTTGACCCAGTAATTTCTTATGGTACAAGGGGCACACAACAAATAATCAATTTTTCAAAGGACACTGTGAAATGTTTTAGGCCTGTCAAACCAACACAGACACTAGACACTTGATTTGGAGAAAATTTTCGCAACACTTATTTTTGAGAAACAATTTAGGAACTATCTCTTGGAAAATCCTGCAGTCAGATTTTTCTTGAGAGAAGATTACGGTGACTCGGTGACTCCGTAGGTGCTAGTTAATGAAGTAGTGTCTTCGTGAAATTACAAAGGGCTGGATAGTTGTCTTAGAACAGGAGACAAGTTTAGGCTAGAACTGTTTGTTTGGAAAATTAAAAACAGCAGTAAGGAGACAGATTCTTAGTTCGAGTTTCATCCTTCATATTTTGTACTCTGAACGAGTAAAAGGAGGAGGAATACGGAGGGAATTCCATGAGTCAAAGAGGAAATCTACATCTACGGGATGTTAGAACAGCGAGGGTCGAAAGAGGACCCAGCACGTAGTTAGAGAAAGAGGACCAAGCACGTAGTTAGACTAGACATGGGAGACATGTCATGTAAAGACAAGTGTCAGGTGATGATGTCAAAGCATAAGATTGAACTCAAAAGCAACACTTGAGTACATGATGATAGTTATATGCTGTAATTAAATTCCGTGTCATTGACCATCAGTCATGAATCTGGCTATGCTTTAATTGAATATGTAAGCTAGTAAATTGGTTGTAGGGGAATTGTTTCTTTGATCATGTTTTTTTAATAAAATTTTATATTTTATTCATTGAAAGGAGGCTCATTGTTTTTATTTTTATCAATACGTTGCTCAGCTATCTGTAAAGTTCCATCTATCTGTCCACACTGGGCAATTACATAGCGAGAGATTATTCCCTAGTTAACAATGCTGAACAGGAAGAAGGAGGGTTCAATGTTTAAATCAACCTTCCCCTTATCACATTCAGTATGACACAATTATGGAGATCACTTCAGCTTCTGCAACAGAAAGTCTGTGGATATGATTACAGCAGGCAAAAAGAACAAATAGGATTCTGATTCCTGCAATACTTTTCATTGCCTTGATGATTTTCTCTCACAAAATTGGTACTGTGAATACTAAAATTGTATAATAATTTTTTCATTTTCGTTATTAGCCACAGTTTTCTATTTAATCCCTGAATGAAAAAATGTAATGCCATATCAATGATGCCATAATGTAATGGTCACACCATTTCTAGTAAGAAGAAAAATGATTTTGTGTCCTTACGATGGATAAAAATGTGTTTTATCTTGAAATAAAACTACTGGCAGAAAGCTCATCCAAATAGAATTTTTACTGTTTTATTGTACCGAAAGTATGCCACATACTGGATATCAATGCCACAAATTTTATTTACTACTTATATTGTAAGTATACATGCAGTTCTGATAAACAAGGGTTTGTGCAAATGTGCAAGATGCTGATTGATAATCTTGTTGACACAGGTTAAATTTTTGTTTCACCATTCTGAGTGTGTTTGATTATAAATAAACAGTCCCTTCCTTTGATGTCTACAAGTCAGCTGTGCTACTGAAATATATGCATTATTCCATGAAAGGAGATGTAATTTGCATAAGAAACCAGAAAAAAGTAGCTTGTTTTTTCCCCATGATTTTTTGAGAGATACCACTGAACAAACAGCTTCACAATGACAGATGTGTCCCAAACTATTCTGACAACTGTGGTAGCTCCGTTAATACTGTCAAACTTGCAATCCAATGGTAACAGCTTTGATACCTGCCAGAGCATGTCCAACTCAGTTTCTCAACATAATCTCAAGAATGGCATACAGCTCCCATTTTCTTAACATAACCTCAGGAATGGCAAACATCTTCTATTTCCTCAACATAACCTCAGGGAATGGCACACAGCTCCCATTTCCTTTACATAACCTCAGGAATGGCATACAGCTCCCATTTCCTTTACATAACCTCAGGAATGGCACACAGCTCCCATTTCCTTTACATAACCTCAGGAATGGCACACAGCTCCCATTTCCTTTACATAACCTCAGGAATGGCACACAGCTCCCATTTCCTTTACATAACCTCAGGAATGGCACACAGCTCCAATTTCCTCAGCATGATATAGCCAATAAAGTGATGACACTGCTGTTAAAAACCAACCAACAGACCAACCAGAAAAACTTGAATGCCCAACTCTTCCACATGAACGATTTTCACACACATGCATGTCACCCAAGAAAAATAAACCTATATCTGAACTTTAACTACGGCTGATATTATGGCAAAATTTTACAGCAGAAAGTTTCTGTTTTTACTTTTTTGGAGGATCTTTTAAATGTATTTCAGAGTCTTATTTTTGCAAGATCATTACCATCTCCTCCTGCTTATCAAAATTATTATTATTTTGGAATTTTGTATATATTTTAAAAATCATTACATCCAATTTTTTCAATTAATCATTTCTAACAGATCAAAATTCCCTGCCTGTCAACTAAATCATAATATATTTCAATGCCAGGATTTTTCCATTTCTTGTATTGATAAAACTTTTTTTAAAGAGAAAACATATCAAATACTATTGAATAAACATTCATTATGACTTTGTAGTTCCTCTTTTCAATAAAATACTTAGCTACCAACATGATATTCCTCCAAAATTGCTAGTAATAAGATTGCCAGATTACTTCAATTTCATTCATCCTGAATTCCAAACATCCTTTTTATTTTTAAATACAATTGCATTGAAAACATTTTTCTTCTGTCTATTTTCATGCAATCTTTTAACCAATGTTATCTTAATGTGCCTAATGAATTATATCTAGCCCTCCCTCATTCACATGATCTACAAGGGATATCATGTTTGATTCTCCTAGCTTTACCACCCATACAAAATTAAATAAAGTTCTATTTCTACATAAGCAGATTTGGAAGTACTCAAAAAAGATGTTGTTGTTTTAAGGTTTAACGCCATTTTTCAGCTCATGATAGGCTATACATGGCAGCCTGTATTAATGGTGGAGGAAGAAACCCGGAAATCCGAAGAAAGAAACACTGACCCACGAGAAGCTACCATAAAACGATGTAAAAATATGTGCAAAACACAAATTATTATAAAATGTACCTCACCAGATCTCTTGGACTCCATTTATCAACTATTCTTTTTGAAGTTGTTGATTTTTCTTTCCTGTACATAATCTCCAACATTTGTTGTAAATTAAAAGAAAATTCAATGCCAAGAGTTAAAAGTCAAGAACAGACCAACATAAATCAATTTTGGGGCATTTCTTCATCAAAATATGTATTGATGCCACTCCAAAGGCCATTTTTTAAGCTATGTTACTAAGTTGTTACTTTAGGTCTAGATACTTGTATTAGGAACAGCTTTTAAAGTATTCATACTTACTTCAACAAAATATTCAGATACATCAAAAGGAATAAAAACATCATCAACATGTTGATCCAATTTATATTCTCTGACATCAAAAAGATCAGTCCCTGTACACCAACATTTGGCTTTAAATTTATCACTAAACTATCAACACCAATGATATACATACAAGGTGCAAGGGAATCTTTAATGAAAGACTCTTTCAAATATAAAGACAACATATGTCCATTATCTATAACAACAACCTTTAGCTTTGTTACAAAACAATAAGACCTCTTACAAATAGAATGAGCAAAGTAAAAAGATTGTAATACTTATCCAAAACATACCACTGAACTGAACTGAAAGACTTTATTCAGTTTATTAGTTATCATATACTAAACCATATCTATATTTATCCTCTTGATCTGTGGTGTTCAAACTTTTTGAAGCTGTGGACGACATAGCATGGCATGGTCAGATGGTGGACTCCTATCAACCTATCCAATAAATTTGGCTGATCAACATTATTATTATTTTATGTAATCCATTTAAGACATTAGTAAGTAATAACCATATAATATAATAGAGTCAATAGAGAATAGACAGCTCAGTACTCAGTTGTTTTTATAATCATTGATGATATTGAAAACTTTGCAATTGTACTATTTTTATTCTTTTTGGGATGTGATGGAACCCGAGGTCTGCGTACCAAAGTTTAAAAACTCCTGCTCCAGCTGATGTATGATAAGATGCAATAGTCTGTTATTTTTAACTAGTGAATCTACCCTTCATAAATCCTTATTGACTATGGCTGATTATTTATTGAAGAAATTTTAAATCCTAGCTGCAATAGCTGTCAAATTATTTTTATAGTCAACACTAGTCAAAGACAGGTGTCCAATTTGTAATGAGGTGTCCAATTTGTAATGAGTTGTCCAATTTGTATTTTCTTCCTGAGTTAAACTCAGGATGACACCATGAGTTTTCCTACAGTAATATCCATAACTTACACTAATCTGCACGGAACACCCACCCCTGCAATCCTTCTCCAACATTTAATAAAATTTGCCAATAATCCATCCAAGTCTTAACTTTGTCCATTATTTAAAAATACTTTCTATATTGTTATGACTTTCAAGTAAACCATTATATGATTCTCCTTCCTCTTAACTAAGCTTAATACTGTGAAGTCAAATTAATATCATGATTATAAAACCTATTTCTTTATACCACTGTGATTATATAATCTGAGTTTAATACTGTCATTATAAAATCTGAGCTTAATGCTGTGATTAAAGAATCTATTTGAGCTTGATACTGTGATTATGAAATCTATCTGAGCTTAATACTGTGATAATTAAATCTATTTTGAACTTCTCAAGTATTATAAATTGAGCCGAAGAAATCTGCTTTACTACAATTCCATATAAACATTGTCCCATTATCTAAATCAAATCTTTGTTGTTTTACTAACACAGTTTCTTTCTTTTATGATTCAAAAAAAAATATTTTGTACTCTTTTCTTCAGACTCATTCCATCTAATAATGGATCTTAATAAAAAAAACATGTTTGTTGTACTTTTTTTCTAGATTCTAATAATTCTGGCGTTTCTTTGTTGTAAAGTTTATAAAGTTTCCAGATCTTTGTTGGCAGATATATCTTTATTAACTTCTAATATTTCACAATCAAATTCCTTTAGATTCTGCCATTCCTCTTATGTTTTCCTAATATTCAGGACCAACTAGATATCTGTTGTTCAGCAAAACCCCATACTGATGTAACCATCCACTCAAAAGTGTAAATTTTTTTAAGGCTGCCACAGTCGTGGTCATATTGGACATCAGATTGATACCATTTTCATAAACGTCCATCTTGACATCATGTCTTCTGGTGAAAACCCCATGGTAATATTACTTCTTGTTCTGAAGGAATAGTGATAACAAAATTTTCGAGATGGCTCCAATGGTGATCATGTTGTTCATCAGATTAGTACATTTTTATTTGTGACTAAGAACTCTTTCAGCACAAAATCTATGTTGATATGACCATCCATTCACAAGAAGCAGTGATTAGCTTTCCAAGATGGCCACTTTGGTGGCCATTTTAGATGTCCTATTGGCATCAATTTCATTTAGGACCAGACCAACCTGTGTGTAAGATTTCATAACAATCCTCCAAGTAGTTTAGGAGGAGAAGTGATAACAAACTTGTGCTGATGGATGGACAACAAGAGATTATCCCATAAGCTGTTCTCATTTATAAAGTATAGCTAAAAATTAATAAGAAATATGAAGCAATTAAGTATTAGATGACTGTGTATAAATGAATGAGGAAGAAAGATGGAAAAAGTGATACTAAATGAGTAATAAAGAAGTTAAATGAATAAATTTATCTTGTGCAATATCATCTAAAATAAGAATAATAACTGAAGTATCCTATTTACTGAGGATGAAAGGAGGTAATGTGAAACAAGTGCTAAATGTCAATATCAACAAATGTAGTAAATCAGTACTGAATAAGTTTCATTGCAAAATACATTAACATAAAAATACAATAAAACCTAATTAAAATATTACTGTCCCAAAAGAGTCATGAAAAAAAATTGAAAACTAAATTACAAACATTAGAAAATGAATGTTTAAAATAGCAAAGAATTCAATGTAACAAGTAACTTAATCAATAAATTAATAAATGAACACGTTAAAATGAAAAAGGAACTGCAAAAAGCTGCACATACCTATTAGGCCGACTCTTTAAACTACAAAATTGTAAATCAGACTTATTTTTTAATTTCCTTGCCAACATATTAATAGATGTCAAATTTCAACCTTTTGCCCTATTTTGTTTTTCAATGCAAATAATCATTAACATAGTGTGGACTGCCAAGTGTGGACTGCCAATCTTCTGATATTTGGTCAACTTACTAACGAGTCTCACATCCATCCTGGTCATATATTTCCACATTTCTGATTCCCTTTCTTACTTAAAATCTTTGCATTTTTGATAACTGACATTTTGCAATCCCAACTCCAGAATTAACAGTAAATGGCTGTGGTTGTCCCTCCTAGACAGAGATCCTACATACAGCTGCCATGTTCCTGGCCTCTTGTTCAAATTTTGTGACATTCATCACCAGTCTGGGAATTTACTCCATTACAAATTTATTTCAGTCCTCCTCCACTTATGAAATTTTAACAATCATCTTTCTTGATCATTCTGATTTGCTGCTGCATCTGCCTGCTTCCAAATTGCGTCATTTATGTCACCTGTTCAGTTATTCCTTTTATTTGCTTTCTGCATTACTTTTCTCATTTGTTATTGTTGTTGTGGGCTTAACACCATTTTTGAGCACATGATTGACCATACATTGTGGCCAGTATGACTGGTGGAGGAAGAACACAGGAAATCCCCAGGTAGAGACACTGACCCAAAGGAAGTTACTTGCAAGCTTTCTCACATACCCACACAGGCTGAGCCTCACTCGAACCAACATGGACAGGTGAGATGGCAAGTGCTTTAGACCACTGGGCCACCCAAAGCCCAGTTTCTCTTTGTTTGGTGATTCTCAAATTCTAATGAATCTATTGTGTCCTTCAACTTTTCAATACCTTCCTTTACACTACATTCAGTTTCTACTGTTATTTCCATTCTCTAACTTTCTTCCCATTTTCTAATAATTTTTTGCAACAATTTTTGCACAATCTTTTTGCACCAAATGTGAGAAATGAGAAACCTGTTGTAGTAATTTTCCTCCACAGACTTTGTAAGTTTGTTACTATCTATACTCATGTAAAAGGGGCCCTGAGTGGCTGAGTGGTCTAAAGCGCTGACCATTAGGGTTCACTGCCATCTCACCTCTTCGTGAGTTCAAGTCCAGACTCTGCTGTGGGTAAGTCAGAAAGCCTGCCAGTAGCTTCTCATGGGTCAGTGGTTCTTTCGAGGGATTTTCCAGGGTTTTTCCTCCACTTTTAAATATTTGCCGTCATGTACAGTATAGCCTATCTTGTACTGAAAAATAGTGTTAAACCCTATAACAACAACAACTCATGGAAAAGTCATAGACCTGGATCTGCTGTTGCATGATCCATCAGCCATCTGGATCAATATAGTTCTTTAGGAGTAATCAGTAGAAGTAACAACACACTCTGACTGGCCTGCACTGCAAGTGATGGTGGATCTGGGTCTATATTGTATGTACATGGATCTGACTTGCAAGTATGTAATCAATATAATCATTTTTTAAAAGAAATCGCATATGACTGAGATGACAACAGTTGTAAAATTTTTAAAAATGAAAGTATTTAACATCTATGATTATGACACTATTGCAAAATACTGTGCTAGCTGTATAGAATATTTTATACCTTTTGACCAAATACTGGATACCTGTCCAAGAAAAAAAATTATTTTTAGAAATAAAACAAAAGGAAATTTTATTTTATTTTTTTGTTTATTTCGAATCAATATTACACATACACTTTAAAAATCCTTCCATTTATGCTTTAAGCAAATAGTTCAAAGTGATAAAAGCAATAAAAAAAATTAATTACAGCATAAAATAAAAAAGAGGGAAAGTTTATTTAAAACTCAGCCTCAACAAGGAATAAACAACTTATGCAGGAAATAGTTTTCTTACTATTTATTTTCTTTTATTTAGATAGAATTTCATGAAGAAAAAAGGAACAAAACATTGTATTATCATAAATATTTATATCACCTAAGATAGACTTTGTATACTCAAATTTGTACATCTAAATTGTTAATCATGTGTTTATTCTTTCTTTCTGTAAATCATTTTGTCCATTTGTCCATAGATCATCTGATAACTCAAAATGTTTTGACTGCATAATGATATTGGGGTGGTGTTCCTCACACCAAAAATTAGAGAGATATAAAAATACATATTTCATAAATATTGTGAGATAAAAAAATATGACCTTAAAACATATACTGTGATGTAAAACAAGGATATAATATCTTGAATTCTGTTTGAAACAATATCCAGAACTTAAAAGTGATTTGTCATTAAAATCTGAGACTGCTTTATAAATTGGTTCTGTTTCGTTGCCAATTAAGGGTGCCACCCTAGTGGCTTAAGTGGTTAGAGCATCTGCTTCGGCTGTGGTAGGTCATGGGTTGCAACCTTGGCCTAAGTCATACCAAAGATTTATAAAATTGGTACTTGCAGCTGCCACACTTGGAGATCAGCATTATGTGGTTAGTGTTAGGACTGGTTGGCCTGGTATCAGGATAATTTGACTGGTCAGAACTAGATGCTACATGTCTGCAGCATGATGCCCTAATGCTAAACATTACTATAAACTGTCACACTGCAGACATCATAGCTCTACAACTGAAAAATTGTTAAAGCTATGTTAAAAATATAAATTACAGGTTCACACACATCAATGAGGGAAGTTGCTCATTGTCAGTATAAAAGTTGGCTAGCTTGCCTAAGTTGCCATCTAATCTGATTGACAGTTGAAGCATGGCCACCTAACAATGGTAACTGAATGTACAGGTTAAGACTTATCTGCCTAAAATTCCTTGCAAAGTTTTAAATGTTAAACCAGGCACATGCAACTGCTTCTCAGGCTTGAGCTAAACAAACCACAATTCATGTTACTTTATGGTAATACTCTTTCCAGCCCTACTGGTCAGTTCTAAAACTTAACCTTCAACTAAATTAGAAAATACAATCATCCCCAATGTTTTCAGAGAAATAACGAGGAATCCTGATACTATCTCCTCAAGCATAGTTTTTTTTCACTGTGTGTGTGTATGTGTGTGTGTGTGTGTGTGTGTGTGTGTGTGTGTGAGAGAGAGAGAGAGAGAGAAAGAGATTTGGACTTTTAACACAGCTTTAACAATTTTTCAGTCATATTACTATGATGTCTGCAGTATGACAGTTTAGAGAGATGTCTAGCCCCATCTTGCCGAAAACATGTTGCATGATGTCTCACCCAGTCACATTATCATGACACCAGGCATACCAGTCCTAACACTAATCTCTTAATGCTCAGCGCCAAGTGAGGCAGCTGTTAGTACCATTTTTAAAAAACTCAGCTGGGGATTAAACCCACAATCAACTGCATCCAAGGCAGATGCTATAACTACTAGACCACCAGTGCAATCCTTTTAAATTTATTTTCAGATGTCCATTAGCAGCAGATATAAAAGCTAATATAAACCAAAATCACAGGCCCTTATATAACTTTGTTTTTGATTTTGCTTTTTTAAATAGTAATGTTGGCAGAAGTTGCTGTTGTGTTCTTAGTATAAAAAGTTTCTTTTCTTACAAGAAATCCTGAAATTTATATGTTTATCAATGTAACAAAATATAAAATAAGGCTGTGATCTAATAATTGTGTATTTATTGGAATAAACCATCTTACAATCTTGTCGTAAACAGTTTTGTGTCTAACGGACAGAAATCTTTGCAGCATATTTATGAAACAGACTAAAGTCGACAAATTTTTAACATTATTTAAAACTATAACCCAGTTTCTCAAAAAGATACATTAAATAGTATGTCATCAAAAACATGATTCGGTTAATTAAAGTAGTAAGAAAGTCATTTAGCAGTTTACACTAGATCAGGCATACAATGTCACATGAATCCATAGCCAAGTGTTGAATATAAACAATTCATACCACAAAATGTGTGTATCAACCATAACCAATTTGAACCGTCAATTATTCAACAGCAAGTCAAATTGCATTACCATAGAAGGAATATATAACTGTTATTATGGAAATAGAAGCCATTTGATTTCTTGTTGGCTTTTCTACAATGCACATATGTTGCAGAATCCCAATATTTACAAAATCCATGCTAGAGGGGGGTTGAGGTGGCAACTGATGCAACTGATGGGACTGTGATATTTTAAAATAAAACTGGCAAGCTATTTCATCTACTCAAATTAGCCAAGTCTGAGACTCAAACCCATACAGACAGTGATAAGCTGGCAGTAATCTATAATATTAATCGATTTAGACCACTCAGCCACTTGGAGGCCCCTCCCTAAAATGTAACAGAATTTACACCTCCAGAACAATCACTGGTCCATCAATGATATCAGTTTTGTGTTTCTAGCTTTATTGGTTTTATAGAATATGCCATCAGTATGTACTGAGAAACAGGTGAAGTGTATTACAATATTCAAAGACTCCATGATAAACAAGAGGACAAAACAAATGAATGCATGTAGCATTTATGTAAATAGTTCATGTATTTTCTTGTATGGATGTGTAAACAGATTATCTTGTATAATATAATAGAGGGCACCAAAGTAGATTAATTTTCTTTTTGTAACCAAGTCACCCTCTGAAAATAGTCTTTATTATTAGTATTAGTATTAGTATTATTTATTATTATTATTATTATTATTACTATTATTATTATTATTATTATTATTATTATTATTATTATTATTATTATTATTATTATTATTATTATTATTATTATTATTATTATTATTATTATTATTATTATTATTATTATTAAGCAAATTTTGATTGAAACTGTAGAAAGATAATGGTACTCACCCCTTCAAGAACTCAAAACCATGTGCACACACTAGGATGTTTCCAAAGGCATCTATCTTCATCATGTTTCCATACAGCTGATCAAACCACAGGCCTCTGTTACACAAAAAAACCAACAAAATAATTTTGTAAACAAACTTAACAAACAACAATGATCTTTTTTAGACATACATCAATATGGTGCTAATCTTTCAATATGCATACAGACAGAAACATTTGGAATAAATTTTGTTTGCTTTTTACAGATCTGGGTTTTTATTCCCATTTTACCCATTTTTTATTTTAGACAAATCCAGCCATCTCACAAAATATTAATAAACATACTGCAAATTTTTTTATATAAAATAAAAACATTTAAGTTCTCAGTATCAGTAAAGGAATACAAGGGACCAAAAAATGTCACACAATCACAAAATCTCAGCAGACATTAAATATAAGCAAATTTACCAAATGGAATATCTGCAACAGTTTTATTCATGTTAAATTTATAGGATTGTTGTTGCTGATTTTGGTACTTCAATGCATGACAACATAAGTGGGTCATTTTGTGCAGAGCCATTTGGAGTAAATTGCCTTGCCCAAGGATATACAACAATAACTGACCCAGGCCGGTCCGCTGGTAAAATTGAAACCCACAATTTTAGATTGTGATTCTGATAGGATAACCACTTAGCTAGAGTGCCTGCAACCTAAATTTATATGAATAGGTTGTTTTAATTTATAGTGCTGGAGAAAATTAAATTTTTGAGATCTCGAAGTGTAATTTAAAAAAATGAATTCAGTAAAAAATGTATCACCTAAAACATTATTATTTTCGCTAGCTAAAGTTCTGATGTGTTAACTTGGCAGTTCGTTCTGATATTTCAGTGCTTCAAGAATGAATTTTATCTGATGCAGCAAGCTGCCACATCAGATTTTTAAAAAAATCAAGCTGTTCAAATTTGAACACTGTTCCTACAATACCTAGAAAAGAGGAGCAAACAGCTGAAATGGACTAATAAATAAGCAAGTTTCCACTGATGGTCCATACTTTCCCTCAAACACACTTTTAATGACATCTATCTGGTATTTAGTCATACTTTTGATGTTAAATTACAAAGTATCCTTTTCAAATCAATTGCCTCCACCATTTTTGGCTGACATACAATGATCTTCTGTTACACGCTTTTGGTTAGGTGGTGATCTACAGTTTCATATTTAGCATAGGGTTAGAATTTTAAAGTAAAAGAGTTTCCCCGGGTTTACTCAGTAGTTATACTGGCTATTTAAAAGATACTTTGTATATCTTAGGTATTGTTCAAAGAACCTTTAATTCCCTTTATTTTGATGTATGATTGATGGGTGTAATATGGGTTAGAGAATATACAGCTTGGCCTTACTCCAGATGTGCACCTTTCAAAAAAGTGCTAGCTCTACTTGCACATTTTCACTTCTTTAACTTCAGAGGTACATGTATATTGTAAAAAAAATAGAGCCAATAACTTTTTTTACATTTTATGTATTTGGTAATTCATTCATTGCACTTTTAGAAACTGGTATTATCTAGTTTGGCAAAATTCATTTTTCATATTTTAATAGCTGCCAAGAATAGTGTACTTTGACAAATTCAGGTTGATTTTTGGAGCACAAGGGAGCAGTCATTTTAGTTAGCAGTGTCCTAAGATCATTTAAAATTTTCAAAAGTACAATATCCATAGAAATTTCATCCACATTACATGAGAGTAGTATATAGGTATGCCAACATTCTCTCTACTATGCATGTTTAAAATGCAAACAACTTCACCTTACATACATCACTCTCTCAAAAGTACATAATAACTGGTGAGCACCACCTCACTTGGCATGACTTACTAAGGGGGACAACTCATGAAATCCAACAGATGTCACTAGGACAAAGCACTGAAACATCTAAACAATCCACCAAAGATGACCCAGGCCCATAATCAAAACAAAAACAAAAAAAATCAAACGAAAATCAGAATCCTGTTTTTAAATGAATTTGAAGTCTGCAAAAAATACCTCCTGTATAGTTTATGAAGTATTATTAATGTGACAAAATACAGGTAACAAAAACTAGATACATGACTCCATTTATAGTAGGGTTACATATACGAGCATGGATAAATGAAATTTCAGATGGGTCAAGGGATTTTTCTTTAAATGAGACACTTTAATTATTTTATTCCTCACTGTCGACTTACAGTTATCTATACATGCTAATATTTTTATTTGCGAGAAAAGTTAGAATTAAAATTTCAGCCCTAAAATTGTATTATTTACTGAAGTGCATGAACAATTATAAACTGTACATACCCAAATCTGCCAGTCTTTAAAACCAAAGATTTTCTATTAAAATTTTTATCTTTTCATACATTTATGCTGATGTTTTTGTCAGTTTATTACAAAATCTGCACACAGCTTCATCACTCCAACAATGATTAAAAACACTGTAAAATTAATTTTAAACTATCTGTCTACACAGCTACAACTTGCTAAATTGGTATTAACCTAGTAATTGGGATAAATCTCCTCAGGAATACTGCAAGGCTCAATACTGGTACCTCTTCTATTTATTATCTTTTTAAATGACATTTTCTACTTCACCAAATAATCAACACTGCATAATTACACCAAAGGCAACACCAAGCTTTATGCCTAAAATAATTTCAAAGATCTCAAATCTGGTTTAAAAAATGGGAGTCAGTGATTGGTTTGCTGCATATAGTATGCATATCAACTCCCAGAAATTCCAAGTCATTGATCTTTGTGAAAATGCTGAAACTATTATCTAATTTCATCACAGAAGACAATGAAATATTCTAATGGCTGAATGAAACTTCAAGTATTGTCAATGCTCACTTGTAAGTCTTGTCGAACAGCAAATTTCACAGACCCAGATCTGCTGTTGCACATTGTGCCAACAGAACTGGGTCTATGCAGTTTGATAGTAGTAATTAGTAGTAATCAGTAGAACAACAGACTGATCTTTGGGCACATTATACTACAGCAGATCAGGATCATTAGCTTTTACAGTTTGACTCAACTCATAAGCAAGTATATGTGCAAGAATGGCCTTAGCAAATGTGTGGCTCAATTTGGATCATTTTGGCATTGGCTCCCAGGATTTACCAGTATGGTGGCCCCCTGTGAGCACACATTTAACTTTTCAATGACACTGAACCTAAAATTTTCTTCCACTGCTTTGAAATTACTTTATCAGTCCAATCAGCCTAAGGCTGGCCCTGTATATATGGTAAAACTGACTCTCAACATTTTAAGAGCCACATATCTGAAATCTGTCAGAAAGAGTCAACCATTAACTGTCCATTAAGTTAATTATCTACAAAGGCTTAATTAAAATGTGAACTGCAATATGTACATGCTTGTAGGTCAGGTCCAAGTGTACACAACAAAAACTCTGATATGCAACCACATGATATGCAGGCAGATCAGGATATATGTTATTCCTTCTATCGATTACTCCCAACAATCTGCACAAACCCAGATCCACTGGCACATTATACAATGGCAGATCTGGATCTGTGCAGGTTGCAGTTAATCTTGATTTGTAACAAGTATATCTAGCACTGACAATTCGTTGGAGGATATTTTTTCAGCAAGCATAAAATGGGGAAAAATTATACAAAAACAGTAATGGCACTCAAAATGTCTTTAAAATGATTTAAATTTTTGAAGCACATACTAAAGTGACTTTAAAACATTACATATTAGTATATTAACTTCTGCCAGTGTACAGATGAGTTTTGTCATATAATCAACACATTGGTGATCATGTGACTCCAGTCTAGACTTCATTCCTCTGATGAAGGCCTTGCCATATGGTTGAAAGCAAATTAATCATAAACTTGTTTGCTATAGAATGGTATCTAATTTCATTTCATTAATTATAAATGGCTGTAGCAGGTAATAATATTCATTACAGAAATTAGCTAATTTATGCCAGGGCAATTAAAATTAAGTTGTGTTTGCACAAGACCCAATGCCATCCTGAGCTAATCAAATGGAAGGAATTGACCTGCAGTCTCACAGTGACAAGCCTGGCACACTAACTACTATGCCACTGGTGCTCCCCATGGTTACATGGTGTTATTATAGCAAAGTTTGTTTTGGTATGGACTGATATTTCATGGTACTTAAATAAATAAAGGTTATTTTGCAATGAAAGAATTGAGTTTCAATGCCTTACCCAGGGACATACCCCTGCTGCCAAGCCAAAAAAGATTAGAACCCACCACTTTCTGGTATGAGACACTAACCAATGAGCCACCATGCTCCACCAAAGTGTCAGACAAATACAGCAAATGACTTATATGTTATGTGGCTGTTAAAAACTTGAATATGGAAACTTTACATTGTTGATTCCATCATTACAAGTAAGAACTTGAATACGGAAACTTTACATTGTTGATTCCATCATTACAAGTAAGAACTTGAAGAACGGAACCTGACATTGTGATGCCATCATTACAAATAAAAATCTGAAAACAGGCAAGTGATATTGTTCATTCCATCATTACAGATAAAAACTTGAAGAAAGGAACCCGACATTGTGATGTCATTATTACAAATAATAACCAGAAAACAGACAAGTGACATTGTTCATTCCATCATTACAGATAAAAACTGATAAAAACTTGAACACATGAACAGACACTGTGATGCCATCATTACAAATAAAAATTGATACCTATATATCTCACTGAGGCAAGTCAAAAGTAAACTAATCCTTCTACAACTTGTCGGTGGATAAAATTATTAATAACTTTACTAAAAACTGACCACAAGATTTAATGTCTGGAATGATTTCCTGCATAATGCTGATCTTTTGCATTCATTCTTGTGACATCAGATTGAAGAAAAAAAAACCCAAAACAATGATTTGTAGAGAACAATAAGTAGAATACATCTTGGTCTAAAACAAATATGATTTTGCATGACATGTATTTTGCCATTGATGGACACTAAAAATGGTAATGTAATTCATCTGTTTTACTCACATGATATAAAAAGGCAGTTTGAAAATTTGAAAGACTATTTATTACATATCAAACTATGCATCTGGTCCTGCTGACAACCACTGCTGCGTTTATTTCCTATTGATGTAGCTTTTCACCATAAGTATTAATTTACTACATATATCTACACTTATGTCAGATATATCTCCCGATCATCAGATACAAAATGGGCATGACTCTGACTTCCAGCATGACATCAATGAGCGTCACTTAACTTGAAAAAAGAAAAAAAAAACAAAGAGAGACAATCTGTATCTGCAAATGCAGTAAATTGGCTGGCCAGGCTTACACATGGGAAAATACTATGTGATCTCAATAACTGTTTCATACTAAAGATTTCACTAATCATGCATTTTTTCTTGTGTATATAATAAGAAGTCTATGATAAACTGTGAAAATTGCATTAATTTTTAAACACAAATTCAGCCATTGTCTTATAGGCAATTGTGATGGCAATTTCCTAGATATTTTTCCAAAATTTTCTGAGTGCAAGAAAATGCACAGCACCCTAAAAAAAAAATATTTTAGGTCACTTGGATAATTTACTATGTAAAATTATCAATTTAAAAAAATTAACTACTCAAAGATTTCAAAAGTATGTTTCCTTCAAGAGTTATTCTTTATATAATGGTGTTCATAATAACAGGTTTCACCTACAATGCAAGGATTATGTCACATGACATTGTACAAACATAAGAACAGGCTGAAATTTCAGACTTTGGAACAATTTCCCTAAACTATATTATTTGTTCTCTGGCAATTTTGGATATTAACAAAGATCTATATTCAAAAGGTGGGAGTCACAGTGGTTGAATAATTAGAGTAAATGATTCAGGTTGGTAACAATAGAGGGTGCAATCCATGCCAGGTCAACTGCCTGGAATGGGACTTTACCCTGATGTGTTGCTAAAACACCAATCAATCAATATTCAAAGGTTTACCAATCATGATAACACTGGCCAGATACAATGAATTTCATTTATTTTTGTGGTTTTAAATTTATGCATTCGAAAGTGGTACTTCTGTTTTTGCAAAATGGTCCTTGTTTAGTGTGTCTTTGAATTTTCACCTTATCATGATCTAAATCCCATGCCATTTACACAAAGTTTTCTCATACATTGTAGCAAATATTAAATACCCTAAAATTGGTACCCCACGAAAAAAAGAATTCACATTAGACATGATTCCTAGTTTATATTTAGTGCATATGCTTACCTTATAGCTTGGCAGGGTCTATAAAATTCATTATAAGTTGAGTTTTATGCTGGTAATTCAAATTGTCAATTTAAAAGTGAAATGAACCAGTCTTATCAGATACGTTATGTAAAAACACTAAATCTTGATCTTATCGTGATCTAAATTCCATGCCATCTACACAAAGTTTGCTCATAAATTGTGGCACTCTCCATGGCTGTTAAGTATGCTTCCCCCCAAAAAAATTTAAATTCAAATTAACGGATATGCATCCTTAGAAACCTGCTGTTGGCATATTGGGAAATGGGAGGGGAAAAATGTGATAAGAACTGTTGAATGACTGTCATAATACATTAATGGTAAATGTTTCAAGCTGGGGTCCATAGTTTGTGAATTTATAATAGATTCAATGCACCCTTATACATATCATAAAAGGTGATTAATGGATGTAATAGCTATACTGGTTCTGTGGAAAGAATGCTGGACTCATGACCAAAAGGATGCAGGTTCAAATCCTACTGATTAGTATGAGTTGGCTTCAGTGGTGTATCATTGGGTAAGACACTTTACTCCTCAGTACTAAATAATTCCACTGTTGTGCCATAAAAACACCAAACCAGACCAAACCAAATCAAACCAGACCTGACCAAACCATACCAAATCAAACCATATCCCAGGATAGTCTAAGTACAGTGAAGTAAGTAAGGTTGGGAGAAAAATCTCATTAAATTTGTGTTTCCAAGGAAAATTATGTAAAGTATGAATATCCACCTGCCATCCATAATTCCACATTTTCACATTTTTATTTGATACATCAATAAGAGATATCATAAACAATGCAAAAATACTGCCAATTTTCTCATTAGTTACCATAATGAACTGGCAGAACTGTGCATATATAGTTTATGTCTATGCAGTTTATATGGCACTATCAACATATCAGGATCAATGTTGTTTGCAGTTAGATTTAACATATAAGTAAGAAAATACAGTATATCATGGATTAGGGAAGGAGTCTGGTCATTTCTGCATAAGGATCCTTATTCTCGGGGTCTTGAAATTCATGACTTTTAATAACTACAATATCCATGAATATTAGTACCATCAAAAACACAAAAGTCATAGTAAATTATTATCAAACTTACATGATTCTGTTCTCACAAGGAAAAAGGTCTGATTGTAAAGTCTCTGTGATACTTACTTTATTTTGTTTATTTTTCTTACTGAAGAGTTTTGGGATAAAAACACTTGTAACAAACAATAGATTGGTTGGTAATACAGGCAAACAAGATGAATTCTGACGCCCACCTAAGTACCAAGACTTGTGATAAGGGGCAATAAGTACAAGACCTCTCAAATGATTGGGAATTAGTTCAAAAGGAGATTTCCTGTCAAAAATATATCAGGATTTAAAGTATGGCTATTACTGCTTGGCTGGGGTTTTTTTTAATGCCATCAACCCTATGATCAGAGACCTGACTTGTGTGTTATATCCATCAGTCACTGTATCCCTCCATTTATGTGGCAACCAAGCAATAATGGACATCTTCATATGATGGACATCTGTTCATAGGGAACATATTCATGAATCCCTACAAATGGTGTGGTCTTGGTATAAATAACACCTGTCCAATATGGACAGAAAATTCTTGGTATAAATAACATCTGTCCAATATGGATGGAAAACTAACACTGTATATAAAGAACACTATACTGTTGAACACCATGAAGCATGTGGAATTACTCATATTCTGTTATCATCTCTTCACATGTTTGTATTACATGTACTAACATTTCTGGTTTTGACTAAATTTAGGGTAAATCTTTTAACACCAATAAATCTTGATTGAAAAGATTATTGGGTAGGTTGTTAGTGACATTACTTGCCAATCTTGATTGTAAAGACACCTGTCAATATTGATTGGAAAGATCAATGAGCAAATTGATAGTGATAATACCTGTCAATCTTGATTGGAAAGATCAGTAGGTTGGCAATGTTAATAGGTATCAATAAGCATGTTGGTAGTGATATTGTCAATACTTGTCAATCTTAAATGGAAAGATCAGTTAGTGTGTCAGTAATACTTGTCAATCTTTATTGGAAAGATCAGTGAGTGTGTTGGTAATGTTAATACTTGTCAATCTTAAATGGAAACATCCATGAGTGTGTCAGTAATGTTAATACTAGGGCATAAATGACTTTTTATGGAAATCAGATTCCACCAATTCAGATAACAAAAAAAAATAAAGTTGAATTTCTATAGCACTGTGATACTACCTGTCATTCTGTCATTCGATAGTGCATTAATAAAGTTTAATAAGAACTCAGAAAAGTCCAATATGGTCAACACAATGGGGTGAAACGATAATACTTCAGCTAGACCGAAAGATTTAAATTTATTAAAATATTTTAATGCGCATGGGGATGATGCACACAGTTTAATAGATAATAAAGAAATTTAATAATCAAAATTTATAATTTCCAAGTTTTTTGCAAGAAATAGTAGCATCTCCATTTTGTCAGAGGACATGTTGATCATTTGTCGCTGCAAATAGCACCTGCATTGCTAAAACCTTTCACTATCGACACTAGAGGGCTGTATTAAACAAAAACATTTAGCGACAGCTGTCAGAAGCTGGAACATATTTTTCTCTCTATATCTAACAAAAATTTTGTGTTTTCCACTTTTGAATAATAAGGATGAAATGGAGTCATATTTCCAGACATTACAATTACAACCTACAAATATGAATATTATCAAGTTAAAATGTCCCCAAGAGAGATTTTTTTAGAGTAATGTCCCCTTGATACGTGTTTTCAGTGTTGCCAGACAATATTTTCTAACAAGCTTTTCCAAGAGCATTAGATGGAAGCAAAACATGAACACAATATGAAAAGGCACATGTTACAAAAACTTCCAAATTTTGTTAAAATTCAAACTGCCTATCTATAATTTTCTTTTAATTCAACATCTGGAAGCAATAGTAGCTCTGAAGGTAGAGCACTAGAATTGTAATCTAGTGGATACTGGTTTAATATCCATCCAGGTCAACCAGGTTAGCTGCATCAGTGTGACCTTGGAAAAGCCATCATCTCAACATGCAAGACAATAATTGACAAAAAGGGTTGTTAAAACCAACAAATCAAATCAACTTTATTCATCGTCTTAGCAGTCCTATAAAGGCTAATAATAAAACACAATTTTTTTAGTTCATATATTAATAAAACATTTGTTATTTACATTGTATGAAACATCAATATCAGGAAAAAAACATGCAAATGTTTCAAAAACTAAACAAAAATCAAAATGTTTTGCTATGTTGCTTTATTAAAACTTAAAATTTAAAAGCAGCACAATGCAGAAGTACAAAAATATTATGAAGGAACATTCAACTGTTTACAATACGATAAAAGTGAGAAAGAAACCATAAAAACATGATCATTGAAGATGAACTATTAAGAAGAACTATGAAATAATCCTTTAAGAATAATGCCACCAGCAACTAACAGATTGGTACCTATTAGGTTGGAAATCAATTAATGAAATTAACTAGATTTTTAAAATGCATCAAAAGCTACCAGTTAGGGCAATGGTTCCAAAACTTGTTTTTGGCCAATACCCTTTCAAATGTTTTTCTTGAGCCTCCTGACCCCATTTCTGTATACATGTATTGTTAATTTTGCCATAACACAAAAAAAAAATCCTGTGGAAACTCCAGAACATTCTCACAACCTTGGGATTGGCAACCAATGAGTTAGTGATTGGCTGACAAAAGTGCTAATCAGTATAAAACAGTATACAAGACATCATGATAGGCACCCATTTGTTTATATGGACAAAGATGATCTGCAGCAAAAGTCCCTTCTTTTATAAATTACTGATTAATCCTTATATTTGTACAATTGCTGATTTAAAAAAAAAAAACTGATTAAAAGATATACTGAAATAGTGTCAATTATCTTTCAAAAATAGAGTTAAACCTGTTTGTCAAAGATTTATTGTGAATTACTGTGTAACAGTGAATGTGAGCTTGCACCCCAGGTTTTAGCTACTTATAGCCTAATATGCTCAAGTGTTTAAAATACACATATAAATAGTGATGACTGAAACAGAGCACCATAAATCTCATTATTTCAGGAACATTAAGTTTAAGCAAATCTTTGATGTTGATTAAAGGCAAACACTTTTCACAAATTACCATGTATCATATATACTCACTTAAAAGCATCTTAATGTCTTAATACTTGTTATTTTTATTGGTAAGGTCAAGATTATTGTGTATCATGTGCCAATAGATTAGGGTCTATGTTTTTTATATTGATTATAGCTGACATACTACACAGACCCAGATCAGCTGACACTTACAATGGGGCACATCTTATCCTATACAGTTTATAATAAGTTCTGACATAACTTTATGCGACACTTATAACCAAAACAAAATTTGGGTAATAGTTTACACAATCTAAACAAAAATCAGTTTTATTTAAACAAAATTGATTATCAAATTGCAGCTGTAAAAAAGAAGTGATGGAAGTCCCAATATATTATTCAGAAAACATTGATTATGGTGTTTTATTTTTATTGAAATACTCACAAGTCTGTCTGCAACATAATTCCTGAGAAAATGATGAAAGACATTAAACATTGGATTTATCATCCATACAGGTTGTCATTAGTATTAATATGAACTGTAGGCATTTCCAACCATCAAACTGCTCCACTGGCCTGGTGTCCTGGTGTCAGAATAATATTACTGGTTGAGACATATGCTACATGTCTGTAGCATGATGTTTCCCAGTAATAGACATCACTATGAACTGTCACACTGCAGACATCATAGCAATATGAATGAAATTTTTTTAAAGCTACATTAAAAAATTCAAATCACACACATACACCAACCATCAAGGTAGTCATCAGTATATACATTATATGCATTACTATCCATCAGTCATCAGTATTTACAATGCATACATTACCATTCCTATTTACATGATAAGCAATATCATTCATTCAGAAGTCATCTGCATTTACATTGCACACATTACTATCCATCCAGGTAATCATCATTATTTACAATATACATGGTGACATCCAGCCAGGTAGCCATCAGCATTTACATTAAACACATTACCATCCATCCAGGTAGTCATCAGTATTTACAACATACAATTTAACATCCATCCAGGTAACCAATAGCATTTACATAATACATTACACACATTACCATCCTCCAAATAATCATCAGTATTTACATTATACATATCACCATCCATCCAGGTATCATTAGCATTTACATTACACACATTACAATCCATCCAATCAGTCATCAGTATTTACAATATACATGGTAACATCAATCCAGGTAGTACATGGTAACACATTACCATCCATCTATCCATGTAGTCATCAGATTTTATATTATACACATTACCATCCATCCAATTAGTCATCCATATTTACAATATACATAGTAACATCCATCCAGGTAGTACATGGTAGCACATTACCATCCATCTATCCATGTAGTCATCAGTATTTATATTATACACATTACCATCCATCCAGGTAACCATCAGTATTTACAATATACATTTACAATATACATGGTAACACATTACCATCCATCCATCTATCCATCCACGTAGTCATCAGAATTTATATTATGCACCTTACCATCCATCCAATTAGTCATCCGTATTTACAATATATATGGTAACTTCCATCCAGGTAGTACATTGTAACACATTACTATCCATCCATCCATGAAGTCATTTGTATTTATATTATACACATTACCATCCATCCAAGTAGTCATCCGCATTTACAATAGACACACAGCCATCCATCAAGGTAGCCATCAATATTTACACTATACACATTTTACTCTTTCTGTAAAAAAATTTCAGCCAGAATAACAGGATGGTGAAAATAGCTGGATTAATTAATTCTCAAGTGCTTATTAAATTGTAATTTTCAGTAATAATTTACTACATTGTAGTGTTAATTTGTTGTACATGTGTGGTAATTTATTAAATATATGTGACACAATTATCAACATATTTGTACTAATACAACAAATCATTAAAACCATTTCAAATACATAGCATAAAGGTCAATTACTGCTATCAAGTGGATTTAATAATTTTATCCTTACATAATTTCATTAAATATTTTATTTATCTTAAAAATGCCAGGTTTTTTTAAAATAAATGACAACAATTATACCTCATCTACTTCATGTGCTGAGGTTTTTCTATTCAATGCTTCAGATGCTCCATGTCAATTCCAGGCAAATTTCTCATCTAGATTAATATGGGGTGTTTTAAGGCAATGATTTTTTTTACTGTTTAGGTTAATGATGGGTTTTCCTGGGCTACAACAATATCACAATCTGTTCATAATGGAAATCCATGGCTCCATCCATAGCAATTTTTTGGGGATGATTACTCTTTTGACACCTTGACAACACTATACAACTGACACTGATGAACTTGGAAATAATTTTGTATTATCATATCATCATTACCTCTCTGCACAAATTAGAAGGCCTAGAAGTGTCAGAAGTTCAGGCAACTGTTTTGTCCTAGATTGACTGAGATAGCCTGAGTAATTGCCAGCACATGACTGTTACTTACAATTAATGTTCATAGGGAGCCCAGGTTTTTTTTGGGGGGGATGGAGTAGTTTGGGGTGAGCACAAAGTTATGGAATACATGCACACATTTTATATATATATATATATATATATATATATATATATATATATATATATATATATATATATATATATATATATAAAGATGAAAATCAATTTGCAGTGTACTGGAAACCATATAGCACACATATTACAACTTTAACTAAATCAGAAATTTGGTTTCCTTAAAGGTGCAACACCCTTAAATTTAGTTTATTTATAACATTCTTTTATAACAGGGATTAGTGATTTTTTTAATGCTGAAAGTTCATTGGACAGCACAATGTATGTCAATGTTCTTTCAAAATACCTGTGAAATAAATATTGGGATAACAGCATGAACTAAATAAATATGATGAAAGTATTTGGCTAAAAATATTTTATCTTTTTTCTGCACCTAATAACTCACAATCTTTAAGCAGTCTAAATCTAACAATCTAACAATCCCTTTGAAGGGACTTACACTCTAATGGGCAAAAATAATTTCTAGAAATTCAAGACAAGACCATTTCTTACTTTTAACTACCGACTTTTGAAATCATCTGTTATTCTTTAGATAATAAGACTTTCAAGTCAGCTGTTATGTTGAACATAATGGATGTCAGATGGCCACCATTTTTATTTAGGACAAAGCAGACATCATTAAAAAAGATTAACAAACAACTTCTATGCAAGTATTATGCAAAAATGTCATGTATTTGTGTGGACTAAGTCTGTGCAAATTTAATTTAAAACAACAAGAATTCATGCTTTACTATGCATTGTCCCTAGGAAAAAAAATAACCAGTTTTAATGTGAATGAGGCTGCAATGATAAACTTAGTACTGAAGATTAAAGAAAACAATAAAATTATTGATAGTCTCTCGGGGACAGAGGAAGACATGCTGTGCTGTCTCATCAATGATGGATGCACATGTGGCTCTCCGGAGTGAAATTCCAATGTACACAGGCAGTTGCAAGTTGGGCATGGTGGCTGGGACGAAGCTCTGTGACATTTCTCATGAGCTGCTGCAAGACAATGGCGGCAGTCAGCCTCAAAGGTGGAACTGGCTTTTCTGGTCAGAGTTTGCCAGTGACTTCTGTCTGAGGCAGTGAACTCAATCTGGTGGGGTTAAAGGTCACTTATTTGATGTGTTTCTTCTGGTTGTCTTTGTACCTCTTGCAAGGATGGTTTTGGTTTCGGTTGCCCTGGGCTAGCTCACCAAAGAACAGCTGCTTTGGGATTCTGCTTTGATCCAAGCTAATGACATGGCCAATCCAACAAAGCTGGATTATTTTCTTTTCAATGCTTGTTGTATTGGCTCTATCAAGGACTTCATGGTTGGGGATTCGGTCCTGAAACTTGATCCACATGATGGATCTCAGGAAGCACTGGTGAAATTGTTCCAACTGACTGATGTATCTTTGGTAGACAGTTCAAATTTCATAGCCATACAAGAGAGACATGAGGATAACTGCATCATACACCTTCATCTTTGTTGACAGGTTTATGTCCTTGTGCTGCAAGACCTTGGTCCAGAGTTGTCCAAGTGCTTGGCTGGCTTTTTGGATCCTCACAATAATCTCTTTGTACAAGGAGCCATCAGTAGATAATAGGTTGCCTAGGTATTTGAAACTGTCCACATTCTTCAGCTGTAGAACACTTTGGAGTTGTTAGTGTTGGCGTAGCATTGCACTTCATCAGTTTTCCTTTCCCACCACTGGTCATGAATCTTGTGGATTTCTCCATGAGACTCAGTTTGATAGGATTTGTAGAGGATGGAGTTTGGATCATTCTGCCAGTCCATGAGTGCTTTGTTCTTTCTAGCAAGCAGATCTTCAATAACACTCATGTTATCATTGAACCAGTCTTGATGGGTTCACTTCCTGGGACCCAGAGTCACCATAGCTGTCTCTCTTATCATGTCCCTGAGCTTGTTCCATTTCTCAGAGGCATTTCCACTATAGGTCATTTGGTAGACAGCTTGTCATCTAGACTCTTCTGGAAATCGAGCTGGGTGGAAAGCTGCTGGAGTTTGACAATGTTGAAGGTTGTGTGCATAATAAGCTTAGGGTGCCTTGGATGATGTGGGGCAGTGCACAGGTTTAGGTTAGTTCAGACAAATATGAGGTCTGTCCAACATTACACTCTTCACATGGCCTTGATGGTGAGGACATTTTGGGCACATCACTGTCGAACAATTACATAGTCAATTAAGTACCACTGACAAGACCTAGGGTGCATCCAAGTGTTCTTGTATTTGTTAACCATTCTGAACATTGAGATTGTCAAGCTCTGTTCTTTGCTGAGTAAAACATTGTTGTTCATCTTACCAACACCGTGCTTGCCAAAGACACCTTTCCATCAAAGACATTGATGTCTTTCAGTAGTATGATACTGTTGTCAGCTGGAACTAAGCACAGTATAGAGCTGAGGTCGGCATAAAACTGCTTGATGGTTTCCACTGGCTCATGAGGGTAAGGGTGTAGGCGCTGATGATTTTGCATGGTTTTGTGGCTGATAGGTAGATACAGTTTCATTAGTTTCTCATTAATACCAACAGGCAGGTCCGGAAGCTGCTTCAGAAGACTTGATATGATAGCCAGGCCATCTCCATGGATCCTGTCTTCGTTTTGGGCTTCTCCTGCTTGCTAGCTCAGTCAGGAAACCCTCCTCTGCAAACCTGGCTTCAATCAAGGCCGAAATGTTGATATTTTTATGTGAAAGTTCCTTAGCAACTAGGGCTGTTCTCCTGTGAAGTCACTTTTGAAAACTTAAAAATGAAAAACCAAATTTGATGAAAAAAAATTAAAACAAAATTTTTTACATGCTCTATCCATAAATTAAAGAAACCAGCCAGCAGCAATCTACTGAAAATGAATTTGTATAGTGGTGCAATGTGCAATTATGCATGGCTGATTGATCAGATTCAGAGGGCCAATGTGTTGCACAGCAAGCTGTTAATTGATCACCTTACTGGTGAAATCTGGAGGGTACAATGTTTTTTTAGGTATTATGAGTAAAAAAGGGTCAAAGGTGGTCTATGATGGCTTCTTAGTCTTAATAAAACTTGGCCAAACTTCTGATGAGAAGAAGCAAAACAGAGGACCGACCAAAATCTTATTTCAGAAAAAGAAAAAAAATTTTTTCGTCTATATTTGCTAATGCATTTTTCAAAAATCTTTTTTAGGAATATCTAAAGGCAATTCCTATATTTCTTTTCTGCTGAATTAATTTCAAACTACCAAAATGTGCACTTTTTCTTAAACACCCATCATTTAAGAAATATGTGTACAGTATCATATTGGTGAAAAAATAGTCAAAACTTATATGTATGTAATCATTAGATTTTAGTGCCAATTCTTATCTTGAACATTGCAAAAGATTTTATGATATTCACTTTCCTGAACACTTCTTTCAAAATAGTCTAGCCAATGCTTTAAATAATATTTGCTCAAGTCACACAATCTGAGACAAAAACAAAATACACCACCTCAGTTTGTGTTTACTAACTTTTGCTGGCTTTGATCAAAGATCAACTTTAAAAACCTTTATTCAAATTTGTAGTCAATTCTACAATCTTATAAACAAATTTGTTTTTGGGATCTTTTCAGTGCAATAATACCCCATTTTTCAATTGATTCTATGTTGTCGCCAGGTAGACAGACTGGTGCACTTATATATAAAGAACCAGATTAATCACCTGTGTTTACCTGATCATCTAGAATTTGTTATAGCAACTATATGATGTACATGTAAACTTTCAGCACAAAATACTTTAAAACAAGACAAAAAGCTAAAGGTCTGCTCCAAAACAGTGTAATTCTCACCCATGTCTCAATTATTCCCCACAACCACCTTTACATTATACATATCTTTGCACACACAAAAAAAACATTCTGATGGATTAAAATTAAAATTATAAAAGTGTTGCACACTAAATCATATCTCAGAGTTTTAAGTCTCCACATGCTGTAGGAGGAGTTGTGTGACATTACTCCTGTCATTATCCATACATATTTGTATGAATGGGCAGGGCAACATGTTTTCACTCCTTATTTTAAAAAAAGCATGGGAATATTAAAATAAAAAAATAAAAAAAACTTTCAAATTTTAATGAATTTTTTTAATGCACAAGTTCTTCAATTATGTACATGACTGAATGAAATATCTAAGCTGCATCTAAACCATGCTATGCAAACTGATAATTTTAGTAAACCAAGAATATATCTATATATTAACTAACTTTTATATGCAGCAAGACAGTTACGACCTATATTTCAGACAATGATAAAAGCATTACTGCAAAACATGTGACCTTGACCCTAATATCAAAAGGTGGAGCAAACATGTCTTAGTTTCATAACAATTAATCCCAGGCTGGAAGAAAATTCATCAAAAGTTTAGGAAATATATGCAAATGAAAAATATTTTATCCAAGTTTTAATGTAAATTTTCTATGACTGAGAACTCCATAGTTTATAGGTTCAAGCAAGACTGCCACAGAATACATTTTCTAGGTTTCATAATACCTAATGCCCAGTATAATGATAATCTAAAAGACTTAGGAATATTATCAAATGTAATATGTGTATGCAAAATGCAAAACCTTAACACAAACAGTTTAGACTGGGACAATGACTCCAAAAAAAGAGGCAGATAAGTATGCTACAGAATGAATGGGCACATTCCACAATAGGTAATTATCAAATTATCTCTCCTGAATCATCACCAGATGGCACACCAATTACTTCCAAGGCATTGAAAACAGAATAACATTTTTCATGAAATTCAGATGTATAAATTAAAGATTAAATACAGAATACTGTCATTTATTCAACACTGAGAAAACTACCTCATATACTTGCTTTTTGTTGATTTTAACTGCAAACTGCACAGACCCAGATCTATCATCACATAATCTGCTGGCAGATCTGAGTCTATGCAGTTTGTTAGTAGTATGAGTACAACAAACAACACAGACAATCTGCCAGCACATTATGTGATGGCAGGTCAGTGTCTATGTTGCTTGTAGTTGGACTCCAGCAAGTATAAACAGTTAATTAAAACTGTTGATTACGTAACTTGGATGATATGGATGATAAATCCTATTTTTTAAAATCATTTGCATAGCAGTCTTAAGAAACATTTATATTCCCAACATGTACATTAGAAATCGGGACACAGGTGGGTGGCTGGGTCCTCTAAGGTGTTCAACTGTACTGATCACTCACAACTCACCTCTGTCCATGTAGGCTGAAGTCTCAAGCTGATCAATTTTGGACTTATGTATATTTTATTTTAACAAAAACTTCATCATTGAGCATACTGACAACTTAGGCTACTGAATAAGCCAGGTACATTATTTTTCAAATGGTTGTGTTATTTTTTTTTATATAAATACATTGTCAGCTTGAGAAATACTGAGCAATTATAATGTGTGTATTGTTTATGTCCTTAAATACAACCTTTATAAGTCCAGGTTCTGGTAAAATGACATGGGTCCACAATCTGAATGCAATAAGATATGGAAAATATTACAAACACACTAAAAAGTCCTATACCAACTACATGCTAACAATTCTGTACTTACAAAACAATAAAAGCAAAGTACAGAATAAATCCACTCTATCTTGTATAATTTACCCTTTCATGTGAACAATGTCTAATCTGAGGGTTTATCCCAATTTGTCCCCATGCTTATTGACAAGTCTTACCTGATAGGGAAAGTAGGATCATAGTCAAATTCACTGATGGCCTCTGGGTAGCCAATATGGATGAGTCTTTTTTTTATCAAGTCAAAACCCAAAGATTCATATTCTGGGGACTTGTACACTGAAATTAGAGTCAAAATAATATTTGAATACAGTAATAGTTTCTCTCTATTATTTTATCTATACCTTAAAAATAATGTGTTTATTAAAGAGTGGTACCTCTCTTATGAGAACACCCCTTCTGCAATGAGAAGCTGGTCTTATAGAAAGAGTAACCACTTTGCGAAGGGAACAAAATGGTAAAAATTGAGTAGTTTTGATATAAAGAAGGTGTAAATGGAACTGTCTCCTGGATTCCTGGATGTAGCAGGCTGCCAGATAGATATCAACAATACCACTTGAAAATAAATAAATGGCACTTGTCGTGGACAACTGCAAAGAATGTCATGTCAAAAAAAGTGTATATTTAATGATGGTCTGGTATATACTGCTACACCTGTCTGCACACTATCCAGTTGTTTTACTCAGTTCACAGTCCACAATATATATGCACATATGAATTCTGCAGACCTATGCATACAATTTTGCAGTTTATTGTTTTTTGCATTCAGTTTCCTATACAACGATTCTTGACCTATTATGTACCCCTGGCATTATAAGCACACACCTTTGTAGACATTTTTCAAAGCTATTTGTGTAGTTTCCTATTGAAAAACATTGTTCATTGTTCAAAATTGCTTGCAAAAAAGTTTTATTCATAGATTTATTAAAGAGTTCCATCTGTTAATTTTTCATGTATGTATATACATGGCAAATGATAAAACAGGTGGCTCTATTGATTGCACATTGCAACTGGAGCTGGCCTCTTTGAAGTAACAGACCCAGCCCAATTATAGAACATGAAAACACACTGACTGACAGTTTATATTTATTCAATTATTAATGATGCCTTACACTAATTATAATGTCCATATCTGACAGAAATGATTAATGTTTTAAGCTAAAAAAAATTTATAATTATAAACAATATGTAGGAACTGCGCTATTTACTGCTATAAATAGTCTCTATGGAATAATTGAAAACATACAATTTGTAGTTCAAGAGACCAATTTTATGGACAGTCTTTTAAGCAAAGATAGATTCATTTATTGCATTCTTCAGCCTTGTCACTAGGGTGTTTGAGAATGCTATACTACACTCAAATCAAACATCTGCAGGATTATGAGTAACAAGATAACAATGAAATCCTGTGAATTTGATGTTATGATGACCAATAAAATAAAGCATCCATTGCTTTATTTATGATAACTTTTAAGATGAGACATGATTTTAATAGAGCTAAATTATGCATAGAGAATTTTGACCCCTGCATCAGCCAGTTCATGCAAATTACTTTTTGCATAGAACAGGGTTGGAGGGTCAGCCATAAGGCTGAAACATTTACCAAATTTCTAAACACTTTTTTATTTTGTTGATTATTATCGAGCATATTACTTATTATGACAATCAAGGAGGAGGGTGCATCCATATAAAATGCAGTTATATCAAACAGGTGTCTCCTTAATTGTATACCTGTGTGGCCCCCATCATATGATCCAACAGCTTATGAAAAATACAGCAAAGAAATATTTGATGATGAGCAATTTTTATGTTAGAAAAAGTTAATGATATGCAATTTGTTGCTCTAAGTTAAACATGCTTGGCAAATTTTGATAAAAGGTGAGACTCATTCAAGATGTTTGGTCATGGGGAATGAATTAAACGGATAATAAATCAGAACATACAGCCATTGACACTTTTTTTATTATTTTATGTTTTTTACAAATAGTTAAAAGTTTTCTCATAATTTTGTAAATTCTGTGTCCCATACCAAATCTAAATTGCCTATTTGGCTGTGATAGTCCACCACTATCTTTGGCACAATAAACATGAGATACACACTAAACCTCCAAATGCTTGCTAGCCAAATAAACACACACATATTATACCATCCCTAACAACCTCATCAAAACTAATTTTTTGGATTGCAAATCAACATTCTATGCTTAGTCTATCTCTATACCAATTTATTCTGCTTTTCCTAATGACAGATGAAATGGCAAATGTCTTTATAGTTCATGTTCGTCTTTTAATGAAGCTAAAATAGATCTTCTCTGGACCATTGAAGCTGAAACCAGAACTGGCTATCATGAATTTATATCATATATATCAAATATATATCAATATATATCAAATCAGTCCAACTTCTATTTATCTTCAGTCCTCAAAATGACACCTGATATAAAAGTCTTCCTTGAGGCTTATTCCTCCAATCTACTTGAATAATGCTCAAAAAACTTAAATAATTTATATCCATTATTTCTGCAATTTTCCTCAGCAAATAACCACCCTTCTACAGACATACAATTGCTTCCAGGGAGCTTTGTTAGCTCTGCTGGTAGAGTGCTGGCCTTGTAATGCAATTGAACTCCCATTTATCTTGTTATGATATATATATATATATATATATATATATATATATATATATATATATATATATATATATATATATATATATATATATATATATATATATATATATATATATATATATATATATACATACACAGTTAACCAACACAAAACAAATGTTTCTTAGGACTACATGATACTTCTTTCTCACAGTTCTGCATGGAACAATGTTTTCCTATAACTTATTGATGAACAGAGCAGGAGTCTGATCTGAAAACCAGTTTCTTTATTTCATGAGAATGGAAAGATCAGTGTAACTGCAGAAAAGTGTCTATTCTAGGATGTACAATGACACAATTCATGCGAGACTCTAAATAATCATGCATTTAAAAATATTGAGCAAAAATCAAACATCATATTATAAAGCCCTATATATGTTTACTGCTATTTTTGAAAATTCACACTGTCTTTCAAATAGTGGGGACGGTGATTTTGCTTCTAAATTGTCTGTTTTAGAATAGACCTAATAGAATAAATAGAATAATTTGAGAATAGACCCAAGAGAAACATTACTGGGAAGATGGAGCTACAAAACAAAGCTTTCTTTGATGAATTTCAAATTACCTGATTACTGGTTTGAATTTGCAGCAAGAAAGCAGCTCCATGCTAATGGTAATGAACAGTGTGAACAAAAGTAGACATGATTAAGTGGACACCAGTGTCCTGCATCCTGTTTACATGAATCTGTCATATGTCAAGTGTGTTTGGACAGTCTTTTCAAATATAATGTGAAAGTTCTGCCCCACAGCTTTGAAAATTTAACCCACCGTAATGATTAATTTATTTGCCAATTAGTTTCTATTCTTATTGGTCATGCATCTGTTAATCAATTAGCTCCTTTTGACCCTGATTTGTCAAAAATGACAACTCTTTTCTTGCATCAACAAATTAAAAAGATTTCTGTCTGGAAACAAAGTTATGTTTACACAAATGTCCCCATGATTTAACATAATAGAAAAGATCAGCTTTGGGGAAGCATCTTTTGCCCTGCCACTAAGTTAATCTTTCTTATGGAATAAAACTGCAACCACAAAAAAAACTCAGTTGAATGCTTCCATAGTATGCAGCACTATCTAAAAGAAAATCTTGACCTTAGGGATAAAGGTGAACCTAACGAAATAGACACTGATTGACAGCATCCTGATTACCTGAATCTGTCAACTGTCAGAATTGTTTGATTAGTCTTTTTGAAAATAGTGTACATGTATCATCCAAGGGCATTGGAAATCAAAGTGACCATAATGATATATTCCTTAATTATACTTTCATCTTTTCTGATAATCAACTGTCCAGTTCTGATCCTCCATAGTTAAAAGTAATAAATCTTCTTAAGAATATGGCAGTTTAACATTTTAAAAGGGAAGATTTTATTAAGAACTGAGATAGACAAACTGACACAAATAAAGAATGAGACAGACAATTGAGATGAGACATGAGTTAATATGTTAGACTGTACAAACTTGGAAAAAAACTTCTTTCATCACCTACCTTATGCACCTATGTTTAAGTGAATCATGCTGCAAAGTTCATGGACGAGATCATGTAATGCACCTGCAGATCTGGATCTATTCAGTCTGTTAGGAGTAATAAGTAGAACAAATGATCCTGATCTGCAGGCACAATATTATGTGACAGCAGATCTGGGTCTATCTTGTTTGCAATTGGACCATACTTAAGAGTATATATGGTAATTACTCAAAACAAGGTTATATCACAGCACAGCAACACAAGAAGGTTATATAATGCAACAGCAACACAGAATGATTATATCATGGCATGGCAACACAGGAAAGTTATAAGGTTATATCAATGTTCTGCAACACAGGAAGGTTAAATCATGGCACAGCAACACAATGGTTATATCATGGCATGGCAACACAGGAAAGTTATAAGGTTATATCATGGGGCTGCAACACAGGAAGGTTATATTATGGCATGGCAACACAGGAAAGTTTTATCATAGCACAGCAATAATGGAAGGTTATAACATGGCTAGACATTATGACAAAAGTATCCTGCCCAATGATACTCTCACAGCAGTTGACCCAGGATGATCTAACAATAGGATTCAAACCTGTAGTCTTCTGGTTGCAAATCCAAGATGCTAACCACCGAGCCACCACAGCTTCCCATGATATAATGAAATACTAAACACCAGTGCCCATGCATCTTGAATCTGTTAAATGACATTTATTCAAAGATGCTATAATGGCCTTACAATCAGCAACATGAACTGGGTGATAATGATCATTATGTGATCTATTTTTGCTAGTCTTCTTCCCCCCCATATTAATCAATCTTTATTTTATTCTGCTGTAACAAAGTTGCAAGTTCTGCTCTGCATAAATCAATTGATACATGCAATATTTCTACCTGTGAAGGGTAGGGTTACAAAATCATTTCTAAAAATGTACTCATGAAGAAAAAAAGATTGGGCTGTAAAAGTAGTTTTGGGGAAAATTCTACAATAAAAAGTTTATCCTATTTAATGGAAAAATTGTCACCAAAAGCTGACAGACAGATGGACAAGACACTGACAGAAATAACAGAAGTACACAATCTTAACAAGATAATCTCTAAATGTATATGGTCCATGTACAGTAAAATCTTTTTTATTTCCACCTTTGATGTAATGAGATTTTTTAAAAATTAAATATTTCACTGAACAATTTATAAATAAAACAGCTCTGTACTCAAAAAAGACTAATTTAATGATCAACAGCATGGTGAAATTTCTCCTGATTTTCTCTTCTAATTTGAAAAATTATCTGACACTTTATTGAATGCTTTCATACAATGCTCTGTGCCAAGGAAAATGATCATTTTGGACAAAAGTGGGTGGGTGAATTTATTTGCAAATGAGTATGCATGTTTTTTATGTATGTGGTGATGTTTCATTGCACATCAGCACAAAAGTGCCAAATAATGGTGAATTTAAGAAACTAACAAAAGGCACTAAAATTTAGGAAGATAAAGCTAATAAATGCTCATTTGTCACTATTAGGAATTTGGCTCAGGAACTTTCCTTCTAGATCTATCCATACCATTGTGGATTTAGGCCAGGCCAGGGATCTATTCTTACCAGGTTTAGACTGGGTCTATCCATACCGTTTAAACCCTGGGTCTATCCATACCATTGGGGTTTTAGGCCTGGGCTCTATTCTTACCATAAGAGGTTTAAACCCTGGGTCTATCCATACCATCGGGGATTTAGGCATGAAATTTATTCTTACCATCAGAGGTTTAGACCCTGGATTTATCCATACCATTAGAGATTTAGGCCTGGGCTCTATTCTTACCATCAGAGGTTTATACCCTGGGTCTATATGTACCATTGATGATTTAGGCCTGAAATCTTTTCTTACCATCAAAGGTTTAGACCCTGGGTCTATCCATACAATCAGGGATTTAGGCCTGGGCTTTATTCTTACCATAAGAGGTTTAGACCCTGGGTCTATCCGTACCATTGGGGATTTAGGCCTGGGATCTATTCTTACCATCTGAGATTTAGACCCTGGGTCTATCCATACCATCAGGGATTTAGGCCTGGGATCTATTTTTACCATAAGAGATTTAGACCCTACATATATCCATGCCATCAGGGATGTAGGCTTGGGATCTACTCTTACCATCAGAGGTTTAGACCTTGGATGTATTCATACCATCAGGGATACTGCCACCAGACCATAACATAGAAAGTATTAAAATTACCACCCTGTAACTATAAAGATACTTACTGATAATTAAAAGATACATTTATTCCTTCAAATCACATTGACCCCATGGTCCATCCATGTTTTAAGCCACTAATGCTTCTGTGTAGAAAGCAACAGTATTCTTCAGTCACAGTAATATTAACCATTGACCTCGAACTAAACAAAACACTTTTCTTAGCCCAAGTGCAAACAATCCATAAAGTGTGATATAACTGTAGATAAAAAAAAAGAAGGTAATGTGCAAAAGCTATTATTTTTCTTTCAGTCAGTGCCTTTTCCTTCCTTAATCCAGATACATGTCATCTACAAAGTTTGATAAGTGTAGATGGTGAAGTCAGGTTATTGTGAGGAAACCAGTTTCCTTCTTTCAAAGTGATCTTGGTCTTTGAGCATTTGAATCCAAATTCTGTCACATTCTTACTTACCCCATGTGTAAGTTGTCTGCCAAGTTTGGTATCTGTAGATGGGGTATAATATGAGTCATGGACAGGTGGATGGATGGACATAATAACATTTTTTTAAAATCACTTTCATTATCAGAAGAGTTTTGAACTCGGATCAATTTTGGGGGAAGGGGGGTGCTTCTTCATGATAACACTGATTTTGGTCATAAGCATGTCATAGTCAACTATTTAGTTAAACTGTTTATCTAATAAAAATTCAGCATACCTTTGTCTAAACTCATTTGATATGTATTGCAATATGTATTGAAATGGAACTTCTGTATCATGATCTCATACAACTGGACACCCAAGGCAATAAGCAAGCTTAATAAATGGATGCAAATTTATCCTCCTGGCTTTAGTCGATTATGACAAAATATCAAAGGGTCTCAAAAGATTTTTGTGAAATTCAAGATAAGACCATTTCCTCATTTTAACTGCAGAGTGCTGAAAGTTTCTTTGAATTTCGTCACTAATAACCTATTTTTCAAATTCTATTGTGATAAACATATTGAATATGAGCATGGCACCATTTTCTTTCAAGACCAACAAGTTGTCATAAGAAGTTTTCTGTTGGAAATGTCAGGCTGACATGACTTTCCATTTTGGAAAAGCAACCATAAGATTTTCAAGATGGATGCCATGGTGACTGTATTGAGACTAGATTGGCACGATTCCTATTTAGTACCAGCTAGAAATCGTAAGAAGTCTTTAGTTGCAAACATGATATCAATAAAATAACCAGTCATCTAGGTGTATTGCTAACAAGATCTCCAAATGGCCATTTAAAAAGTGATATTAGCCATCAAATCAGCACCATTTACATTTGCAACCAATTCTTTCACTGAAAACCATATGTTGATATGACCATTCATTAATGAGAAATAGTCATAACAGGATTTTCAAAATGGCAGGTATATTTAATGTCTCAGTGGGACCATAAGTTGTTTAGCAAAATCTCATTTTGATAGAATGATAAATTCACATGAGGTGGTGATACAAATAATTTCAAAATTACCATTGTGGGGGCCATATTGGATATTAGATCAAAGCCAATTACATTCAGGACCAATTACAAATGAAAAGAACTATTCTGGTGAAAATTTCAAGGCAATACACTCAGAAGAGGAGCAATAAGATTTTCAAGATGGCTACAGCTGCTTTGAGTTACAACTCTATGTTGATATGACAATCCATTCAGGAGAAATAGTGATCACAATATTTTAAAGATGGCTACTGTGGCTCCAATACCAGATAACAGACTGCCACCTATGTGAGGAGGAATAACAAAATTTTAAAGATGGCTACTGTGGCTCCAATACCAGATAACAGACTGCCAGCTATGTGAGGAGGAATAACATAATTTTAAAGATGGCTACTGTGGCTTCAATACCAGATAACAGACTGCCACCTATGTGAGGAGTAAAAAGATTTTAAAGATGGCTACTGTGTCTGCAATACTGAATATCAGACTGCCACCTATGTGAGGAGGAGTAACAAGATTTTCAAGATAGCCACTGTCAGGCATAGGCTCAATTACAGACAGCCACTGTCAGGCATAGGCTCAATTACAGACAGCCACTGTCAGGCATAGGCTCAATTACAGGTGCTCTATTAGAATTACCATTACAGGATTTATTTGCACTAATGATTACAATTACACTCTACTACAAAAGCCTAATTATGATTTATGATTACATGGGGATGGCTATGATCATGATTGCCTTGTGAATATAAATTTCTGAATAAACAAATGATCACCTAAAATTATAAGACAGTATATTAATTTACAAATCTGCTTATATATTGGCCACCTGAATTTACCCAATCTTTATTTGTCAACATTCATGGTCTTTTGTTTATGCAATCTTTTATTATTCTTAGAGTTTTTAGGAACCTAATTAGTGAGTTTTTTGGGGGGGTGTAATCATTTGTAATCATGATTACACTGCCAAGAAGGATGAAAACAATAACAATTAAAAAGCTTCTAAATCAATGATTACAATTACAATTGCAGCTCATACTTTAATTGATTACAATCAACTACAATTACAATCATAATTTCACACACACCCCCAGTGGTCTAACAGTGGTCTAACATTCTCTACCATCACTGCCATCTCACCTCTGTCTATGTGGGTTGATTTGATTGGGTGAATGTGGATATGTGAGAAAGCTTGCCAGTAGCTTCTTCATGGTTAGTTCTTTCTGGGATTTCCCCCCCCACACCTGTTTTTTCCTCCACCAATTAATACTGGCCAACATGTATAGCCTATTGTGTGCTGAAAAATGTATTAAGCTTCAGGATGACAACAACAACAACATAATTTTCAGTATGCCTGGCCACAGTGATAACCATGCTGGATTTTCAAATGGCACCCTTTTCAATTTGGATCAAGTAGACTATGTTCATGGCAATGGTCCAAGTAGTTCAAGAGGAATAGTGATAACAACAAACTTGTGCTAATGGAGAGATGGAAAAGGGACAATGGACAAATGATGTACAACATGCCATCACATAAGCTCTTCTGGTTAACATGACATTTGAGAGCATCAAAGTCAACAAATTGATGGCAGAAGTTTTTGTTTTTCTTTTATATCAATCATGAATAAATGAACATAATGCACTTTCAATGAGATTTTTCAGTAAATGAAAGTCTAAAAACTTCATTGAGACTTCATTTTTGTTTCAAGTTGTTCACTATAAAAAGATTTTATTTACTAAGTTTTGTCTAGAATATTACTGTGTGTGTATATATACACTTATGAGTCCAACTGCAAACTGTACAGGTCCAGATCTGCCATAGCATAATGCACCAGCAGATCTGGATCTGTGCCATTTGTTAGGAGTAATCAGTAGAACAAACAACACAGACCCTGATTTGCATGTGCATTATGCTATGGCAGATCAGGATCTATGTTGTTTGCAGTTGGACTCAACTGGTAAGCCAGTATATACTGTATATTAATGAACTTACCACTTTAGTCAGACACAAGTGTCTAACTGTATGTTCATTATAGAACAAAAAACCTCACATTTTTCTCCTGCCTTTCAAAATGTGGATTAATCTTTTTGTCTGCAGGATTTACAGTCCGTTAACCATAACAAATCTCTTCTTCTGTAGGCAAAGTGTGAAGGAAGTAACCCTGTGGCCCTATGTCCTAGTTATTATCGGTATTTGTACCTAAGATAAAATGAATCTGACCCTCTGGGTGAAATATGTCTGTCTTTGTTATAATAACTTGTTCTTGGATGTAACAAAAGTGGCATGTGTCAAAGAAAGATGATGTCATGAAAAGCAGACCCTAGACTCTGAACAGGAAGAAGGATGGCATTCACCAAGCAAAGCTAGCCCTAAGTGACCATGGGTCAGCAGCTCCAGGCAGTAGCCATTAGGAAAGCCACTTTGGGCTATTTCCTTATCAGGCTTATGAGTCCCACGCTGTCAAAGGTTTTGAGACAAATGTAACTGACCATAAAACTGAAGAAAAAAAATGGAATTATCACTTTCCTGGGAGCCTAAAAAACACTAATTTTTTTGATGCTTATCCTGTCCTAATTTTTCTCTTCAGTAGGAAATGATACATGTATCTTCTAGTCTGATATCAGTTTTGAAAAATCTCTTTCTGAATATACCTCTTATATGACCATTTTTTCATTTGATTTTACAGATATATGCTTATTATGGGCCACAATAATGTTGTTGTTATTGTTGTTATAGGGTTTAATACCATTTTTCAACTCGAGATAGGCTATACATGGCAGCCAGTATAAATGATGAAGGAAGAACCCAGGAAATCCCCAGAAAGAACCACCAACCCACTAGAAGCTACCGACAAGCTTTTTCACATACCCACATGGGTCAAGCCAGTGACTCGAACCTACATTGACAGAGGTAAGAAGGAAGTGATCTGTAATGATGAGCACTTTAGACCACTTGGCCACTTGGTTCCCCATTTCAAGATGCACCTTCCTGGTCTCATCTTACAATTTCTTAAGACCATTTGATTCTAAATATACAATTCTTATACACATCTGAGGCACTCCTGAAGTATAATAATCTTAAATAATCTTTTCCAGTGTGAAGCACTAGTCATAGAAAAAATAAAGAATGATTGACTGGATTCAGCACTTTCACTACTAAAATATGTAAATGGGGGATGTGATTTGTTGAGGGTCTGTAGTGTCCCACCACCACCAATCTGCCACTGCGCACACATAGACAAGACTCAAGAAAAGTTTTCACTGATAAAATATATTAAAGCAGTGTGCTATAAAGTGTGCTAGAATATCAAGGTTGTCTACATCCATAAAGCAATTATTTTTATTTTTTATGAGCTGCCATATCAACCATCTCAACAAACGAACCAATCCCCCCCCAAAGGAAATGTGCAGATAATGTTCACATTTTTTTAAATACAGGATGTTGCCAATTTTATTAAATAGCTTTCTTTTGCATGGCATGACACTATTATGTTACATTCCCTGAAGCTAGGATAGAAATTATAATAAACCTGATCTTTGTATCCTTCTTTAAATCCTAATAATTACTTTTTTTTAAACCCTTCAGGTTTTTTTTGTTTTTTTTACATGGCAGCTCAACCCTGATAAACCTCTCATTGTGACAATTTGGAATTATTAATTAAGGGTTTTAAAGTGTGATGCACTGTATATATGCAATGTCAACATTAACCATTCTGAATGCCATAAGAAATATCAGCCTAAGTTGTGTACAACAGTAATTATGAACTGTACCAGCATAGTTTAACTTAAGTACTGTAATATCCATAACTAGCCTACTGTCAAAGAAATAATTACCATGCATATTCATTTGAATAACTCATCATATAAAACCATGGCATTTTATACGGACAAGTACCCCACATGAATTAATGCTAACTTTTCAGTGTAAATGTTTCATAGAAAATGATTGACAAATGCTTACATTATGATGATTTGAATCTGTATATGATATATAGTGACAGTTAGCTAAGTGATGGACAGAGAGCTTGAATTTCCAACAAAGGTACCAGTGCACCTGTAAACCACATGATGCCTACCTAATGCATTTGTTTTCATTTTTCTGGGTTTAATGCCATTTTTCAGCACATGAGGGGATATTCATGGGGGCCAGTACATTTTAATGGAGGAAGAGCCTGGGAAAAATCACTGTCCCACAGGAAGCTACTGGCAAACTTTCTCACAAGCCCACATTGGCTGAACCAAGACTTGAACACATGTGGACTGAGGTGAGATGTCAAAAATCTGTATATGCAAGTCCCTTGGACCATTTGGCCACCTGGAGTCTTGTGTCACACAGTTGCCAACAGATTTATAGATATCAATTTTTCTATTATGGCTTGACTGACATATGATATATTAATACATGTAGTGTGTGTACAATTTTTATTATTTCTGCAGGTGTATAAGATATGAATAAATTTTAGTACCTTAAATTTTCACTTTTATTAGAAACTGAGTTTTCAGTTCAAAAAAAAGAAGAAAAATCATTACCAGGAATTTCATTTATGGATTAATAGTGTACAAGAAAAACTACAAGACAAATCAGAACCTGTATGGAATGACATCTACAGCATCTATGATACTTGCCTATGTGTATAATTCTGTTCCATTTCAACTCAATTATCAGTCAAATACTGTAGTCAAGAGTAGTGGTTAAATGATATACTGATAATTCAGTATGTTTCACTATACAAATGTATCACCATTCACAAAGTGCAAATTTTTACCAACTGACATTTTAAGCTTAACTATAAATTTTGTAGACTGGTTATGAAACTACTTGTGTTTACTCAAAATCATACATGATATTATGAAAGAACACTATAGCTAGTTAAATGTATGCTCTCAGTAGTGGTCTTAAGTGCAAATGGTGCAATCATGCTGGATCTACAAGCTTTGGGGAAGGGTAGAAGCAAAATTGTTGCATCTATTCTCACTTAAAATCTGCTCTTAAAAATAAAAAATTTCCCTGTTTTATGTTCAAAATAGATATAATTATTTTACAATTATAAAACAAACAAACCTGCATTTTTCTATGAATATATCACAGAATTTCTTCAGTGATGTAGAAATTAGATTTTGGGGGCCCATTGTCCTCATTTCACATTGGACCTGCAAAGTACTAAAATGGTGCAGATGGTCTAGTAATGGCTGATGGTCAGTCATTGCTGAATAGGTCTGAATTAGATCTTATATTCAAAAAGTATGCAAAGAATTTTATTTGGACTATTTTGGCTTTATGCAAGGATATATATAGTAAATGCCTCAACAGCACAAGCTCCACCAACATATATACATCAACACATCCATGAAAGCTGGTCATTACTTATCATTTAACTGTAAACCCTCATCTTTTATCTGACCATACACTTTAACTTTCTAATTTTTCCTCAAATAAGAGAGAAATACAGATGGTAGAACATGTTTTTTATTATAATGAAAACATGCACATTCTGCAAATCACAGTAACAATGTATTCCATGGGTTTTCAAACTGGTGAGTTTGGTAGCAATACATATTTACAATACAATTAATTAAATTGCAATGTATTGCATTAAAATTTCAGCTGGCAATATACATCCCTATCTAGACGTGCTTTTATGATTTCTCTTTCTTTTATTTTAATCTTTAGGGGCCCCGAGTGGCCAAATGGGATCACTGCCATCTCACCTCTGTCTGGTGTGTTCAGTCTATGATTAGATTCGTTGAATGTGGATATGTGAGAAAGCTTGCCAGTAGCTTCTCGTGGGCCGGTGGTTCTTTCCGTTTCGGTGATTTCCGGTTTCTTCCTCCACCATTAATACTGACAGTCATGAATAGCCTATCATGTGCTGAAAAATGGCGTTAAGCCCAACAACAACAACAACAACAACAACAACATTTTAATCTTTTAAAACATTACATTTCTTCTTAATTGTTTCCCGTCTTTATCCAACTGAATTCTAAAGTGTACAAGAAAAAATTTCAAAATACTCTACTGGTGCTGTCGCGAGTTATTATTAATTATTATTAATATGGCGACAATTGGTACATGGTGAGAATTGGTCTATAACCAGTATAATTGTCAGATAATGCCAAACTGTACATGGAACAAAATTCTTGTCTTGGTACATATGCATACCAAATCATAGAAATATCTCAGATGGTTTCAGCCAAATGAACCAGACATGCATTTAATGGAAGGACAATTCTGAAATAATAATGTTGAAGGTGGTGGTCAGCTATATGTATTTCTTAATTCTCAGCAACAAAGTAAAATAGTGCTGTGCACCGGAGCTAATGAATGGCATGCTTTTTAATGAGACTGATTTATAATGCTATATGTGATTCAATTTTTCTGCTAATGTGATTATGATTTTTAACATAGCTTTAACAATTTTTCAGTCATATGGCTATGATGTCTGCAGTGTGGCATTTTACATCGATGTCTAGCACTGAGGCATTATGCAGCAGACATGTAGCATGATGTCCCACCCAGTCACATTATCATGACACCAGGTCAACCAGTCCTAACACTAACCTCTTAATGCTGTGCACCAAGCGAGGAAGCTGTTAGTACCATTTTTGTAAGTCTTTGGTATGACTTGACCAGGGATTGAACCCACAACCTCCCGCATCCTAGGCGACGCTCTAACCGCTAGGCCACTGGATTGGTTAATTTTTCTGCTGAACAATTAAATGGAATTTATGACCAAACCTACTGTACAACTGAAACTATGCTATAACAAAGAGCCTTATAGTGAGGAATACTAACTACATCACTTATTCAATTCAGCATTCAAAGGGCTATTATTCAGTTTTCAAATACATTTCATATATGCCATAAATATTGACTTATAAGTTGAATCAAACTGAACAAAGACCCAGATCTGCCATTGTATAAATAGCCTGCAGATTAGGGTCTGTGTTGTTAGTTCTACTGATTACTCCAAACAAACTGCACAGAGCCGAATCGAATCTGCAGAATCTGCCAGCACATTAAATAATGGCAAATCCTGGTCTATGCAGTTTGCAGTTGGACTCATAAGCAATTACATATGATATGTAAATAATTAGGCACTAATAAACATCCTTGTTTTTTCTGCATTATTTGACAGGATATGGTATCAAATCAAAAGCAACTGACAACACTGATGACATCAAAGGGGGCAGGATGTAGGGTCATGACACACCTTGCAGGTGAGGGGATTTACATCCTTCATATCAATATTCATGCTTTTTCACTCAGTGACTGGAAAATCAAAATGACTTGACACATTTCATCAGAAGACTTTTTTAAAAGCTTTGTCCTGTCAAGATGGAGGTGTCTTGAGAAGGAAACTATTGCTATTATCTGAAAAAGGAAACTATTGCTATTATCTGAAATCATGTTGAAAGCTATATAAAATGTGTGCATTGGTATATAATAAAACAAGAGCCCATAGTGAAGGCAAAGATCATTCAAAGTGCTAATATTGGCCCAATAGCCAAAAGCAAAATCAGATAAGCAAGCAAGCTAGGTTAGTTGGGTATCTCTGAAATTGTTTCAAATTCTATTTAGCACTTTCCTTTATGAAATATGTACTTCTGTTTCCTTTTTCTATGAGAGCCACAATTGATGGCTAATTGACACAAACTGTCGAAGATGTTCCTGCTAAGATTCTCTCAAATTTGGTCTAACATTTTGTTGAATTTTATGTGTTTTTCAATATTCAGGTTGTCATTTCAGTTGTAAAATTAATAAAGACAATACTACAACAGTGAAAAAAGATTCTGTATTGTCTGATCTTTCACAATATGTATTCTGATGATGATGATGATGATGATATTGACCTTTTTGAGGCTGCAGAATCAGTGAATACATTTTCTACTCAAGATTTTCTCATATTTATCACATTTTTGGTGGGACTTGCAGCTCCCAAGAAGGACCTGCTGTTTACACTTGCTTTAGAAACTTCTGGTCTACAGTATTTTGAGGTGTTTCAAACAATGGCAATTTTTAAACAATAGTGGGCATAATAGTACTCACCTTGAAGTCAACATGATTTGTAAAATTTTAAAGCCATTTATGCCTGCTTTCTGAAAAATTTGGTAAAAATTCTGTTCAGATGGGTTTTTTTCAAGTCATTCAACAGTTTGCTAATTTTAGTTAGTGTCCATATTTGATGGTGGATCAGCATTTTCTTAACAATTTCAAAGGCCTCCATAATACAATGCCTTCTGTCAAGTTTGGTCCAAGTCTGTTGATCAATTCTAGAGCATTAGTTATATCCAAATCTGTCCTTTACTGAGTAATTATGGCCGTATCTGATGGCGGATTTGAACAAATGCATCACTTCAGGATACTTTCTTTCAAATTTGGTATAGTTTTATTAATTTGTAAATTAAAATTAAAGGTTTTTAAAATATTTTAGTAATGGTGGCCATTTTTTGAGAAGAGATCAATATAAATTAAACTAATTTGAAGGATCTTCATGTGAAAATGCTTTCTGTCCAATTTGGTAAAATTCTGTTGAGTGGTAATTGATAAGTATTTTTAATTTTTTTTTCTCTATTAACAGCAACATATCTGATAGCAGAGCAGAATCATTTGAGTATATGTGAAAGAGCTTCCTGCCAGAATGATTTCTGTTAACAAAAATTCTGAGTAGCATCTACTGACAGGATGTGGGATTTTTTTTTAAAAAACGTTTTAAGTTTTTTCTGCTTTTTCCATATCCAATAGCAAATGGACATTATCTGAACCAACATTAAAGAAGATCAGGATGATTTGTTAAATTTAAAAATTTAATAAATTCTGAAGAGCCATTCTTGAGAAGAAGTCATTTAAAGTGTTTTGTTTTGGGGTTTTTTTCTTTTATACCAGTGGCAACATTTGATGGCGGATCAGCATCATTCATAGAATATTATGTCAGATGATTTCTGTCAACAAAAATGACATTGTCTTTAAGCAAGTCTATCCAATTCTTATCAATGGTTTCTAAATAAATAAATGTCCTGATGCCAGAAAGTGCCCCATGAAATCTGGTCAAGACTAATCCAAAGACTTCTGAAAAGTCAAAAATAGCAAATGTTAACATGCACATTACAGACTACTTATAATAAAACCACATCAAAAATGCTCAAATGGCCTCTTAGTCAATTTAATATTTTCATCCATCAGAAATTCAGGTCTCACTTCTTTTCTATGTTTATATCATTGCTATGTATAATTAATTTATTTGTCTGTTAGCTTTAAAAAAAAAAATTATTTCATTACATGTTATTGTAATGTAACATTGTTTACTGGGCTTGACATTGTTCAAAACCCAAGTTCATTTCTGCTTGACCTGCTTGATTTTATTTATTTATTTTTTTTCATTTATGTAAACAGCTAATAATAGCTTCATTATTCTCTATGTGTATGAGCTTAGCTGAAATATTATTCAGGTAAACAAAGAAGGAGCAAATATGTTGATCAGGGTCAGGGTTTTGCAGATTCCCAACTTAATTTAACAGGCTATTGTACTGTAAAAGAAACAAGGCTCATTAGATTATTGTAGAAGGTTATTTTTCATTAGGCAATGTTTGTTTTTAGAAAATTCTTATTGTGACCTTGAGGTCAAGCAGAGAACTAAACTATCTTGTGACTGTGAGGATTTTACCAGACATTCTTTATCATCTAGCACTTTAAGTTGTATTATTTTGTGACCAGTTTGGACTGAATTTTATTTTCTTCAAATTATTGAATTCAAATAATTATTTACTCCGGAAAAACAAAAGTGCTCTGCTTAAATTCTTGGATAAAGACCTTCATTGGAATGTATACTGAATTCAAACATAAAATAATATTTCTGTGATTCAACAAGAGACTTTTGACACATCAGCAATTTGCAGATCATAACAGACACATAATCGCCTTTAATTTTGGATCTCTTTTGGACTTTAATTTTAATTTTATTCAGGACTTTTTACTACTAGGACTTGTGTCTTTAATTCTTGGATTTTTTTAACTTAATTCACAATACAATAAGTTCTTTTTTTTCTCATTTTTCACTTTGTATTCAAGGGAAATAAATTATTTGTTAAATTTTACAAAGCTTGTCATCTTCACTCTTGACTGTTACTTATTTTAACAGTAGTCTGTAATGTGCATGTTAACATAACATGTTTTAATCCATATATAAGCATGAAACTGAACATTTTTGCAAAAATTAATGTATAATTAAACAAAACCTCTTTCTAAAATGCCTAAATTCATATGCAGTTCTAAGTTACTCATCTTGTTCTGTCCCTATACCGGACAGATAAAAATTCTAAGATCCTTATGCTATCTTCAAAGTACATGTACAAAAATTAATATTTTCAAGACAAATATCTCAATAATCAAATTACACCACACAAGCAAAGTTTGTCATATTAAAGTCAAGCACACAGTGGGACATTCAAAAATGGAAATGATCACAAAATCGCTATGCTATCTCCATAAATTGTTACAATAAATAATACAAATAAGAAACAAAAATAAGAACTTTAAATGCACTTGTACTGTGGACAGAATGCAGAGATTGCCTATATACCATATACACTCACTTATAAGACAAGCACAACTACAAACTACAAAGACCCAGTTTTGTTATGAGTAACCAGTAGAACAAGCAACAAAGACCCTGATCTACAGTGCAATATGCTACCGTAGATCAGGATCTTTTGGTATGCAGCATGATTCCACTTATATGTGGATATATACAGTGCTAGCTTTATTCAATGTTATTTATTTACAGACATTGAGATAAATAAAGTTCTGTAAAAAGTCAAAACTCTAGATTAATCTTTACTGTGCTGATATAAAAAGGAAACAATATAGCACAAAATGGGTGTGTGTTACAATATACAATGAGGAAACCAAATACATAATACATATTACACTAACAACAGTAAAACATTAATTAGACTGAACTGATCTGAATTGTTGAACTCCATTTAAATGTTAATTCTTAATAATGAGGAAAAACTAATGAATTGTGCTCATGAAATTACATTAGTGAACTTATTCAATGAATTCAGAAAATAAGTTCAAACACACTATATGTGTATATTAAATAAATATAAAACTATATCTTCAGTGTATTTGGTTAATAATGCAAAATCAACAGCTTAATTAAAGAGAGGGGAAAAGAAATCAAAGTATACCTTGAATTTCTTTTTTACATGGTCTTTTCTTTTTAAATTATCATCCTGTCTACATGGGATGGGGTCAGGGAAAGTTGAAAGGTGCATCCTATTAGTTGGGGTGGGTTAAAGGCACAGGGGAAAAAACAACTTACCATCAAGTGGAGGAAGAGGAAATGAAGCATTTACAGGTGAGAAAAGATCAAAGGTTCTAACCTACACTTCTGCAACACTACCTGAGGCAGAAGGGCCACTGCAAAGAAGGTACAATACATATACGGGCTTTCTTGTTAGACTCCTAGCAGATTCTTATATATTTTAAATTCTAACATTTTTGCATGGATGAGTTTCTCTTTTTCAAATGCATCCACATGCAAATTTTCAATAGTGTACATAAAACTGGGTCCAAATAGCTCAAAAAATACACAAAAAAAACAACCTCTAGTGCAAAAACTTTATCACATTGACCCAGTTTTTTATGAGTTACCCCCCCCTTGAGATGACTCTACATGCCAAGTTTTATGTGTAGGTCAATTAGGATCCAAAATATTGAGGGTATCACATTCACACTGAATGTGGCATCACTAAAAAAACAGTTGCATTTTGATTTTTTTTTATGTAGCTTTAACAATTTTAGTCACATCACTAAGATGTCTGCATCGGGGCATTTGATTCTCGAACTGGAGCATCATAACACTTGGCATCATGTTCCACCAAAAAATATCCTGACACAAGAACAAACAATCTAAATACTAACCTCTTAATGCTGAGAACTAAGTGAGGCAGCTGCAAGAGACCATGTTTGTTAAGTCTCTGGTATGACTCAGCTGGGATTGAATGATAACCTCCAACAAGCAAGGTAGACACTAACCACTTATGTCACTGAGGCAGTTGTCCATCAATTATACACAAGGGTACAATTTATAAAGTTTAACAACAATTGGTCCATTTACAACACACAAGGATACTATGTGTCAAGTCTGAGTAAAATTGGTCCATTTATCAAACAGAAGCATATCATGACTCAAGTTTGATAAAAATTGGTCCATTAATAATTCAAAAGGTTAATGTTTCAAGTTTTATTAAAAGTAGTCCATTAATAATACACAAGTGCACTATGTCTCAAGTTTGAGAAAAATTGGTCCATTAATGATACACAATGGTACTATGCCTCAAGTCTGAGGAAAATTGGTCCGTTAATGATACATAAGGGTATCATGGCTTAAGTTTGATGAAAATTGGTCCATTAATGATAGAAAAGGGTACTATGTCTCAAGTTTGAGGAAAGTTGGTCTATTAATGATATACAATGGTACTATGTCTCAAGTTTGACAAAAAAATGGTCCTTTAATAATATACAATTGTACTATGTCTCAAGTTTCATAAAAATTGGTCATTAATATACACAAGGGTATTATTTAAAGTATGAGAAAAATTGGTTCATTAAATGATATGCAAGCTTATAATCTTACAGCTTGAACATTCAATGACATTTTGTAACAGTCATCCCTCAGACATGGTTATTTTCACTGAAATAGAAGTTCTTATGGTACCTAGAAGCTCTTATGGTAACTAGAAGCCTTCTTCAGTGACCAATGTCACAGCTTTTTGCTTATTTTGTTTCACTACAGAGTTATAAAACAAATTAAGCAAAACACTAAACTACAAAATATTTTTCTCTACCAGGAAACACTTAAAAACAGAACTAAATTTGTCAGTGAGTGCCTTCCCAAATACCACCCGCTCTATAAGTAATAACCTGACAGAGCTCATTTTTATATTTATAATGTAACATAAACTCACCATATTTTAAAATGCATATCATGTTTTGTGAAGATACTGGAATAGACTTACTCCATATATCACTTATAATTCGAGTCCTACTGCTAACAGCAGAGCATAATGTACTAGCAGATTAGGGTCGGTGTTGTTTGTTCTCATTATTACTCCAAAGCAAACTGCAATGATCCCCATATTTTTTGATATTATATGTGATGGTGAATGGGGGAAGGTCCATCATGCAGTTTGAGATTGGTCTCAAGTAGGGTTTGGGAAAGCAACATATGGTCATTGGTATTTACATTCATGGATAGAGGAAGGAGCCCTGTTGTTTACAACAAAGGGTTATTCTCATTGCACCACTAAATCCACAAAAGATTTTCAAACTGCTAAAGAGTAATGAAGTATAAATTTTATTTTCAAACATGGGAATATAACTCTGAAAGTACTAACCCAACAAAGTTGAATTTTACATTATCACAATCTTGCCATAATACCAATGTATGCCAAGTTTTAAGAAACAATCTCAAATGGATCAAGAGATATTGAGCATGACAGATGGACAATTTGTAAAAATAATGTTGACAATTCCTACTTGCAAAAATAATGGGGACATCTCCTCCTTGGTATATTGATCAATAGACTCAATTTTTCTTTTACAAGACTTAATGTACAGTCTTGATACAAAAGTATACAAGTTTCATGTATTTATCTGAAAAGGGTTTAGGAGGCATTAAGCCAATTAAAGTGTTACAGATGAACAGACAGACAAGGTGACTCCAATATACCACCCAAACTTCGTCTACTAATTTCAATAGTCTTTGATGTGATGATATAGTAAAAAAAACTCATTAAAATCATTCAACCATGATTACTGTGAATACATGCTATTTTATTGGTTAAACAGTGATTGGAACAAATACCATTTATTCCTCTATGCTACAGTTTAGCAACATCAGTCAAGAAATGTATAATTTTAAGTGATTATCCAGGGCATTATTTCCCTTATGTATATAACCTGTCCCCAGACACAACCTAGGTAACACCTAAACCTGGTTAATGCACACAGTGTGAAGGGTGTGCAAAGGTGTAATTGGTGCTAGGTTGCCAATTAAAAAATAAAACAGTTGTCATCTGCAAATTAGCCATAGCAAACTGGTGTGAATTAAACACTACCAGTTAGAACAATAATTGTTCTAGCAAAGCAACAACAACAACAATAATAATAATAATAATAATAATAATAATAATACAGCCTCTTGACTTTTGCATAGGATACCTAAGTAAACAGGTGATTTAACCAATAAAATCTACAACAACAACAACAACAACAACAACAATAATAATAATAATAATAATAATAATAATAATAATAATAATAATAATAATAATAGCAACAAAAATATTGTCATCATCATCACCTTCACTGGCTTGTTTATTATTTTTTAACTTGTCACATATATTTATAAAGTCATTAATGCAGAATAATTTGTTTTTTAAACCTAATTTATTAGAACTTTCAAATAATTGGTTAAGTCTCTTAATCACATATTTATAATCATTACCTGATATCCATTTCTCTTTCAATACTGATGTTATCACTGACTTTGATTTCTGTTTCAGGAAATGATTACATGAAAATGATCAACTGAAACAGTCTAATAAAAGACAAAGTTTGATAAAAATAATTCCTATTTCAAATAATTTCTTTTGGCTACATATTTCTTCAATGTCTTTTTCCATCAACTATATTTATCACTGGTTTCAAAATGGGTTATATACAATAAACCATTCAACTCAGAAATAATAAAACATTTTATTTAATTTTAATTATTTTATTGCACCCATTTCTCTTATTTCAGCATACCAGCTACCTTTGAACTAGGCATAAGTGCAATTCACATATGCAAACAAGCCTTAGAAATATGATACCAGTAATTACAGTCTTTAGGATAGAACTGCCATAAGAATGAAGCTCAGGATAAATGGTTAATTTGTCTAAGAGAAATGGGGATAATGATCATATAATAAAAGTTGAATTAAAGAGATTCATTTTTTATAAATATAAAAAAAACTATTGCAGCACAATGGGTACCATAAGAAGAAAGCCATAAGAATTAAAAAGATTCACTTATTGGTATAAACAAGAAAATGCTAGCATCTAATGGGCACTATTACAAGGCAGTTATTTTGAAGTCCATAAAACATGAGGCAAATTCATCAACTTGCTAACATTCATAAGCTGATCATAATATTCACATTCAGCTGCAATGTTTATGTCACAATCAGTAAACCATAACATAATTTAAATTCACAATCAAACTACAATGAAGTAAACCATAACATAATTTAAATTCACAATCAAACTACAATGAAGTAAACCATAACATAATTTAAATTCACAATCAAACTACAATGAAGTAAACCATAACATAATTTAAATTCACAATCAAACTACAATGAAGTAAACCATAACATAATTTAAATTCACAATCAAACTACAATGAAGTAAACCATAACATAATTTAAATTCACAATCAAACTACAATGAAGTAAACCATAACATAATTTAAATTCACAATCAAACTACAATGAAGTAAACCATAACATAATTTAAATTCACAATCAAACTACAATGAAGTAAACCATAACATAATTTAAATTCACAATCAAACTACAATGAAGTAAACCATAACATAATTTAAATTCACAATCAAACTACAATGAAGTAAACCATAACATAATTTAAATTCACAATCAAACTACAATGAAGTAAACCATAACATAATTTAAATTCACAATCAAACTACAATGAAGTAAACCATAACATAATTTAAATTCACAATCAAACTACAATGAAGTAAACCATAACATAATTTAAATTCACAATCAAACTACAATGAAGTAAACCATAACATAATTTAAATTCACAATCAAACTACAATGAAGTAAACCATAACATAATTTAAATTCACAATCAAACTACAATGAAGTAAACCATAACATAATTTAAATTCACAATCAAACTACAATGAAGTAAACCATAACATAATTTAAATTCACAATCAAACTACAATGAAGTAAACCATAACATAATTTAAATTCTCTCTCTCTCTCTCTCTCTCTCTCTCTCTCTCTCTCTCTCTCTCTCTCTCTCTCTCTCTCTCTCTCTCTCTCTCTCTCTCTCTCTCTCTCTCTCTCTCTCTCTCTCTCTCTCTCTCTCTCTCTCTCTCTCTCTCTCTCTCTCTCTCTCTCTCTCTCTCTCTCTCTCTCTCTCTCTCTCTCTCTCTCTCTCTCTCTCTCTCTCTCTCTCTCTCTCTCTCTCTCTCTCTCTCTCTCTCTCTCTCTCTCTCTCTCTCTCCCTCTCTCTCTCTCTCTCTCTCTCTCTCTCTCTCTCTCTCTCTCTCTCTCTCTCTCTCTCTCTCTCTCTCTCTCTCTCTCTCTCTCTCTCTCTCTCTCTCTCTCTCTCTCTCTCTCTCTCTCTCTCTCTCTCTCTCTCTCCCTTGTACAGTATGTAAGAAATGATTTGGGTCCTAATCCAATATTTTGTACAGTATTACAACAAAACTATTGCTCTTATCAAGCCAGATATTTCATATATTTAAAAAACAAATGTAAAAGAATACATTTAAAGTTCATGGAAAAAGTGAAACACTGATATTTTTGAGCAAATAAGCCATCATTTTAACTTTAATTAGAATGTCAGACTGTATCTAAACTAAATTGATGCAAGAATTTGGCCCAAAGATTTTAACATAATATAACCAAACCTGTTCTAAAACTCCTGAACTGCAATGAAAGCTATATAAACCAAAAAAAAAAAATTTTAAAGTTTGAATTGATACAATTAGCAAATACATTATCTGTTGTAAAACCATTACTACATTTTATTAATCGGAGATAAACATTACTAATGAAGCATTCATGGTTAATGATTCTTTTACCAAAACAAAATGTTGGTGTCTCTTTTGATAAATATGGTATGTTCTTTGTGAAAATTAAATGGTTTTTAATTCAGGAAGTGGGCTGACACTGTATGCCTCTTCATTTGCTGCAAGGCTTAACTCCTGGACATATAATATTACAGAAACCAACCTTACAACACCTCACAATTAGCTATGTCTATAGGAAGAGGAAATGCTTTCTTTGAATTTTGAAAAGATGTTTTCTCTACTGTCTAAAACAGGAAGTCCAGATAAGATTTAGTGGCCATAACATGGCAGGGGTCAAACTCCACCACCTCTGTTCTCATGTCCTACAATGTTACAGGTCATAATCCAGTTGACCAGTCAGATATATGCATCATCTCCTTAACATCCTAAGACACCAAGTGGCTTTTCTTTAACTCTTTCCCTCTCCACCTTCATTTAACCTATTGAACTGGGTTTTTTGTAACTAATCAAATACCTCAGGGCAAGAATTTCCTTTACAGAAAAGCAAACTTGTGAAGAGTGTCGAAAAAAATTAAACACAAGTCCAAAACACTTCATTTTACTGTAGGCTAGAAACATCTTATCCTGAAAATATACCAAGTCAATAATACTTTGTTCTGTGCAAAAAGTGATCTCATGAATGAATCATGAGGGAAATGTACTTTTTATAAAAAGCACCTCTACATAAAATTACAAAATGGTGGGCCATAATTTACAATTTATGAATTCAATATAAATGATATTATCCAAGCAAACAAACTTGATAATCAATTTAATGTTAATTTTAAAAATTACACAAGAAACTCTTTTTTCTTCATATTATGACACTAAAATTCTACAAAAACAACAGAATTTCTGGTTGTATATTAATCATTTGAGGAAACTGCCCTTTAAAAAGTATCAATCTGGACACTACCCATTAAAAAGTTTATCAATTTGGGCACTAACCATTAAAAAGTGTATCAAACTGGGCAATGCCCATTAAAAAGTATATCATTCTGGGCAATGCCCATTAAAAAGTATATCATTCTGGGCAATGCCCATTAAAAAGTATATCATTCTGGGCAATGACCATTAAAAGGCATATCATTCTGGATACTAACCATTAAAAAATTTATCAATTTGGGCATTAAAAAGTGTTTCAATCTGGGCAATGCCCATTAAAAAGTATATCATTCTGGGCAATGCCCATTAAAAAGTGTATCAATCTCCAATTGGCAAAATATATAATACTTGTTAACAAAATCAGTATCTTGATTTAAAAAAAGACTATATCCAAAATGTATGGTATAGTTTTCAAGGTAAGATCTGGATCACATTATGACAAGTTAGAAATAAGGCTGTCATACATGATACAGCCCTATGCAAGTCACGATGAAGTAACTTATCAATATGCTAATGGATGCATCTCATCATGTTTCTTGCTTATTTCTAACCAATACTGCCCATAAACATGTAATTCAAATGAAAAAAGTATTGATTCTCCCATTTTCATGTACGCATATAAACAATAGTCCCTTGGTAGAACTGAATTCAAGAACCAAATTCTTTGTATTTAAATATGAAAGCAGAAACCATGATATTCTTTGGCATTGAAAAGATTTTCTTCAACTGCTGTACCAGACAGCGTGTGGGGGTGAGATGGGGTGGAGTTGAAAAGCATAACAGTATATGCCCATTGATCAGTGGATGGACAAAGGTAACAGTATATCAACATTCCAACAAGGGTAACACTGTCTGCTATTCTACTTTTTAGTAATAAAACAGAACTTGTATCTGCTGACCAATCTTTCACCAATTCACTTGATGTGTCAATCCACAAAACATGTTACTAAAGCTCTTAATTTGTATCTGATGATCATGTGCAGTCTGTGGCCTATGGTCACACTTTATCCAGTTAGATTTACATCATAAATCGTGGTTTTAAATTTGCTGTCCAGGAGGAAGTTGCACAAGCCAGATTTAATATCAGTCTGGGTGTGTTTACATGTAAATGCTTATTTTACCAGAAAGATGAGGTCTAGCAGGATATTAGATATGCTTGGCTGATTGAGTTACCCTTCTTAAATGAAGACATTATTATTAACTATGATGATCTATGTAATGAGCAAAATCAATGCATGCTAATTAGTTGATCTGGAATAATATTTTCTTCAGTTAATATCACTCTGGAAGCCACATTTACATCCTTTTTGATCAGACTTTGAGGAATATATCCTTATATAAGTATGATAATCAGCAAGATAGATATTAACGAGGTGGTATTGAATCGGATTGGCTGGATTTTTGTCGGCACTTAAGATTGTAGTTTAACTTGACAAATACATGTGGACTTGAATCATGAAAATCCAGGATAAATACATTCATGATTGAAATCTATGCATATTAATGAGGTGATCTTTTATCGGATTGTTTAAGTGCATTAACACTTGAGTGACTTTATTTCAGTGCATGCTTACTAGTGTCAAGCATATACTATGCTGCATAGGCTTTAAGAAGGCAAAAACTGTCACAACACATGATTTATTAAATCCTGAATTTGTTAGCTCCATTAATAAATACTTTGTTTCATATCCAATCCATGCCATACTGGGATATTGTTGACAATATCTGCAAAATGTCTTTCCTTCACAGTTGGTGAATTCAATCCATGGATAATGATCAGCCTATTTGGTTGAAATTTCTTTGTATCTTGTCTATATATTTGATAATTTTTTTGCTGCCATATGGTCTGGTTTATGTCTCTTTGAAGAAATACATATCACAGACTGCGTGTCAGCCTTACATTTTATCCCTCTGATCTTACAAGATTATTTTTCTTTTCTACTTTTATTTTCCTTATAAAAATCTTGTTACTCTCTTTACAAACAAAAATGGTAAATTCATTTTATCCAAAAATAGAAAACTTCATTTCATTTGACAACTACTTCTCCATTTATTTTATCCAAAAATAGAAAACTTCACTTCATTTGACAACTACTTCTACTAAATTTTTCATAATAAACATTTTACTAAAGATTTCATAATATTCATTTTGTTATTTAAACACCACCCACTCCTTAATTAACATAATCAATTCGCTTTAAATGCAAAATTGCACACTTAAGTTGACCCTCTGTATAATCAGTTAAAAACAATTAAAGATTCATTACTATCATTTAATCAGTTAATAAAGGAAACAAACATTAATGTCAGTAAAATGCACAGACTTGGTGGATTGGGATAAGTAAATGCTGCTATCATATCAAATTTGATTTGTTTGAAATATTTTGATTTGCTGACAATTTGGTTGCTTTGCATAATGTGCAATCAAGAGTAATAGTACTCATGCTCATGGGACAGTTATCAATGAGATCTTCTTGAAGTATTACAGGATGTGAATGACTAAAGAGAGGTTAGCTTCCAGCATTCAGAATGTCCAGTGACAGAGCTGCCAACCATCCAGATTCACAATTAGTGAAAAGATTGACCAAAATTAGTGAATTTGGAACAAAGTAAAAAATTATACCATGAAACTAGCTCAATCCACTTTGATGGTGCATTATATGAAAATCCCTCCAAAGACCTAAAACACATTATTTACATTAATTAAATGTACAAATTTATTTGTAACCTAATTTGCTGTATAAACAAATTATCAAGCAATTTGTCATGATTTGATACTGTGGCAGACTTGAACTTCCTCAATTGGTCTATGGTAAATTTGTTTTCAAAACTATTCAGGCTTCTTGCCTGATAGTTGATCTTGATTATGAATATGGTGGTAATTTCAGCACATATGGAAGCCCTAAAGAGTGTCTTATTTTTCCTCATGATAGAAAATACTCTTTCACTGTCAATGTTGATAATCTTCAACTACAGGACTTGAGTAGGTGGCTTCAAGTATTCCAAGGCTGGAATCTGCTGGTGCTCTTGATTCTTCCAATATCTAAGTGCTTTCACTAGCACTGTGCTTTTTCACATTGTTCCCACCACATGCCCACAGAGGATCCTATCGTTGCTTAATGTTTATCTGTCATTCATATACTATATAATGATAATATTATATAGTACATGTATGACATGCAAGTTGTAAGCAACGACATGAGAAACTATGCACATTCCCAATTCTAAAACTTGTGGATTACTGTGTGCAAAAAATGCATAATGTACTTTGATATTTGATGGCTGAATGCAACTCCAATCTGTACTTTACTTTTTGTGGCATACATTTCTTTTTCCTTGATGTGAAAACATTTTAACTATAGTGTAGCTTAATTACAAAATAGTATTAATGCAGAAGGTGAGACGTCCACTGGTTAATGATTAGTGGTACAGAAAAATATGAACTCAAGCAAATTACGATATATGCTAATATTTCAATATCTCAAAATTTCATCCACTAAAACACTGTCTTCATTTATTGTTTATTTTAAATTAAAATACAGTTTTTATGAGTATGTTGTTGTTGTTGTTGTTGTTGTTGTGGGGCTTAATGCCATTGTTCAGCACACAATAGGCTATACATGGTGGCCAGTATTAATGATGGAGGAAGAAACCTGGAAATCCGAGGAAAGAACCACCGACCCACAAGAAGCTACTGGGAAGCTTTTTCACATATCCACAATTGCTAAATCTTAGACTTAAACTCAGGCAGACAGAGGTGAGATGGCAGTGATCTGTGAAGGAGAGAGATTTAGACCACTTGGGAACCCTCTATGAGTATGTACATGTGTCATTTACAAAACAATTCCAGCTGGGTCATAGTTTTCTTAGCAGTATTTGTATAACTTCTGTTCTAAATAAAGATTAAATACTTTAAAATGCTTGCTACATGGCAAAATGTAACAACTGGATAAAGTATTGCTAACATTGCTACTAGCAGTACGGTACCATTATTGGCATCAGTGACTACTACTGCTGATTTCAAAACTGACACAACGGGATAAAACTATTTTATTCCTGATTAAAGCCATTAATAATTTGGGAATTCATGATTTTTTGCATGTGGCATGAATCCATGAATCACTATCTTGAGTCGTGCAATTCACGACAAAATCATGTGAGTTTACAGGTCTGCCAGGGGGTATGAATAACCATATAAAGGTAGATAAAGTGATTAAGTATGAAAATGAGCACTTGCCTGAGTTGTTTTGAAATAGGAAAAAAAAAAGTACTCATCCAATTCAAATGGTCTGGAAAATTTTACTTGTCCAACTTTAAAAAAATGGAATGTAAGGATTTAATCGACCCTGCAGTGCCAGAACAGGAAATACAGGAATGGAATTATAAACAAAATGCTGTGAATTAAAAATGTTTGATGCCTTGACAATTTTAATGTATTTCAAGGTTGCTGTCAAATATGAAATATAAAGAGTCCCTAGAAAGGATTGACATTATCTGAAACAAATATGCAGGAATTCAATTTTTTTAAAAAATTTAACTGCTGAGTATTGAAACCACCTCTGATCTTAACTTAAGCAATATAATTTTCAAATTAACTCTTGTGGCAGTCATCATGGCTGTCAGACTGGCATCATTTCCATTGAAGATGAACTAGACCGCATTTGATGACTTCTGGTGAATATCCCATATTGATATGACCATTCATTCAGGATAATTAGTGACAAGATTTTCAATATATTCATTGTATGAGTCACAAAACACATCAGATCAGTATCATTTTTATTCAGGTCTAATTAGATATCGTAATCAGGCTTCTGGTCAAAACACCATGTTGACATGACTTTCCATTAAGGAGGAGTAGCCATAACAATATCTTCAAGATGGCTTCAACAGTGGCCATATTGGATATCAGATCTTTACCATTTTCATTAAGTAAGCACAGTCAAACGAATTCTTTTTATGAAAGCCCAATATTGAAATAACTTTTGATCTAGGAGGAGTTGCAAAAAAGCATTCTGAGATGTGGTGACTATAATGGACATCAAATTATCACAATTCAATTTTTACAACCAACTAGATACCATAAGAAATCTTCCAGTGAAAAATTCATCTTAATATGACTTGCCACTGGGGGTGGGGGGTAACAATATATTTTCAAGCAATAACAAGATTTTCAAGATGGTCACTGTGGTGGCCATACTGAACTTCCAAACAGCACCCTTTTATCAAAAACACTAACCATTTTAAGGCATCTTCTCACTAAAATCTATGAGACTTTCTGTTCAGAAGAATTTGAATGGGACCCAGAGTAGCCAAGTGGTCACCAATATGGATCACTGCCATCTCAACTCTGCAAGGGTTCGAGTCTCGGGTTCAGCCAATGTGGGTGTGTGAGAAAGCTTGCCAGTACTTTATCATGGCGTCAGTGATTCTTTTTTGGATTTTCCCAGGTTCTATCTCCACTATGTATACTGGTTGCCATGTATATCCTATCTTGTTCTCAAAAATGGTGTTAAACCCTACAACAGAATGGCCAAGTACTCACCATTACAGATCACTGCCATCTCACCTCTGCATGGGTTCAAGTCTTGGCTTCAGCCAAAGTGGGTGAGAAAGCTTGCCAGTACCTTCTCATGGGTCAGTGGTTCTTTTGGGGTTTTTTTTTCAGGTTCTACCTCCACCATTTTTACTGGCTTTCAAAAATGGTGTTAAACCCTACAACAACAACAACAACAAGAACTGAAAACAAGATTTTCAAGATGGCTACTATGACAACCATTATCAACATTAGATCAGCACCATTTTCATCCAGGACCAACTAAAAATCTTAAAAAGTCTTTTAACAAAAAATGATGTTGATATGAACATCCATTCAGAAGGAGTAAAGACAACAAGATTTTCAAAATGGCAAATGTGACAGCCATGTTATATATCCAAAAGGAACCATTTTCATTCAAACCAAGTAGACATCATAGAAGGTTTTCTTGCAAAATCCTTTGTCAATATGACTTTCCATTCCAGAGGAGTTGTTATAACGACTGCCATGGTGGCCAAACTGGACACTAATATAGGCATCATTTTTTACTAAGGACCATCATAAGAAATCTTGTAGTGAAAATCCCATAATGATAAGACCATCCATTCAAAAGGAGTAGTGATTTTCAAGATGACTGATATGGTAGCCATGCTGGATATCTGAGCAACAACTATTTCCATCTAAGACCAACAAGACCTTAGGAGGAATATGTGTATGTAATGCATCAATGCAATCCTCCAGACAGAGTAACAATAACAATCTTCCACTAACTGATGGATGGACGACAAAATAATCAGCCAGCTTATAAACTCTCCTGGTCTATGACCAGTAGAGCTAAAACTTGACTGATTCTTTAGTGGAAACAATAGCAAACCTTACCAAGCTCCAAAATCATGTAGCAATGAATAAGTCACTTTCAAAATAGCATGAAAATTCATGCAGTGAAATGAATGAATTAATCAGAATTATTTAAATACATAGCACTCACTCAATTTTCGGAATGGTTAGTGCAAAACTTAATTGTCGTACATATAGTAATGTGAGAGAACTGCTCTCCATTTACATCATAACTGATTTTACCTACCACTTACCAGCAAGTGTGTAGTCCATATCAAAACCAAAGAACTTGACCTTCTCCAGCATCAAACTTCGGTTCACAAAGACTCTGCAAATAGGAGATATTTCTGCTTTAGTGTTCGGAGAGCTGAACTTACGACCATAGGACATATTGATGTGAAATCCTTGATTGGTGCCACAAAGAAACACAAGGTATCAGTCTAAAGTTCTAGAAACAAAGGGCACTGATACATGCAATGACAGGCATAACCTGCTTTTAATATCAAGCAAGACATCAATGGCAATTTCTTTTTACTTTAGCAACAAGTCAATTTTTGTCCTTAAATGTCAAATTTATATGTTGTAAGGGTTACAAAAGGAGAATTTACAAGTGATGGCTGAGGAATGACAAGTCACGTGCTGAAGATATCATATCACTGGACGAGTTGCATTTGAAACAGATTCAGTATTATGTACAACTGAGGCACAATAATTTGATGTTCCAAGTCACTTGTTTTGCAGGACAAGTACCCAATCAAACAATTTTCGAGTGCTGCATCAAAAATAGTTTCTTGTCTATACAATAAAGCTTCTTCTTTTCATGTACATATGAACCATTATTAATATCTCTGTATCGCAGTCAACATATGTTCTCAATATTGTCAGCTTTATATGGAACTGTGACAAATATACCACACAAATGTTTTGCTATCCATGGTTTTATTTGATATGAATGCAGCTTGGAAGTTTATTTACCATGCAGGTTATATACAACCAGTAGTTAAACTTAACAACAATAGCAGACTGTCTTTGATATATGAAGTGTCAGTACACTTTCTTTCATATCTACTGCAAGATAAATTATTAAAAATGCTAACTTCATAATATATTTGGAAATCAAATTCACAGTAAAAATCAGAAAATACCAACTTCACTGTGAACTGTCACAAACTGTGAATAATGATATCCAGAATGACAATGTTCACACAATACAACACTTATCTGCATGTTCTCAATATCAACTGTATTATTTGTCAGCTATAATATTTAAGACATAAATGTCTCCATAGCAACACTCATCCTTACCATGAAATGCCACAAAAGTACAGCATCCAATGAAGTGCAGCCATAATTTCAATTTACAGCGACCCAGTTGCCATTGTAAATGTCAAGTGTAATAGCAATGGTAATTATAATTTTGTCACAGTACTATTTAAAATCTTCTCCCCATATGCAATCCAACAGAAACACCAAAAGTACCAGATATACAATATTCCTGTAACTTTACTGCAACTGAATTAAGCATACACTTAAATATTGGATTAGGCATACACTGAAATACTGTGACAGTCTCCAATAGTATTAGACATAATCAATTTTTTTCCAACATGAAGAAAGTATCTGATTATACTAATGATTCTTAAACTGACTAGCATAGATTCCATTATTGTCCACTTTACTGTCTGACATCCTTCTGGACAAATCAATCAATTTCAACTCTTGCCTTCATAGGCATAATGTCAAGAATGTTTGACATCCAAATATGTCCATCACAAAAAAGACTCCCTAGGAAAACAAACATCAGTTTTGTCAATATTCCTAAACTGTAAGGGAATGGCTGTGTGTTCCAGTCATCTGATTGGTTCCTGTCATAAATGAAATAGTCAGAAAATAACTGTGTTTTATACATTTGACTTGTTCATGTTATAACCAAACAGTCAGGGAATATCTACATGTTTCATACATCTGACTTGTTCATGTCATACATTCAACTATTTAATGCCATAACCAAACATACAAAATTTAGTCCATGGAGTTTATCTAGGAACACACATCAAAACTTTAAAAAAAATTCCTTTGTTTATCATTCGGCTGCAATTTATGAAAACCAATTACATCTATACACATAAGGTCTTTCTACATCTTGATACTGGCTGGTCACTGGGTATGCATCACCATCTTGAGGCATTTTTTCAAAGAATGCAGAAATGTTTGTTTACATCAGGCTCAATTATCAGATCATCCAAAACAGAAAAAAGAAGTAAAAACTGTGTCTTCAAGTAAATTTTATCAATGACTTCATGTCAATGGAATGTTATGAACACTGTCATAATGTCTACTGCTCATGCAAGGAAAGATAAACAGCTCCCATTTAGATGTATCTTAATCAGACTGTAAGCATCCATACATGTCAACATCCACAAGTGGTGGTGGTGGTGGTGGATGAGTGTCTGTGTGTCTTAAGGGGGTTCCTGATAGACTGGTACCTCACTTCAACCTTACAAAATTACATACCATAATCAATATAATAAGAAATATGGGGTAATGTTTTAAAACTGGTCAACTTTAGAATCATGACAATTGTTTAACTCCAAAAAAACTGCTGAATATTAATACACAGATGTAATTAAATCTTCTATTTGATATATTCCATTGAAAACATAGTCCAAGCTTCCATTTAATATTCAATTTACAGACAACATTGACCTCAATTCTCAGTAAGTAACTTCCCAGCATCAACACAGTTCCTAAATCTTCAGCAAGATTGACCACGAAATTTGAAAGTCAAAAAGGTCAAACTTTAATTCTGTTGCATCAAGGCTGCTGCCGGTAATGGAGGACAAAATTTCTCATGGTCTAACAGAGTCATTATAAACACAGCTATAGTCGAGTCCAATGCTGCAAAGCATGTCTACAGATGCAGTCAATATTCAGCAAGGTGTTAATAATTGGCCAAATCAATGAGGTTCCCTGACAGAGCAAGTCAATTTTCATTTAATCCCAATAGCAGCCATCAACTCAATTCAAAGCATTAAGATAAAATAATGTGATGAATATTAAGCTGTAAAAATTCAGCAAGAGGAAAAAGTATGTTGAATTAATGCTGGAAAAGATAGAACATAAAGGAAAAAAAAAACAAATAATGCAATGATGTTTATGTTTTCATTTTGTTTATCCAGTTTTAGGGATATTAAAAAAAAATATTTATTTTTCTTGCTGTTTGGGAAAATTGTATTTACTTTTCTTGCTGTCTTGGAAATTTGTCTGCAAATGAAAATTATCATTTTTTCTAAATATTTTGTCGAGAAAACTGTCTCTACTGTGTATGCATGATCCTGGAGTGGAGTGGTCTTAAAACACTTGGATGTTTTTAAATTCTTACATGTAAACAAAGAACACACACATGATAAAGTTTTGGTGTTTTCTTTCACAAATTTACCGCTCCAGTGGCCTAGTGGTTAGAGTGTCTGCCTTGGATGCGGGAGTACATGGGTTCAATCCCCATCTGAGTCACACCAAAGACTTACAAAAATGGTACTAACAGCTGCCTCACTTGATGCCCAGCATTAGGACGTTACATGTTGTATAGGTTGCAGCATGATGCCACAGTGCTAGACATTACTATAACTGCCACACTGTGGACATCGTAGCAATATGACCTAAAAATTGTTAATGTTATGTTAAAAATCTAAATCACACACACACACACACATAAAGCATACTGGTTGCTATTCAGAGTTTCTTTTTTCTTTTTGTTTGTGCAGATGCTACTGGAAATAAATGTGCACAAAAAGTTTAATGGTATTAGATGCCAACTGGGTTATCATTTTCAAAACAAAGTTTTTATGAATGTGCCATGCAAGTCAAAACAAAAGCTATTAAAAATAGAAACCAATGGGCCACAGTCTTGAAAACTGAATGACCACTAACACAGCAAAGGGTGTATAGCTTGATTAATAATGTAATATGTATTTCATGTAAAATTATTTTCACCCTTTCTGCATAGTTCATGACTAGAAACTGTTTTTTACGAAAAGGGGGCAAAAAGATGTTGATCCCTCAGAAAACAAAAAGCTGTAGATGTGGTTACCTGCCAGCCCCTGGCACTCTCAATCAGTACAAAGATTAAAAAAGCTATGAGGAAATAATACATTAGTTACTATGTAATACTTTGATTTATCAGAGGAGAATTCAATAAACAGCTATAAATCCTTAAATATTTACACAACAGTCCTATTGGTCGTCAGGCAGGAAAAGGGAGACTTTTCTAAATTGGTTGTGACATACTATCCACACTTTAGTTGTTAGGAGGGCACACATGCTGATGAAGACCTAAGAAAAACCTCAGACAAGAAACACACATCTATTAATTTCATTGGCTTTTAGAGAAATCAATATAAAGAAAACAGAATTTCTACAGTGCTGATGCAAGACAGTTTCACAGCTTTTATCATTAGATTACCATGTAAATAGGTCTTTTAACAACACAGTAATACAACTTCAAAAGCTTGCAAGCAGGTCTTTGAAACTGGCCATGTGCTGAATCATAAAATTGGATGGCTTGATCAATAAATACATCCAAATAAGACAACACAGTGGATGCCAATTAGCCTAATTTATGTATATGTCATGTACAGACTGTTTTTCAATAAATCTTTAATGGTCTTCTCAGTGCCCCTAACAGTTTCTTAACTTACATGCTATTTCAGTAAGTGGCAAAATAATACATGCTGCAATTTATCTTATGGGCTGATGGCATGGGTGGGTTGAAAAAGAGGGAGAGGGGATGAATTATCAATAAGAAAGATAATTGCAAAACAAGTTTAAAAAAGTTGCAGGGAGGAACCCTAAGAGAAAGCCAGTGGTGGATATGTAGGAAAGCACACTACACAATCTTGAAACTTAATGTAGACTGTCTCTCCTCCATTGGAGAAATGTTCAATTTGTTTGAAAATATTATGATAATATATTTTTGTTTCAAATTCATACTAATATTTCCTATCTCATGGGTTGTTTTTTTTCTGATGATCACTGGTTCCATTGTTGTTAAAGGTACCCAACATTAAGAATCATGGTGTTTAAAGATAATAATTCTGCTACCTAATGCAAAAATACAATATTTTTTAATGAAATGAAGAATACACTACAAACTATGGAAAAATGGGAACCAGATTGAAAATGGGTGAACATAAAATACAATATATATATATATATATATATATATATATATATATATATATATATATATATATAAATATATATATATATATATATATGGGTTTGTCTGGCCAGGATCAGCTGATAAAGTTTTTTTTTGTAGGAAAAAGATTCTTTTGAGAGCTTATACTAGTTGTAATTGAAAAAAATATTGAGACAATATTTTCTTAATTTAATTTTAGTCCTTGAACAGTTTTGAGCTTGGAACACTCATTACTGAAATAAGCACCTGAACCTTTTTGTGAGGAACTGAAAGTACATGTTTCAAACAAATGTAGGAACAGAAAATGCCATGGCTCATGTCTTTTTCTCTACATAGAAACTGTAATTCAAGGTTTCATCTAAACTGATAAATATAGGTTTAATCATTAACACTCAGAAACTTCAAGTTACTGAATTTTTATTATCATGGCATTTGCATAGAAATTCAATTAGTACCCTGAATGATTTTACTATTTTACTGAAGAATAAGAATGCCAAAACAAAGACAGGAAATCCAAGATGTGAGATGGAAAAAAAAAGTCTGAAAAAAATTAGGTTTTCAAATAATACAACAAAGACAGGAAATCCAAGATGTGAGATGGAAAAAAAAAAGTCTGAAAAAAATTAGGTTTTCAAATAATACAATATCTGAAATCAACAATCAAAAATTACCAATTTAGCATGGTTGGCAACTACTACTCGGTACTATTGTTCTGAATGGCAACAAGGAGTGTATTATTCCTTTTCTAAAACAATTTAGCCACTGCTAAGTCTAACTGATGACATGCAACAGAATGTTAAAGTCATCTCTTATAAACTCAAGGATTTCCCTTATGAACATAATCACTTTGACTATTAAAATAGTCATCCATGGAATTTTCGAACTGTTCTGCATCATGTAGTGGCTCATCAAAAACACACACCAGGATATTATACTTTTTGCAGACACTGAATAAAACCAGATGTTTCTTAAAAAAAATCTGGAAAAGACCATTTTACTAAAATATGAAGAGTGACTGTTTTAGCAGCATCCTCCATGATGTCTTAGTATGTTAAAACTGGATCTGTTGCCTCCTGATTAAAGATTTTGACCTTTCACCTCTGTAGTTCAAGATGGCTACCAACATGCACTGATCCATCTAAAGGGTGGTTTCTGCTGAGCACTTAATTACCACCAATAAAACTATTTACTGCCCATTACACCAATAACTGGCACTGTAGCAGTCTCTTTGTTCAAGTACCACCTAAAAAACTGATGCAAACCATTGCCATTAAAAAATATCAAATAAAATGCTATGTGGGATTGTCCCCCAGCAGATGATTGATATAACAATGCCAATATCTGAAAATCCTAACATAAGACAAATCTTAGCAGAATTGTAATACTGTAGCAAAGATTCAGCTTTATACAGCAATGGGTCCATAAGCCACCAACAGATAACTTTCCCAAAAAAGTTAAAAAGGCTATGTTAACTAAATGAAGAAACAACATCCACCAAGGATCAACATCTTCAAAACACACGCTTGAAATTTTAATTCAATAAATGGTCCCCATTCTTGACCTCATATTAGATGAATCTATAAACACAAGTCAGATAAAATGTGCACATTTAGAGCACAAATACTAAACCAAGTGTCTGCCTGGCTATGGTTTATTTTCTAAAAATGTACCAAAGTACAGTTCCACAAAGAGTCTAACAGACATTTTGAGCAAAAATACCAATGTAGACAAATCTGCACTAAATACAAATTGTAATACAGCAGTCAACTAAATTTGTACCAATAAATAATTATATCACAATAAAACAATACTTATATCTTCTTCTACGAAGATCACTACATAATTTTTACAAAATTATTCAGAGCCAATTAAAATTTTTTTCCTACAGCTGATTATCATCTCTGACATGAAAATGAAATATATAAACAAGTTGTGTGTGTGTAACTGTGTGTGTGTATGTGTATGTGTGTGTGTGTGTATGTGTGTGTGTACTGAAATACCTTTTGCTGGGCTCCCTTTTAAACAATTTGTGTGTCACTGTAAAAGAGCGTTCATAGTCATGTCTGTGGCTGTTGTAAACCTCATCATCTATATCCGTTTTAGTTGTCATCTTTACTCGTAAAATAAAATAACTTCTTGTTCAACTGCAAAAAATAAATAAAAAGGACTTTAATAATGAACGTCTTTTCTCTACAATTCTTAATTAAGCAGCTCTATTGCTAATTTCATCTAATCATAAAATTCCAGATATCTCATAACAGAACAACCGCTCCAGTGGCTTAATTGATTAGAGTGTCCACCTTGGATGTGAGAAGTTGCAGGTTTAAACCCCAGCCAAGTCATGCCAAAGACATAAAAATGGTCCTAGCAACTTCCTTATTTGGCACTTGGCATTAAGAGGTTAGTGTTAGGATTGGTCAGCCTGGTTTTGGGACAATGTGACTTGGTGGGACATGATGCTACCTGTCTGCATTACAATGCCACAGTACTAGATATCACTATAAACTGACGAACAATTTAAAACCATAATGATATGCAGTATTTTATGACATTTGCCCACTGATACAAAGAAAAAACCACATTCCTATACAATATGGTTCATAACTTAACTTTTGATGCATGTATTATGTTTCCTCCTTTCTTCAAATGCAAACAGGTTTGGTTAAAAAATATTCTTAATTTTAATGTTTTTTGTTGCTTAACCAACCAAGAAAATCTTTCAACTTTTTAAAAAAGTGTGGCTAATATAACAAATTTTGACCTAATAGTTCATTTTATGTAGGTTCTATCTCTCTCTAACCATTCCACTTTATTTTATAAATCTTTCCAAGAATTTTCACCTTATTTTTTTTTATCTTAATGAACTAAATGTAGTACAAGCCATCTTGGACGTTCATAATATTCAGTCGAATTTGATCAAATTCTATTCAACAGTTTTAGACAGGAAGTCATTTAAAGGATTTTCTTGGTCTAATAACAGTGTAGTAAGAGTGGAAAATCTTGACGTAGATCAACGTCTCAAGCTGAAACTGGCCCATTGGTTTAAAAAAAACCCTGAAAATTAGAACTGTTGGTAGACACTGGGCTGATGAGAGACCATACATGCCATGGAGACCATGTGGATATCAGATAAACAAAATTTTTAATTATGACCATCAATATATCATAAAAAGAGTTTGGTGAAAACCCGATGTCAATAAAACCATTCGTTCATGAGATAGCAATAACAAAATTTTAAAGATGGCCACCCCGTACAGCCATGTTAGGATCAACTAGGAGTACTGATAAATATGGCACAATAGGATAAGCTCTCCAAGAACCTCAATCAAAAACTTGACTCAACATTTCAAGAAGTACAATAGTATATGATACTCTAAATGGAAAATCTTACACTTAATCTAGTTTTTTAATTGGTCAGAATATTTTAAGTAACACTTTGAATCATGTAAAGTTTTATGACAGAAAGGCCAAGTCTTTGACCTGTAGAATGAACAAAATAAATAAGAATAACAGTATACCCAACTAACTACTGACTCCTCTGTCAGGACTGATTATGACTGTATAGTTTGCATTATAAAAAGTATGTAATCTATTTTAATATGTCAACAGCCATTTCATACAGAATTTCTACTATAGTAAGCCCAGTGGATGTGCCATATACATTTAAAATATTGGAAATGGCTTATCATTAGACAAGGCTTCAAAAAGTAGTGGACTGGCTTATCATCATTCACTTGTCTATCAATGAAGAAATATTGCAAACTGGCAGAAAGCCTTGCAAATAAGATGGTATTGTTGCAAACATTTGTCCTCCCATTATGGAGAACCATAACATTCCAGAACACTGGATCATCTCCGGGACATCCCACACATATCTACCTATGTGTACTGACACTTTATTAATTAGTGCAGGTTGAGATCTCAATCTGAAGTGGAACAACCAATGGATGCTGTTTATTTGCTAAAAATTTCTGGTTAGCAAAGGAGAGAAAAAGACTCAATCCCTACTGATACAGCACTATATAGATAGGACATGAAACTTGCCCCTTCACCAAGAAGATAATATGGCAAGCAAGCAAGAAAACTGTCTTCTTAAGGGAAAGGTTCTTAAAGAAGCTCCATCCGAAGCTTCATGATGGGATTTTTCACGAGACCATAAGATACAAGAAAAATTCCAGTTATGCATGAGAGTAAGACAATGTTCTTTGCAGCTCAAGATATGTAATCTGATCTGCTAAATAAAAATCTGTACCGATATGGCCTTTTGAAAATCTGAGCATTTAGAAAGGGCTGCTTGATAACCCTTAACAGAGAAAACCAGGCATTGTTTCTCTTCAAAACAGAGAAGAAAATCAGCCATCTCACTCTTAGCAGGACATCTAAGCCTGACACATTTTCAACTACACCATTCACAAAAGATTATCCATTGGCATCACACACTTTAGATGTCAAATTGTCTCCTGGACTGAATGATTAAATGGGCTACTGTGACCAAAATCTTTTTTATGTGGAGAGATCATTATAAATGAGCCAAGTGTGAAGGTGGATATTCTTCAGGCTATTGTGCAGAAAGGAACTCTTGTGCTGCAACAGGAAGTCCATCTTTTAATGTATTTTTTTTTACTGCAGTAATGGATTAGTGACAACTATGGTTTTAATGATCTGCAAGTAAACTTGCTGACCTTGTGTTCACGGATTAGATTAGTGGTGATTTCAAGCAAGTCCATCATCAGTCACAAAAGATTACTAACATCACAAGTTAATCCACCTAACTATCTCTCCCAGTAAAACACTAATAACTACTATCAGATGCTCGATTTGTCAAACAAAAGTACTACTTTACAACTAATATTAGATGCCAGATCCTGCCAAACTGTCTCTCTGTAGACAACTAATATCAAAATGTTGATTAGCCTAACACTCCCATGCTTGATCACCAAAAATGTCACTCCCAATAGACACTTAATAATCAGATGTCGACCAGCCACTGAATCCACTGCTATTATCGATACTTAATCAATCACTCCAAGCATACTAATAATATCAGATACTTGATCAAACTATCTCTACTTGCCAACTACTAAAGTGCAGACTAATGCTGATCACCCAAACTATCACCCACTGTAGACTACTAGTATCAGACATGGCTGATCAGCCAAACTATCACACTCATTAAACTTATATTTTTGTAAGATAATAAGTGAAATTATCACACCCAGAAGACTACCAGTGTCAGAAGATTATCTGCCAGTCTATCACACCCAGTAGACTCCTAGTATCAGATGACAAGTCAACTATCACACCCAGAAGACTGCTAGTATAAGAAGATGATAAATAAAAAGTATCACCCCATGTAGACTACAAATGTCAGAAGATCAGCCAATCTATTCCACCTAGCAGACTCCTAGTATCAGATGACAAGTCAACTATCACACCCAGAAGACTGCTAGTATAAGATGATGATAAGCCAAACTATCACCACCTGTAATCTACTAGTGTCAGAAGATAATCAGCCCTACTAGTGTCAGAAGATAATCAGCCAAACACACCCAATAGATTACCAGTATCAGATGATCAGCCAAACTATCACACCCAGAAAACTTTTTACTAACTTCAAATATCAGAAGTTAATCAGCTATCCCACCCAGAAGACTAATAATATCAAACTGATCAGCCAAACTATCACCCAGTAGACTATTTGTGTGAGAAGATAATCAGTCAAACTATCACCCAGTAGACTACTTCTTTGAGATGATCAGCCAAGCTATCACACCCAGAAGACTAATAATATCAAACTGATCAGCCAATCAAGTATACTTGTGTGAGAAGATAATCAGCCAAACTATCACCCAGTAGACTACTTGTGTGAGATGATCAGCCAAACTATCACACCCAGAAGACTAATAATATCAACTGATCAGCCAATCAAGTATACTTGTGTGAGAAGATAATCAGCCAAACTATCACCCAGTAGACTACTTGTGTCAGATAATCAGCCAAACTATCACCCAGTAGACTACTAGTGTGAAAAGATAATCAGCCAAACTATCACCCAGTAGACTATTTGTGTGAGAAGATGATCAGCCAAACTATCACCCAGTAGACTACTAGTGTGAAAAGATAATCAACCAATCTATCACCCAGTAGACTACTTGCTAATCAGCCAAACTATCGACCAGTAGACTACTAGAGAGAAGATAATCAGCCAAACTATCACCCAGTAGACTACTTGTGTCAGAAGATAATCAGCCAAACTATGACCAGTAGACTACTAGAGAGAAGATAATCAGCCAAACTATCACCCAGTAGACTACTTGTGTCAGAAGATAATCAGCCAAACTATCACCAGTAGACTACTAGAGAGAAGATAATCAGCCAAACTATCACCCAGTAGACTACTTGTGTCAGAAGATAATCAGCCAAACTATCACCCAGTAGACAACTAGTGTGAGAAGATAATCAGCCAAACTATCACCCAGTAGACTACTTGTGTCAGATAATCAGCCAAACTATCACCCAGTAGACTACTAGTGTGAAAAGATAATCAGCCAAACTATCACCCAGTAGACTATTTGTGTGAGAAGATGATCAGCCAAACTATCACCCAGTAGACTACTTGTGTCAGAAGATAATCAGCCAAACTATGACCAGTAGACTACTAGAGAGAAGATAATCAGCCAAACTATCACCCAGTAGACTACTTGTGTCAGAAGATAATCAGCCAAACTATCACCAGTAGACTACTAGAGAGAAGATAATCAGCCAAACTATCACCCAGTAGACTACTTGTGTCAGAAGATAATCAGCCAAACTATCACCCAGTAGACAACTAGTGTGAGAAGATAATCAGCCAAACTATCACCCAGTAGACTACTTGTGTCAGATAATCAGCCAAACTACTGCACTCAGTAGACTACTTGTATCAACAAAACTATCATACCCCATAGACAACTAATGAAAGTTTATTTTCTGTCTTCATTTCACAATGCACTGAAAAATGTTTATATGCTCTTATTTTCATTTTACTTGAATAGAAAATTACTGTAACTGCATAAAGGAAAGAAATTTTATTACTGGATGTAAGCAAGTTTGAATTGTTTAATAGGTTATTTTACTTTAAAAAATAATTAATTTACATATGGTATATAATTTCTAAACTAACTTTACATACAATAAAAACAGATGCTTAATTTACATATATACATTTCTAAATTAAATGTATACACAATCAAATCAGTCACTTAATTTTGATATAAAATCTGCTGTGCAATAAGACCAAGTTTTACAATTTTATACAACACTGGAATAAATGACAGTAAATCATGTAGCAATTTCTAAATCATTTATAATTGGAGTAGCTAACTGACAAAGTAGACAAGATGGGAGTATGTGTGTGTGTATGTGATTTAGATTTTTAAGACAGATTTAACAATTTTTCAGTCATATCACTATGATGTCTACAGTGTGGCAGTTTACAGTGATGTCTAACACTGAGACATCTTGCATGTCCCACCCAGTTACTCTATCCTGACATCCGACCAACTAGTCCTAACACTAACCTCTTAATGCTGAGTGCCTAATGAGGCAGCTGTTAGTACCATTATTATAAGTCTTTGGTATGATTCGACCAGGGTTTGAACCTGCAACCTACCACATCCAAGGCAGACACTAACCACTTAGGCCACTGGAGCAGTCTGGAGTATATTAATCTGAGAGTAGACATAATGGGACTGATCCTACAGTTGTGTCTAAAACTAAACCTCTTACTCTTGCACACTCAACATTCACAAATATTATGCTGTTTGTACACCATACAAATTGGAGTATATTCCTACTTTCAATGCAGTGCACTCTACTTTAAGCACAACTGTAAGTGAACGCTTAGTATCAATTGAAAGCTCTGCGGTGTCGTAACATTTGTACTCTTAAAATTCGAAAACTCCATTACAATGGGCCCCTCTTGCATACAGATCAGGCCATACTGATTTTTAAAGTGAGTTTGCCATTGGCAGATAACATATTGACATATTGACAGAAAAGACAGATCAAATCAAGACAGATCAGGCAATTTCTAAAACAAGAGAGGATTTTAAAACAAACTGTTCAATAGAGGATAAAACTGGAGGTAACTACAATAGGTGCATCACCACATTTAGCTTTATCACTTGTCATTTATGAATAATAGTTACTGTCCCTTTCTAACACTTACTAAATAATGCACCACTTAGCTAAATAAATATAGTGGGGGCCTATGCATGGATGGTCTAACTATGGCATGGATGGTCATAAGCCCAGCTGCGAAAGGAGGAGGGTTGGACATCGGGCCAACAACCTATCTCATAAAAACTCTAGTGCTACAGAAACAGTGAGAATTCAACGAGATCAACCTATGTGCAGAGAAGAAGGTAACTCTCTTATGTCAGTGGTGGAACAAAACATAACCAAAGTCTGTCATCTGATGAGTGTCCCAATCTTCAATACAATGCTACAAACTAGGATCGGAACCTGGAATGTAAGGACGTTACTCCAGTGTAGCAGACTGGCACAACTCCTTAAGGAATTTGACAATTACTGGATGGACATCTTGGGAGTTATCGAAGTATGTTGGACAGGCACAGGAAGGATAAATAACGACGGCATGACCATAATAATTTACTCAGGACACGAGACTGTGCATGTGTGGGCATCATTATGTCCAAAGTAGCAGCACTCATAAATTGGAAGCCTGTCAGTGACAGCGCAGCCTGATTCTAAACAAGATTACCGTGGTGCAAGTATATGCTCCATTGAGGATGCCGAGGACACTGCCAAAGATGCTTTTAATGAGATAAACATTGGACGATTCCCCATGACATGACATCGTACTTGTTTGCACCGACTTTAACACTAAGATTGTCATCCAACGCCATGAATTTGAACACACAATCAGGCCACATGAATCAACAAATATAACAAATGACAGTGGTAACTGGCATATCTCTTTTTGCACAGCAAATGGCTTGTCAATTAGGAACACCTTCTTCAATCGTAAGCTTAATCCACAAGAAAACTTAGCGGTCTCCCAATGGACATATAATCAATGAAATCAATTATGTCTGCATAGGAGGATATCGTCGCTGCTGGACATGCGAATGCAAAGAGGAGCTGATGTTGGTTCTGATCACTATCTACATGCCACCATGTGTTAACTATCTGAAGCATCCACTGGTGCAGCAAAAGCAGAAATGTCCCTTCACAGTGTAAAAAGCTTAAAGATTGTGCAACCTCAGAATTGTTTCAAATGGAGTTGCAAAACCGGTTTAGTCAGCTGACCTTGGATCTGGATGTTGAAGGGAGCTGGTCAAGATAAAAGGACACGATAATTGGTAGCACCGAGGTGAGTGATGGGAGGAGACGAGGAACATATAAAGAGCAATGGATTCAGAAACAGTCTTGGAAATTGATTAACAAAAGGAGGAAGATGCTGCAGAAACGGGACCAGGCAAGGACAGAGCAAGAATGATTGGAGACATCAAAAGCCTACTGAAAATCAGATCATTAAATAAAGAAAAGCTTTAGGCGAGACGAGAGTGGCAAAACCAGAAGAGCCAAGAAGCACATAAAGAAGCAGCTGAGAAAAATGACACATAAACACTATACTGCATCGTTCATGACATCACTGAGCAAAGAGTGGACACAGAGCCCCTATCAAAGACAAAAATGGAAAGCCATGTCTAACCAAAGAAGAACAATACGCTCGATAGGTTGAGCACTTCAGAGAAACACTAAATCAGCCTACCCAAGAAAGTACCATCACTTATGATCCACCTGACACAAGCAAACATGTGGACAGAAGAAATTTCAACAGCAGAGACTGAGATGGCAGTATTGCTCCTAAAGAATAACAAAGTGCCTGGCGTCGATATGGTGCTTGTAGAAATGCTCAAGCACGGTGGACTGTGTCTCATTAAGGAACTGACAGATATTCTAAACTCATGTTGGTTGACGACACAAGTACCCAAAAAATGATGCAAAGGATTCATTGTCAAACTTCCAAAGAAAAGAGACCTGACAGACTGTACCAACTGGCGAGGAATCACACTACTCTGTCCCTGGCAAAGTGTTAAGCTGTGGTGACTAAAGGAAACTGTGGACGCAAAGCTCTGCCAAGAACAGGCTGCCTTCCATTGTGGCAGATCTTGCAGTGAATAAATATTCGTCAGGAGAAACATCATTGAGCAGAGCCTAGAACACCAACAGCGGATCATTATCAACTTTTCCGATTTTACCAAGGCCTTTGACTGCATACATCAGGAGTCGCTTTGGAACATAGCAATGTTGTACGGCATCCCAGAGCGATTCATTGAAGTCTTTAGAAACCTCTACCTCGATTCAAGCTACTGTGTCAGAAAGGAAGACGGCACCACAGACTTCTTTGCCATTGAAACTGGCGTTAGGTATGTATCTTATCTCCTTTCCTCTTTCTTATGGTGATCGACTTCGTTATGAAGAAGGCCATGGACCGAGATGATTTTGGAATTCCATGGCTGAAACCAAACTGACTAACTGACCTTGACCTCGCAGATGACTTTGCACTCCTTGGCGCCACGAATAAAAAAGCGCAAGAAATGAAAGTGACCCTGGAATGTGAAGTGGCCCGAGTTAGACTTAAAATAAGCGGGAATAAGACAAAGATCATGAGGATTAGATATACCTCAACAAGGGATGCTATGAAGACTGGTCAGCTACAACTTGAGGATGTAAAGAAATTAACCTACCTAAGCAGCACCCTAGCCAACAATGATGACACCTACCACAATGTCACTTGTAGAATAGGGAAGGCAGGGGCAGTCTTTCAATAGCTTCTACCAATCTGGGCCAACACACAAATCAGAGTAGCAACGAAAATCCAGCTACTCAACACATGGTGTGAACGGAGTCTAATGTGTAATATGCAGGGCCCATCATTTATTTAAAGCAAGTAGTGTCCCCTGAATATTTTTCTCTGACATTTAATTGCAATGGAGACAGGTATTTCAACACCATGTAGATTAGGCCCCTCACTTATTTAAAGTACTCAGTGTCCCCAGAATATTCTTCCCAGGTATGTGGTGTTAAATTAGGCCTCGAGGTATTTTAACACCCACAGCCATTAGATAGTTAAATTAATCAGAATGCTCTTCCCACACAACATAATCAAAAGCCAAGACAGCCCAGATCTAATATTCTACACCTCAACACATAGAAATTGCAAAATTGCTTGAAATCATAAGCTGTACCACAGAACATGAACATAAATTTAGCCTCACTATCAAATATTTAAAGAGAAACTGTTTAAAGTAGGTCATAGATCAAACGTTTATAAACATCAACTCAGTTTAAGTGAAATAGAATCCAATTTTGATGTAACAAAGTCACACATAATTATTTTGAAAACACTTAAAATCATAAACTGTTTTGGCACTGAGAACTGATTAACTTAAAAACTTGATACAAACAGCAGCTTTCAATGAAATCAAAGTGTCATGTGTCGAATTTTGAAGACTTAGTGAAACTTAAGGTCAAATACATTGTGATTTTAAGTTAACATAGTCAAGCCAGAAAGGTCTTGAGAAAGTTTACTGATTATTTCTTTATTTTATCTCTGAGCACACAAAATAAGTTCTGTAAAGCCCGAGTAGCATTTAACCAGGTCAATTTTGCTGGTACAGTGACACGTGTGCTATAGAACTCAACTTAACTTTCAGAAAAGGGGCGCACATAAAATAATTGATTTTTCAAAGAAGCTAATTGCAGCATATTTTAGGCTAGTGAAGTCTGTTGACAGACATGATTATTTGGAGGGAAATTTCATGAACAGTTATTTTCGATTGGTCAGGAAAATTAAGAGCATACACTATGGGAAACAATTTAGGGCTGCCACTTTTCAAAATTCTTTAGTCCGATTTTCCTTAAAAGAAGGCTAAGACTGACTATGGAGAAGCCTAGAGAGTAGTGTTTAATATACAGCAACTCATAGAGAAGGGCCAGACAGCTGTCTTTAAAAGGAGGACTGGCTATAGGCTAAGACACTTTGTTTGGAAAGAAATGGTATTAAGGTATGCAATTTTAGTTTCCAATTTAATATTCTATTTCGTTTCTTTTGTTTGCTTGCAAATGTTTTGATACCTTTATGATTCATGCATGTATCATACTTTCATTTGGTAGGACTCTATTAATATGTTAGTTATATGCCCTTTAATTCATTGATTTTTCAATTATTAATTCATTGAGAGAATTGATGGATTGCTTGAAATTAAATATTAAATGTATAGAATTTCATAGGGATTTTATGAATTAATCCTAATATACAAATGTGTCATATTTCTTATGATATATGAATTGATTCTTTTTGTAGGATGATATTTGCTCTTGCAAGTTAATGAAAAGTAAATATTTATACGAATTCACAATATTTAAATGATTATGCAAGTTACATAAGTGTAGCTAAATTTAGTAGATATTAAAATTGAGCATTTATTTGATTGAACTGCATTGGCTAGCCAAAGGTAAATAAGACATGTCGTAATGTATGCTGGTATACACAGCTGCTTTCATCTGAGTACACATATGGCAATCCATTAATTGGCCACAGAGTAAAATGAAATTTGAGCCAAGGTCATTTGTACTGAAGTAAACGTACTGTACCAAAACCAGAACATTTATATACAGATATTCGCTACAATAACATGCCAGAATTTGTGAAGTGCAATTCTATTATCTGATATGTACCTATATATATATATATATATATATATATATATATATATATATATATATATATATATATATATATATATATATATATATGAATTTGTCTAGTGTGAGGCATACTATATCTTTAAGGAACTAGCTTCAAACTCAGAGAAAGAGAAAGAAGCAGGGATATGTCAAAGAACCTGATGAGTCAAGGGGAAGACCACCTCTACGATAGGTCAGAATATTCAAGGGTCGAAGAGGACCAAAGCACACATACAAGACATGGAGACAAGATGAGAAGGAGACAGGCCTGGTGATGCTAAGTGTGGGAATTGCACTCAAACCCAACACTCGTAATATGATGAAAATTGGACTGTAACTAAATTCTGTCACTAAATTAGATGGCTAGTAAAGTGAATTTTGGCTATGCATTAATTTTTGGAAAGTGAATTTTGGTTATGCATTAATTGAGTACATTTAATTTAGTAACTCTGTGGGATGAAAGTGATTTTCTTTTGATTATAAGTTAATGATTAAAATTTGTAGTTTTATTTATTGAAACAAGGCTTATTGTTATTTATTTCTTTTGATAAATTGCTCAGCTATCTGTAACATTTCATCTATCCATCCACACCAGGGAATAACACCATGGAGATCATTCCCAAGCTAATGACACCGAATTTATTTAGGAGGGTTTTAATGTACTCCCGTTGCAAAGCATAAACATTTTAGAAGACATGGTGCCACAATTTATTTCTGATATACACTAATCTGCAAGGCAAATAAACACAAAAAATGAATTAATTTAAAGCATTCATGGGTCAATCTACAAGCAGATGAGAGGGTCAACAGACCACTTTGCCTGAAACCTTATTCTTTTGCCTTAACATTAAAAATTTCTCTAATTGTCATTATTGACCAGATTTTTTTTCTTCGACCTTTTCATTTTCATTCAATTTTTAATTTAAGGAAGAAGTAACTTCTCCTTTTGGACAGAAAAAGGAAAAGTGGATGCACACACACACACACATACATATATAATGATATAATGTGTGTTTTCTTAATTTAATGTGTGTTCTCTTATTTGAATTATGCCCTCTGTTTCCCAGTATCCAAATTTGCATTTAACATTGGATTTAAGCAATAGTTTACTTTCTAGTAGAAAATTTTCTTAGTTATTTTGGCCATATGGCTCCAAAAGAGATTAATAAAAACTGCATTGTAACAAAATTTAACTGGGTAACTGGGTAACTAATATTATATCATTGTAATTAAAAGTTGATAAAAATGCTTAAGCAACTACTGTTAATCAATCTTTTTTTAAATATGTTTTTATTTTTTTAATACTTGTCAAAAGTTCAGAACAATAGCACTTTCAAAGATTCTAAATGCATTTGACACAACACTTGAACCATGTAAATGCACAAATGTCCTTATTTCTTTGTTGTAGATAAAACATTACAGTAACTATTCTTACATGCCACACAAAAATGCATAAAATTACAGCATAAAATGAACTAAACCCCTCATTCCAACTCAATCAACACAGATGTGTCTATTTTTAGTGGGAGGGGTATGGTAGCTTCGGTGGCGCTCACCAGTTATTATGTACTTTTGAGAGAGTGATGTATGTAAGGTGAAGTTGTTTGCATTTTAAACATGCACAGTGCAGAGAATGTTGGCATACCTATATACTACGTTCATGTAATATGGATGAAATTTCTTTGGATATTGTACTTTTGGAAATTTTAAATGATCTTGGGACACTGCTAACTAAAATGACTGCTCCCTTGTGCTCCAAAAATCAACCTAAATTTGTCTAAAGTACACTATTCTTGGCAGCTATTAAAATATGGAAAATGAATTTTGCCAAACTAGATAATACCAGCTTCTAAAAGTGCAATGACTGAATTACCAAATACATAAAATGTAAAAAAAGTTATCGGCTCTTTTTTTTACAATTTACCTCTGAAGTTGGAGAAGTGAAAATGAGCAAGTAGAGCTAGCACGTTTTTGAAAGGTGCACATCTGGAGTAAGGCCAAGCTGTATATTCTCTAACCCATATTATACCCATCAATCATACATCAAAATAAAGGGAATTAAAGGTTCTTTGAACAACACCTAAGATATACAAAGTCTCTTTTAAATAACCAGTATAACTAGTGAGGCAACCCAAGGAAACTCTTTTTCTTTAAAATTTTAACCCTATGCTAAATACGAAACTGTAGAGCGCCACCTTCATGATTGCAAATTTATTTGTCTATGTACTTGTATTAATTTTAAATATTAAATTTAAATTTTATTCATTTTTAATGTTTAAATATTATCTGCTTCGCAGCTTTTTTTTACTGTATTTTCACAAATACAAGTCATATCAGAAAAAAACTTTGACCTTACAATAATCCTTGCGAATTCCACAGCATAGCATTGATTCATACGTTTCTAATCTATATAACTGCATTTTAAACTTAAATCTTAATTTACATAATACCTAGGCTTTGCTTTTTTATGAATTGTATATATACTATATATACCTATTTGATGATTTACAAAAACAGATAATCTAAAAAACTGGTACTTTCCTGACATAGCGATGTCTGCAATTTTTCTCCATTATTTGTACACTTACAGTTTCAAACTAATTTTATGATGAAATAGTGAACAAGAGGCAGTTAAAATATCCAGATCACCGATTTTATTCTTAAATCACAAATTGCCATATACATACTTTTTTTAAAGTTTCAAACACAAGTTTGCATGTTTTTATTATCGAAGGATAGCATGCATAAATCAGGTAGATATAGGGGCCTTAGTTGCCATCTTGGGGAAATGGTTAATGGCCAATAAGCTATCAAAACACATGCCTGTGAACATGCAAGAGTCTGTCAGCATAACTGATATATAAACTATAGCTACTGATGGCTTGAAGAATACCTTTCACTACAGCACAATACTAGAATAAACCTTCCTAAGGCAAAGTGGATATTTGAAAAGGTATGAATTTCACTTTCCTAACAGAAGAAGGCGAAGTTTACATTTTTTAGGTGACGTAATTGCCAACTGTACCTGGCAGTGTGAAACCTGAAGCAGCACTATATTTCTTTCTTATTTCAAGTATAAAAATTTCAACATTACATCAAAATAATGTTAAAAACATACCGCTCTTTGTGGAATGTGGCTTTCAGAAAGTAATTTTGCTTTAACTGCTTACCCTGGCTATGTGTCTGACAAATATTTTCTTTAAACAATGAATATAAAGTTGTTTTTATGCACTTGTAGTCTTGGTGGCTGCCTACTTGTTGACCTCTGTAAATGTCTCAGGCTCATTCAGACTGTTTTTCCTTTACTTGCAATTAGAAGGTATGTCAACTTTATTTAGCTATGTACCAATCACTTTTTAATCATTGCTTTGAAGCCATGTTGATAAAATATAGATACTCTTTTCTGAATATCTGCCAATAAATACACATATCATTAGAAACTTTCAATCAGTTTTTAATGTGTAGTAGCTAAACATTTGAAAATACATAAACTGCCAAAAATCTGTATATAAAATGTTGATACAATTGTCATAACCAACCCAAAAAAGAAAACACTACTAATAGTCAAAGTCAGGGGAAAAACAAAAATACAAAACTACATATTTTACAGAGCCTATTAAAAAATGTGCTTTTGCTAGATTAAATGCTAATTTTTTGAAAATCAAGACAAAAACAAATAAACAGTTTTTATGGGTTTTTTTCCAGAATACTATTACTTCTTCAAATGTTCACACTATTCCCCAACGCTCTTTTTTTAAATATGGAGGGGCAAATTTCCCCTCTACATATTCAGTTCTATAATAGATCCTACTATTAGAATAACTTAATTTGGGAACAGTTTACTTCAATGCAATTAAAATCAAATCTCTACTGTCTTACATGAAGATCTGATAGTAGCTGCTTAGGGGTCATGTTCTGATGACCTTTGAATTTGCCAATGGAAACACAGCTCTTGATAATGTACAAGTTAATCAAATCATTCAACACACACTAATGCTCTTGAGTCATACTGCTCAGTTTCCCAAATGTTGATATAAGACTTCATCTGAATAGCTGATAAAATAAGCAATTATGGAAAAAAGTATGGGTCACCAGAATATTACTCTTGAAAGTAGATGTCAGATCATGTTAGACCATGGACACCTAAGTTTAATCTGTTTGCTTCTTTGGTTTGCAAATACAAAGCATATCCACATTGATAATTATAGCTGTTTATATTATAACTGTTTGCCTGCATGTAATGATATGCACAAAAGAAACTAATGACAGAATCCTGCATGGCATGTGTGTTTACCAATATTCAGAAAGAATTGTTGTTTGTTGTTGGCTTCCGTTAGTCGAGAGAGAGAGAGAGAGAGAGAGAGAGAGAGAGAGAGAGAGAGAGAGAGAGAGAGAGAGAGAGAGAGAGAGAGAGAGAGAGAGAGAGAGAGAGAGAGAGAGAGAGAGAGAGAGAGAGAGAGAGAGACAATGGAAATGCGCCCATGAGAGGTGTCCCAGTTTGTAGTTGTGCAGCGTCTTCTGTGGCTATGGAGCCCCACATGGGAGTGGCAATACTTGCTGCAGTTGCATCACTTGAAGGTTGAGTCAGGTCTGGGTTGAAACTGCATCCTCTTCCTCTGAGATCTCTTCTCATCAGCGAGCTGTCGTAACTTTTCCTCGCTAGCTTTTAGACCAGTGAACAAAGCATGACACCAGCTGGATTTGTCGAGGGCAAGCTCTTCCCAGGTGTTGACATTGATCCCAAGAACTTTCATGTCATGCTTGCAGACATCCTTTAAGCGGAGATGTGCCAGAGGCAAACTTAAAGTAGAGAAGGTCTTTGGGGATCCGTCCATCATCCATTCGACGAACATAGTACAGCCATCTGATGTGACGTTAACTGAGGAGTATGACCCTGCTGGGAATTTTGGCATGTTCAAGCACCTCGTTGTTTGTCACACGATCGCTCCAGGTTCTCCCGAGTATGCGAAGGAGACAAGGCATGTGAAAGGCACTCAGTCTTTTCTCCTGAGAGGCATACAGGGTCCAAGTTTAGATGGCGTACAGGAGAGTGCTAAGCACGCAGGCACGGTACACTGAGATCTTTGTGTTCAGTGTCAGCATGCTGTTGTTCCACACTCTCTGCGTCAATCTAGAGAGAGTTGTTGACACCTCAGAAAGAATATTTATACATAAAGATGGAAGGCTTGATTGAAAATTAGCTGGTTGGATGACTGATACATACATCTGACATGAATTGCAATACCTGATAAATGAAGGCAAACAATCTGAATCTGAAAGGGAAATAGGAAGGTGGGAGGTGTGCCAGTGATATACATCCAAAACACTAGCCAGTAGGTGGCCATCAAGACACAAAAAAAATAATAACATTGCATTTAAAAAAAAAAAAAACAGCATATCAGTCAGGACTTGTAAGTAATGCGACTAATATATAATCTGGGGGGAAATGCACGTGGGTCGGTATTGCGCGTCATATATGTGAAAGGGAGCTTCTAATTCAATTCAGTGTTGCAGATCCCAGGGGACATTCTCTAAACGACCAGTGTCTACCTAATTTTAGCAAATCGTGATAGTGTGACAGGTGTGGATATAAATTTCCCTTTACAGCTCACCTAATGTGCAACACTGTTTTTATTAAGTTACTAAACGCAGGGTTATATGCAGACGTTGTCTACAAGTGGATGACATTCGTTTGCCACACCCTAACCTTTTCGCCAAATTCCATAAATTCATTCTAAACTAGGTGAAAATCTGTTACTTATGGTACAAAAACTAAAAGTTTAACGCGTGTACAAATTATCTTATAAATATAGATATATACATAAGATAAATAACGTAAAATGTAAACTTGCGCAGTAAAACTGGATACGTTTTTCTAATCCTAGTAGATAACGAAAAGCCACGAAAGTCAATAGTGTAGAGGTTACCAAATATTTGTGTCTTTCTAAACCTCCATTTGAGAAACTCCTGAATTATCTCCCCCGAGTTCCTGTTCAACTGGATAACATTTTTCTTATCAGTTCGGGGTTTTTTTGTTTTTGTTTTTTTATTTGTTGTTGTTTTTTAACCCATACACTATATGTTTATCAGAGAATAAAGTGTATGAGAAAATGACAGCAAAAAAAAAAAAAAAAAGAAAATATTAACTCAAGAGTCCAGTAGCATTCTTGGATGTAGATGATGCATTACTGTACTCAAGCTGAAGTGATATTCGGAAGCACAGCCGTGTGCTCAATTTACGAGCGAACTAACATGGAAAGAAACATATCAAATATGTATCGACCCATGAAAACAACTGCTCTTGTCCTTTTGTCATCAAAACTTAAACAGTGTATTAAATGTAACTGGAGTTACGTGCTAAATTTTTGTATGACTGAATCTGTTATAGCATTGTCTCTTTCTTAGAAGACCGCCTCACTCGATCCATTAACTGGCTGAATTTTGTCTTTCGGGCATATTTTTTTTTAAATATAAAAACATTATTTAAGTATAGAATCATTTGACATGCATCTCTCATCAATAATCTTCCTGATTGATAGTTGAAAAATTGTTGGAAAGTAAAAAAAAAAAACCTTTTTCACGGGTAGCTGATGCATTCTGGATTCTAAAATGTGTAAATATTTTAAGCATATTTTATTGCATCCCATGTTTTTTATGAGGTTTTTTTAGTAAGTTAGGTACAATGAGTCTCTTGCAGTAAGCTATCACACATCTTTATGAGTCATAGTTCTGAAATGTTAAGAGAAACAGCAAAATGTGGTTGATTTTTTTTTTATTTTTTTTTTTTGTTATGCAGTATTACAATTGGGTTCTTTAAAGTCTTGAAAGTACTGATGATTTGGACAAGCATGTCAATGTCTGACCAAAAGAAACCAAACAATTTTTATATTCTCTGTCTCTTGGCTTCTTCCATATCTAACTTCTAAAGATACATGATAACTCACTGACAAGGAAAATTTTGACAGTACTGAGAGGTTCCAGTAAATGGGCATATCAGTAAGAAATCAAGGGTTACATTTTCAACTCAAATTTCTCAAGTTACAAACCTTGTATGTTCTCATATAAATTTTAAAATAATAAAATAAAATAGAGACAAACAGACATACATACAATTATATTGTTATAAAGAATAAACAATATAATAATTTAAAAAGAAAATTATACAAATTTATATAATGCATTGGTATTAAGGCCATTAGGAAACAAAGTATCTAATTTATGTATCCAATAAGTTTCTTTTATGAGTCATTTCATGTCTCCATGCACAATATCTATTAGCATGAATGAAAAATCGAGTAGACAGTAATTATTGGTGTTAAAATTTTGAATTAGAGGAAAACTGAGGATCTCTATCATTTTTATATGAAAGCTATGATTATTAATTCTCTTAGAAACTTGTTGAAGTGTTTGTCCAGTATATTGCATATTACATTTTTTACAGGTTATCAAATAAATCATATCAGTTGATACAGTTTTATAACGTAGAGAAAATGTCTCTTTTGTATTAGCGCTACTGAAAGATGTACTTTCTCTTATGTTTGCAAATTGAGAGCACTAGTGTATAATACATTTAGATGATGAGAATTGTCTTTTTTAATTTCTGTGTTCTAATTAGAAAATCTTTCAAACATAAATTTTAAGGAACCATGTATTAGAAGATAATTTTGACCAATTTCAGTATCAAACTTGTTTCTGGTACCCATGTTTCTTTGCAGAAGTATATGCATAATAATGAAGTGAATTTTGTTGAGCATATTCCTAACAGGGATGAGTAACTCTTGCCACTCACTCAACCCAGGGACAAGTGCTTGGGAAATTTGTTCATGAAGTGGGTGTGTGCGTGCATGTGGAGACATGAACATAAGCAATGACCTATACTTTTTCAGGCACTGCATTCCCAGAAACTTTAAAAGAAATGAAGTTGGAATACAAACCAATAGCAGAAACATTATTGCAGAAAAATTAGAAAACAGTACAGAAAAAAAAACATTTCAACAAAGATTAAAAGAACGTGTGTGATTTGTTCATTCTGTTTCTGAAGTCAGCTGGCACACATAGAAATGCCATCTTTGGTACTATACACATTATACGCACATTGGCACAGGTATAAAACAGTATGTACATGTATCTATGCTGTATCTTTCTTTATCCATACATGTATCTATGCTGTATCTTTCTTTATCCATAGGCTTTATATGAAAGGGCAACTTTACTTAAAAATTTCTTTTTAAAAAAAATTGTTTACAATTCATTTTTATTGTATAAAATAGAATTATACCTTCAGCAGTAGTTTATTCCCCTTAAGATATTTAAAAAATTAACAATTAATTGACAACATGTAGACATACAACCTAAAAAATACTTAATATATATTTGATGGGTATTTCCAGTCGAATTCTAAGTAATAACTTTATTTCATCAAGTCATTCAAACAGTTCTGTGAGGATAATAATAAAAGTATAAAAGTTAGTTAATGTTGGTACTATATATATATATATATATATATATATATATATATATATATATATATATATATATATATATATATAAACACATACATACACACATGTAGTTAAAAATCAGATTGTCAGGCATTCATTTAAAGTCTGTTATAGTAACAGATATGTATTTTCTCAAATGTGATTTTAATCAGTTTATTCTGCCTTATGATCACAGAAGGAAAATATTTATTTCACAGTGCTTTGAGTGATACTGTCATAATATCTATGTTCCACAACACCTAGTTAGCATTTTGTCACTATCACCTTCTTTGCATAAATTATAAATCTGTCCATATCTTTGAATTTATTAAGCCATTATCTTCAGATTGTGATGCAACATAAGGTGTTAAATGAAAAATTTGCTGTTGTTTATTTTTGCAGAAATGTAGCAAACACAACAGAGTAAAACATATCACTTTTCAAAATATCAGTTTTTATTATGACATTTTTCAAAAATAATTTTTAAAAAATAATAAAATGGGATAAAAGTAAGTGCATCAGATGAACACAACATTGGCAATTACCAAATGGGGTATTGTCTCTTTGCTGTAGTGTCATGGTAATTAGTTTTTACATTTTGTACCAATTTATGCAGTGATGAATGCTGTGACTTGTGGAAAAAGGAGAGTTTATGTAAGAAAATGTACTCCTTGAAAACTTTAGTTAGTGCTAATAAGCTTCTTGAAAAGTCCTTGATAATTAGTTCTCAGTTATGGAGATGTGTCAGAAACTCATTCAGTACTTGGTTTGGTTTGGCTAGGTTCACATTAAATTATTTTGCCTACACAACTTTTGGTCATTTTTGTCCCTCAATGGCAACCTAAACAAAGCAGCTCATTTTCCTACTGCTTTATTTAAAATGAAATTAGTGTGATAAACCATGTACAAGTACAAAATGCATTCTGTAAACATTAAACCTGTGTTTTGTGTAAATTCATATAGTTGTGGTATAACATTTTACAAATAAGCATTCAGGGGCCTCAAGTGGCCAAGTGGTCTAAAGCGCTGTCCGTTATGGATCACTACCATCTCACCTCTGTCTGTGTGGGTTCGAATCTAGGATTCCGAGAATGTGGATATGTGAAAAAGCTTGCCAGTAGCTTCTCGTGGGTCGGTGGTTCTTTCTGGTGATTTCCCGGTTTCTTCCTCCACCATTAATACTGGCTGCCATGAATAGCATATCGTGTGCTGAAAAATGGTGTTAAGCCTAACAACAACAAATAAGCATTCAGGAGTGGAGTTTCTTTATTTAGCTTTTATTTTTATTTTTTTTTTTGTTTTTGAACAGATTGATTGATTACTGTATAACCTTTAAGTGAGCTATAAGATAGCCATTTCGGTTGAGGAATTTCCTCAAGGTAATTGCTCATTTTATTCCTTAGAGTATTATCACTTTGCATGTATCAAGGGAAGATAACTATAATGTGACTAAAGATAACAGTTTACTATGAAATCATTCTCAAAATACATGATTAAATTTTAAAGAGCAATTGATGTACCTTTTTTTCGATCTTGAAAAGTAAAAAATTAGTTTAAATATAGATCTATATTTGACCAGTAAGGATTGTAATTATACTGTGATCAATACAGAAGTCTTTATCGTTGACATTATGAAGTCAACATTTATCATAATATAGAGCTTGATGCATATTTACAGATTCATTGAAGATAAAAAAAAAAAACAAAAATTGGTTATTGTGACGTACTGGGGTAACTTTTTCAGTAAAGTAAAATTAAATAATTGTTACTAGTCTACATCAGCCAATAATCCATGCCTTGTACATTACCAGTCTCAATGACAAACACGTTATCTTTCATGTTATATCTCAATATTCAAGAGTCTCCTGAAATTTTGGTCTCTATCCCACGCTTATGCATAGAAGATAATATCTCCCACATACAAGCAATAAAGAAGAAAGAAAAAGGGATCAAAATTTTAAATCAAAACTTGAACTTAACAAATGAATTTGGAATATTGCTATTAATTTTGGAATATTACTACTGTGATCAGGAAGATATTTTATTTAAAACTTGAAAAATATCTTTTGGATAAAAGTTTTCTCTTATTCATTACATCTTATCAGTTTTAGAATTACATTTACCTATCACTTGGTATGTCAGAGTAATTAGAGATGTGACACATCCACAGATAACTGTGAAGGTGGGAAATATTTAAAAATGTTGAGATTCAATCAAATATTGTCATCCATAAACTTTAAAACTTTTTATGTCTAAATCAATTTTTCTTCTTTATTTGTCCTCTTTCTCATACACAAATTTCATTTTGGAGACAAAAGCATTGTTAAAATTATATGCAAGATACATTCTCCAGCATTTTTAGCTGATGTAAAGGTTACAGTTTCAGTAACATATATTGTTCAGTACCCAACCAATACTCATAAACATATTATTTTATTGTGAAAGCCAGTTAATATGCATTTTGTGAGAACCATGTAACATGTATTGATTGAAAGGGTACATACAGTACTCCATTAATACACATACATTGACTGAATGTCATGCAGCATAAAATACCTGATCAATACACATATACATTGTGTGAAACCACTGCAACATACAGTATCCATCAATTTAAATATGCATTGTGTGGAACCACTGCAACATACAGTACCCCATCAATTTAAATATACATTGTGTGAAACCACTGCAACACAGAGTACCCATCAATTTAAATATGCATTGTGTGAAACCACTGCAACACACAGTACCCATCAATTTAGATATGCATTGTGTGAAACCACTGCAACATACAGTACCCATCAATTTAGATATGCATTGTGTGAAACCACTGCAACATACAGTACCCCATCAATTTAAATATGCATTGTGTGAAACCACTGCAACACACAGTACCCATCAATTTAGATATGCATTGTGTGAAACCACTGCAACATACAGTACCCCATCAATTTAAATATGCATTGTGTGAAACCACTGCAACACACAGTACCCCATCAATTTAGATATGCATTGTGTGAAACCACTGCAACACACAGTACCCCATCAATTTAGATATGCATTGTGTGAAACCACTGCAACATACAGTACCCCATCAATTTAAATATGCATTGTGTGAAACCACTGCAACACACAGTACCCCATCAATTTAGATATGCATTGTGTGAAACCACTGCAACACACAGTACCCCATCAATTTAGATATGCATTGTGTGAAACCACAGCAACACACAGTACCCCATCAATTTAGATATGCATTGTGTGAAACCACTGCAACATACAGTACCCCATCAATTTAGATATGCATTGTGTTAAAACACTGCAACACACAGTACCCATCAATTTAGATATGCATTGTATGAAACCACTGCAACACACAGTACCCATCAATTTAAATATGCATTGTGTGAAACCACTGCAACACACAGTACTCCATCAATTTAGATATGCATTGTGTGAAACCACTGCAATATACAGTACCCCATCAATTTAGATATGCATTGTGTGAAATCACAGCAACACACAGTACCCCATCAATTTCGATATGCATTGTGTGAAACTGCTGCAACATACAGTACCCCATCAATTTATATATGCATTGTGTGAAACTGCTGCAACATACAGTACCCCATCAATTTAAATATGCATTGTGTGAAACTGCTGCAACACACAGTACCCCATCAATTTAGATATGCATTGTGTGAAACCACTGCAATATACAGTACCACATCAATTTTGATATGCATTGTGTGAAATCACAGCAACACACAGTACCCATCAATTTAAAATGCATTGTGTGAAACTGCTGCAACACACAGTACCCCATCAATTTAAATATGCATTGTGTGAAACTGCTGCAACATACAGTACCCCATCAATTTATATATGCATTGTGTGAAACTGCTGCAACATACAGTACCCCATCAATTTAAATATGCATTGTGTGAAACTGCTGCAACACACAGTACCCCATCAATTTAGATATGCATTGTGTGAAACTGCTGCAACATACAGTACCCCATCAATTTAAATATACATTGTGGGAAACCACTGCAACATACAGTACCCATCAACTTAGATATGCATTGTGGTAAACCACTCCAACACACAGTACCCCATCAATTTAAATATGCATTGTGTGAAACTGCTGCAACACACAGTACTCCATCAATTTAGATATGCATTTTGTGAAAACACTGCAACACACAGTACCCCATCAATTTAAATATGCATTGTGTGAAACTGCTGCAACATACAGTACCCCATCAATTTAAATATGCATTGTGTGAAACCACTGCAACATACAGTACCCCATCAATTTAGATATGCATTGTGGTAAACCACTGCAACACACAGTACCCCATCAATTTAAATATGCATTGTGTGAAACCACTGCAACATACAGTACCCCATCAATTTAGATATGTATTGTGTGAAACCACTGCATCACACAGTACCCCATCAATTTAGATATGCTTTGTGTGAAACCACTGCAACACACAGTACCCCATCAATTTAGATATGCATTGTGTGAAACCACTGCAACACACAGTACCCATCAATTTAAATATGCATTGTGTGAAACAACTGCAACACACAGTACCCCATCAATTTAGATATGCATTGTGTGAAACCACTGCAATATACAGTATCCCATCAATTTAGATATGCATTGTGTGAAATCACAGCAACACACAGTACCCCATCAATTTAGATATGCATTGTGTGAAACTGCTGCAACATACAGTACCCCATCAATTTAAATATGCATTGTGTGAAACTGCTGCAAAATACAGTACCCCATCAATTTATATATGCATTGTGTGAAACTGCTGCAACATACAGTACCCCATCAATTTAAATATGCATTGTGTGAAACTGCTGCAACACACAGTACCCCATCAATTTAAATATGCATTGTGTGAAACTGCTGCAACATACAGTACCCCATCAATTTAAATATACATTGTGGGAAACCACTGCAACATACAGTACCCATCAATTTAAATAAGCATTCTGGTAAACCACTGCAACACACAGTACCCCATCAATTTAAATATGCATTGTGTGAAACTGCTGCAACACACAGTACCCCATCAATTTAGATATGCATTGTGTGAAACCACTGCAACACACAGTACCCCATCAATTTAGATATGCATTGTGTGAAACCACTGCAACACACAGTACCCCATCAATTTAAATATGCATTGTGTGAAACCACTGCAACACACAGTACCCCATCAATTTTGATATGCATTGTGTGAAACCACTGCAACATACAGTACCCATCAATTTAAATATGCATTGTGTGAAACCACTACAATATACAGTACCCCATCAATTTAAATATGCATTGTGTGAAACTGCTTCAACACACAGTACCCCATCAATTTAGATATGCATTGTGTGAAACCACTGCAACACACAGTACCCCATCAATTTAGGTATGCATTGTGTGAAACCACTGCAACATACAGTACCCCATCAATTTAAATATGCATTGTGTGAAACCATTGCAATATACAGTACCCCATCAATTTAAATATGCATTGTGCTAAACCACTGCAACATACAGTACCCCATCAATTTAGATATGCATTGTGTGAAACTGCTGCAACATACAGTACCCCATCAATTTAAATATGCATTGTGTGAAACCACTGCAACATACAGTACCCCATCAATTTAGATATGCATTGTGTGAAACTGCTGCAACATACAGTACCCCATCAATTTAGATATGCATTGTGTGCAACCACTGCAACATACAGTACCCCATCAATTTAAATATGCATTGTGTGAAACCACTGCAACATACAGTACCCCATCAATTTAAATATGCATTGTGTGAAACCACTGCAACATACAGTACCCCATCAATTTAGATATGCATTGTGTGAAACTGCTGCAACATACAGTACCCCATCAATTTAAATATGCATTGTGTGAAACCACTGCAATATACAGTACCCCATCAATTTAAATATGCATTGTGGGAAACCAATGCAACACACAGTACCCATCAATTTAGATATGCATTGTGTGAAACAACTGCAACACACAGTACCCCATCAATTTAGATATTCAATGTGTGAAACCACTGCAACACACAGTACCCCATCAATTTAGATATGCATTGTGTGAAACCACTGCAATATACAGTACCCCATCAATTTAGATATGCATTGTGTGAAACCACTGCAACACACAGTACCCATCAATTTAGATATGCATTGTGGGAAACCACTGCAACACACAGTATCCATCAATTTAGATAAGCATTGTGTGAAACAACTGCAACACACAGTACCCCATCAATTTAGATATGCATTGTGTGAAACCACTGCAAAACACAGTGCCCCATCAATTTAAATATGCATTGTGTGAAACCACTGCAACACACAGTACCCCATCAATTTAGATATGCATTGTGTGAAACCACTGCAATATACAGTACCCATCAATTTAGATATGCATTGTGTGAAACCACTGCAACACACAGTACCCCATCAATTTAGATATGCATTGTGTGAAACCACTGAAACTTTCAGTACCCCATCAATACATATATACATTTTGTAAAAGCCATGTAATTATACAGTACACCATCAATACAGATTTGCATTGTGTGAAATCATTGTGAAAGCCATGTAATATACTGTATGCCATCCATACACATATACAGTGTGTGAAAGTGATATGACATAGGGTACCTCATCAATACACATGTACATTGTATGAAAGCCATGCTGAACTTTAAAGAGAATTACCTTTCTTTCTCATCACATCTTACATCAGACTATCTCATTGATTTTAATGCAAGTAAATTTATCAATGTATTTCCTGAATTTCATCAACACATTACAATTGTAACCATTTATCAGGACAGGGTACATAGCTTTGTGAATTTATTTCCTTGTTTCTACATGCAATATCATTTTGTTCAGTTTAAATACAAATTTAAAGTTTATACATATGTGAACCCTAATCTTTGTTTTGACAAGATTGAAACCTGTCTGAACCTGAAGATTTTCATCAAATATAAATCATGTAGTCTGGCAGTTGTCTTTCACCAATCATATGCAGCTGTTTACAGGTAAGATTTTGCCATTTTTTCTTGGAACTAATTTTTATAGATTTTTTCAGTGTATGACTAGCAGTACCATCCATATAATCGCTGGAGTTTTTGTTCTGTTTATCAAAAATAATAGACATGCTTGCTGTTCACTGTCCATGCAAACGTTTTGATTGACCAGAGGACAGTTAAGTATGACTAGTTTGAAAAGCCAAGATGGCAGCTGCTACTGCTACTACCACTAATAGTGCTGTTGCTGTTACTCCACCTACTACTATTACAATGAACACCACTACTCTCACTGCTGCTGCCACTACCCAGATGTATGCTGCTGCCTCATATGATGTGGCTTAAGGTAAGCTATTTGTAAAATCTAGTAACTGTTTGGCCAAGTGTTCCACCTTATCAATTACTGTCATCTCACCTGAGTAAGTTCAAGTCTCAGCCTTGGGTCATTGTGGGTATGTGAGAAAGCCCCCAGTAGCTTCCCGTAGGTCTTTGGTTTGTGTTGGAGTTTTCCCAGGTTCTTCCTCCACCAGTTATACTGGCCACCATATATAGCTTATCTTGTGCTGATAGATGGCATTGAACCTCAAAATAACAACAACAACAACAATTTATTAACTTGGAGCCTTGAAACATCACTATTCTATTTATATACAATTAAGAAAATGTATACAGCTCTCTCCCATATTATAATGCCCTTTGTTATAGCAATTCTAGATTAAATGTAGTTCTGTTGTGGACATTTGAGTCAGTTTTTGACTCACTACCAACCCATTCAATCCATACCCAACCCATCTCCCCCAGCACACATACATTCATCAAATTTGTTATCATTCCTGCTGTATTGCTATTCTGTACAGCATTATAATGAAGGAATAATGAACAGTAAAATGAGATGTAACATAATCACAGTTTGATATTGTTCATTTATAAACATAAATTTGAATAAGACTACACACATGCAGACACACACGTGCATGCACATGCACACATACTGTATTCATATCCTATCAAATATATTTACAATAACAACAAAGAAATGTGTGACATTCAGTTATTCAGGTGCAAATGAATTCTTATCATTTCATGTTTGACCATCATCTTCAAAAGTAATTTGTACTCAGTATATTTACATTGTGAGGAATTTTAAATGAAATGTACATTTAGCACAGAAGTTTCTTTTATAATCATAATTTTTAATAAAATGACTATTTTTTTTTAATAAAATGACTAAATTTCTTGTCCTGTCTTGATCAGTTATGTTTCTGGATGGACATCTTTTGTGTGAAGAGGCCTAATCTGAAATATAATCTAGCTGTGTCTACTTCGGCTCAAATTTAGGGCTACTGAAGAGCCATGTTATTTGCTTTTTATCACCCACTGGCAAATTTTATCACTGGGAGACTCTTATTATAATCACCTTTATCAGTAATTTCCATAGTGAAATATTTGTGCCATACACATTTCACTTCAATTACTAGTACAACCAAGCTATGATAAAGTTTAACTTCACTATTCTTTTTGCTGCCAGAGTAAGTTAGGAAAATTCATGAAAAATTAAGTCATAAATGAGACACCAGCAAAGTTGGAAAGAGTAAAAATAATTTTAAACCCTGAAAATTTGACTGTTAGTTAGTGGCTTTTATATTTTAATTTGTATGTTTTCATAGTTTGTATCCTTTTCTCTGATGGCATTAATAAAGGACAGTTAGGACTAATCTCCATGGCAACCAAAGGATTCATATAGGTCACTAATCAATGCCCTCTTGAAGTTCACAGTATCATCTTGAAAAACAGGGCCATTTTCAAAAGTTTACTTTATATTCAGCAATACCACAGGTCAACTTAAGGATAACAAACAGTAATTTATATCCTAGCTTTTGTACCAGCCATTGTTTGTCAGACCATTTTAATATTGTATGACAAATACCTATTCATCAAAGTCACATTTCATTGTTAAGATTTTAAAAAATCACAAGAGATCTGTCATTTAACAGATTAATTGTGTGCAGATTATCAAAGTTTATGTATCTGATGGTAGGTAATGGGCTGGGTTTTTTTATTTTATGGGTGGCTCAGATTTGTACATAGTGTTATTTTAATATTATTTTAAAAATCACAACAGAATCCAAGAAATTAATACCATGTTAGAACTTATGAGTACAACTACAAGATGCACAGATCCTGATCTGCCACCACAGAATGCATAGACAGATCTGTTTCTGTGCAATTTGTTAGGGGTAATCAGTGGAATAAACAATGTAGAGCCCAATCTACTGGCACATTATGCAGGGTCTCTTTTGTTTGTGATTGGATTCAAACTGATGTGCAAGTATATACAGTATTGCAAATGTTCTGCATACATTGTATAGTCATGTGATTGGATTCAAACTTATATGCAAGTAAATACAGTGTTGCAAATGATTTGCATACAGTGTATGGTCACAGACAATCAGCTGCATAAGAACACACAAAAGTAGCTTTACATCAGCAAAAATGTAATCCTCTGTTGGAGATACACTATTGGTCCCAGCTGAATTCCTTAAAATTTTTAATGATATATGTTAGTCTTATCTTCAGCGTATATATGAAGATGGGTTTGGATTTATTTGACTTTTAATTTAAAGTGACAGATTAAGGGTGGTTGGTGAAGAGATTTTAGCTTCATTCAGTTTTTATTTGCCTGCTATGATATCTTTGTATCTGTCCACATGTTTATTAACAATTTCATTTCTGCAGAATAACTCAAGTTGTCCAGCTTCTACAGTTACCAAACTTTGTGGATGTCTTGCACTTGGGATAAGGAAGAAGCTTATCCACTTGGAGATGAAAAGTTTAAGGTCAGAGTCACTGCGAGGGACTGAAAAAAAAGAAAGTTATTAAGGACATTAAGTATAGTTTTCCACAATGAACAGTTATTGAAAATAGCTTTTGCTTGGAGTAAGGAAAGCCCTATTAGTATTAGCCCTATTAGTTTTGTGGTCAGAAGGTCAGGGTTAGGGTCACTGAAAGATTAAAAATGGTATCAGTACAATAATATTAGCTCAACATTAGTCTAGAACCAAACATTGATTACTTTTAGGATAAGAAAGAAGCCTATCAAAATATTTAGTTATCTAAATATAAGGTGAGCGTATAATGTGCCTTATACAGTACATTTGTTTAATTTTATAAATGCAGGATATTTTGGGGGATGTAAATGTTTTAATGATTTCATGAAATTCAAGATGAATTTTTATAACCAGATAAACATGATGTGGGTATTTTTGGCACTCAGTGTGCAAAAACTTTTGTGCTTGTCAATTTCATTATTTACATTGTCTTGTTTTTCTTTTGTTCCAAAGTTTGGAAGAAAGTCTGCATAGGCAGTTACCTTCAAATTAAAGTGTGACAAAATTATTCTTTTGCAGGATCTATTGCAGAATGCTTAAAATCCATTTGCAAATGCAAAACCTTTGGTAGCAAATATAAATCAGTTTCAAAACCCACATTACAAAAACAGGCTTCAGAGTTAGGCAGAGATATGTGATAACTGATTTGTAGTCCAGTCCCTTTCTCACAACTTTTATTTATTTAACCATCCCATTTATAGAACAATTACATAAATGATTTAGTGTTGTGTATACATTCAATTCTGTAGACCCATTTTACTGAGGTCACTTCAGATTGATTTCACTAAGTTTACCTGCAAGGTGACCAAGCTAAAAGTTTACCTGCAAGGTGACCAAGCTACCCATCTAAGTCTTGCAGAATTTGATATTAGCTTTTTTTCAACAATGCATCTATGATTATAATTAGCATATGTCACATGCCAATAAAGTTAATGACATAAAGCCTGTTTGCTGCTTTTTCTGTTGATTAGGTCTTTCTTGAAATTCAAATAATTTAGTTTAATCACTGTACATTACCATATATTCACATACTGTATATACTTGTGTATAAGACAAGTCCAAATGCAAGCTGCTGCACTGTCCCACTGTCCCCACTCTGCCTTCACATAATGTGCTAGCAGATCTTTGTGCAGTTTTTTAGGAGGAACCAGTAAAACAAACAACATAGACCTAGAGGCCCCGAGTGGCCAAGTGGTCTAAAGCACTCTCTGTTATGGATCACTGCCATCTCACTGCTGTCTTTCTATGGGTTCAATGTGGATATGTGATAAAGCTTGCCAGTAGCTTCTCATGGGTCGGTGGTTCTTTCCAAGGATTTCCCGGTTTCTTCCTCCACATTTAATACTGGCCGCCATGTATAGCCTATCATGTGCTGAAAAATGGAGTTAAGCCCCACAACAACAACAACAACATACCTTGATCTGTAAATCACCAGGAGATTGATATTATTTGTTTTTCTGATTACTCGTAACAAACTGCACGGGCCCACATCTGCTGTTAGCATATCTTGATCAACATTGTTGACAATTGACCCATCTTATATGTATGTATATATGGTATATATAATCAAAGCTAAGATCTCTCAGTAGCCAACCAAAACGATTTCCAGTCATTTAAAAGTGTGTCAATGTGTTTTTCAAAGATGTTATTTTCAAGATTGTTTTGTGAAAAAAATGGTTTGTGTTAGTTGAACAACACTGTGTTCAATCAAATTCCTCAACATGTGCAAATTAAATCAAAGCAAATATGCTAACTCAGTAAACATAGTTTTACAAACCATACCGATTGGGTGATGTAGTTTTACAAACCATACCGATGGGGTGATTTACAGATTTCTACAAACCATATCGACGGGGTGATGTACATAGATTTACAAACCATACTGACAGGGTGATGTACATAGTTTTACAAATCATACTAATGGGGTGTTGTACATAGGTTTAGAAACCTTCCCAACAAGGTATTGTACTAGTTTTACCAACCTTCCCTGGGGCCCTGAGTGTCGGAGTGGTCTAAAGCTTATCCATTACTGATCACTGCCATCTCACCTCTGTCTGCGTGTGTGTTCGAGTCTAGGATTCCGCAAATGTGGATATGTGAGAAAGCTTGCCAGTAGCTTCTATTGGGTAAGTGGTTCTTTCCAGTGACTTCCCGGTTTCTTCCCCCACCATTGATACTGGTCGCCATGAATAGCCTATCGTGTGTTGAAAAATGGCATTAAGCCCAACAACAACAACAACCAACCTTCCCACGGGGTGTTTGTTTTTAGTTTTACAAACCATAATGATGAATGTTTCTATTTAAATGTTTGATAAAACTCAGTTAAAAGGTAGTCATGTCACTTATGACACAGTATCCCAATCATCATGCTCAACTTATGTTTAAATTATAAAATTAAAATTCATATGAAATATTTCTGAAAATTATCTTTCCATCAAGCAGTACACATTGTCTCTGACTCCATTTTTTTAAAAATTGATTGTCAATCCAAAATCTTATATTTGTATCTGCATCTAGGTGCATGGTAGGAGAGAGAGATCATTTTTAAGGTGGAAAATAAGATAACCTGCTGGCAGACAAGAACCTTGAATGGGCAGTAACTTATTTGGGCATAGGATCATGGTAAGACGGAATGTACAACGCAAATGTTTCAGCACTGCAGTCATGACCTCCTAATAGTGCATATAAGTTTACACCAGCCAGAAAGTAAACCATCAATTATCTTTTGTTGTTTGTTGCACCTTTGATGAATCATTTCAGTATTATAGCCAATTTTGCATTTATCAGTCTGTATGCACTAGCCATTTTTTCTGTCTCACAGATTACATGTTTTTTAACCCACGCCTAGTAATAATATTACCCACTACAAGAAATTCTATGTATATACTCACTTATAAGTAAGTAAAATTGCAAACAACAAAGATCCTTAGTTGCAATAGCATAATGTGCCTGCCAATCAGACTCTATGCTGTTTGTTTAATTGTTTACTTCTAACAAACATCACAGATCCAGATCTCCTGGTGCATTATTTGCATGAATATCTGGGCCTTTGCAGTTGGACTCAACTTACATGTGAGTATATATGGTAAATACATGACAAAAAGAACACCAGCAGATACATCTTATAACTGTATGTTAAAAGGACAGCAAAATATTTCTCTGCTTGGTTTAGTATACTTTTGCTTCCAGAAGCATTGGTTGAAAAGGAATAACTTTTTTGTTGATTATTGGATGAGTCTTTCATTAAGAAATTTGGATGAATGTGTTCTTTCCTCATTGGGATAAATTTGTGTCACCCTCATTTGGATGAATTTGTGTGATCCACATGTGGATGAATTTGTATGATCCTCATTTTGAATGATTTTTGTGTGATCCCAATTTGGATGAATTTGTATCATCTTGTTTTGATGAAATTTTGTGATCCTCATTTAGATGAATTTATATGATCCTCATTTAGATAAAATTATATGATCCTCATGTGAATGAATTTGTATGATCCTCATTTTAAATGAATTTATATGATCCTCATTTGGATGAATTTGTATGATGTTTATTTAGATTAAATGTTGTGATCCTCATTTAGACAAATTTGTATAATTCTTATTTGGATGTGTTTGTGTGATCCTCATCTGGATGAATTTGTATGATCATCATTTTAAAGGAATTTGTATGAATTTGAATGAATTTTTTATGATATTCGTTTGGACGAATTTGTGAGGTCCTCATATGGATGAATTTGTATGATTGTATGATTATTATTCATTTGAATTTGTGAGATCCTCATTTGTCATAGAAATATCTGAATCTGATCAGTGAGACACTTTTGTGTTTTAAATATATCATGCTTATTGTGGCTATTGTGGCATAATTATATATTTATTACCCAAAAAAAATCATTCATTAGATAAAATTTTGAACCTTTCTGCCCACTGGCTTGTAAAATCTTAAAAGTTTCTTCTAATTGTTTTCATGATATATAATTGAGATTATTCATTTATGTATGATACTTGTATGGATTTCCAGCTGGTTCCAGTTATGCTATGATCTTTTTTCAATAAATGATGCAAAATCAAGTGTGCACCAGAATTATTAAAATAGAAAAATCACCACCACCCACACCTCTCTCTCACCTGTCAATCTAAATTACTGAGGGGTTGTAGTATAGACAGGTAAGACTGCATAAAAAAAATATTCTGTCATTTACTACTTTTATGTGGGAGGTAATCTAGAGCAGTAAGATGTGATGTGTCACAGTTTATTTGTTAATAATTATTATAACAAATGGTCAGACAAATGTCATGATTTAAATATGAATTTTCAAGGTTATAGGAAGAAAATTTATTACATAATGAAAACATGCATTTATCAGCACTGTTGGTGTAATGAATTTTCATGACTGCATTAAATTCTTAATTGCTTACCAGGTTAAAAGTTAAAATGAAAATTATCTCATTTTGAAAACCTTTCAATGACATAAGCATGTACTGAAATGAAGAAAAACTACCATTTTGCATGAATTTTTATTTGCTAATGCAAGATATCAGACAGTTCTGATTATAAATAGAAAAATAGTAAATGCATATCATTTAATTGTCTTACTGTATTGTTTAGCCATCCCTCACTGTAAAAAATGTAGGTGTCCCTATTCTAATTTGGATGTACCATAGTGTGTACTTACTTATATCAAGCCAGACTTCAAAAATCAAAGATCCTGATCTGCCATAGCATAATCCCCTGCAGACTGGGGTCTATATTGTTTGTTCAACAGATTACTCTTAACAAACTGCACAGACCAAATCTGCCAGCACATAATTCGCCAGCAGGTCTGGGTCTGTGCAGTTTGCAGTTGGACTCAGCATATAAATTGGTTACCTTTGTATCTCTTCTTGCTATACTAAATTTATTTTACTGACTTTTTGTACTTGGCTGTTGAGAACCAATTATAATGTAGTTCAGCACCATTAGATGTCCCTTTATTTTGCATTGTGTATAAATATCCCCTATCATAAACTGCCACACTATAGTAAAACATTGCTTATTCATAAGGCAGGTCACTTGTACCTCACATGAACAAACAGGTCATCAAAAGAATCACCTGGCATTTATCCAAACATAAAGAAACTTGTGTTTTAATTTCTGTGATTTTCCTTGTCCAGATTATAAATATGGTTTCCAGTGCAAACTCTACACATGGCCATGGATAGAACTCAATAACTTGGCTTTTTTACATGTGTACATCTATAATTTTTATTATTATGTAAACTTCAGGAGGAAAGTAGGTCATTGTTACTTTACACTTGGTGCATTTACTCACAGGATTATAGATTACTTGTATTCCTTAGGAATTCAGACTGGTTTGACTGTTATTTTACTGCTGAGAAAACTGCCTAAGGATAGACCAAATTGTTTGTATTTCAAATACTGTCATGAGCAGATGCAGGACATTTTAGTAAAGGGGTACAAGCTTAAATTGGTTGTTCATGTTGATAGAAATGGCTATCTGTTTTTATACTACTTTTGTTGCAAGTAGGAGGATTTGGTTGACCTCTCATGAAATAAAATCCAGCCATGTATAAATGATTCTGAGGCAACCTACCAACAAGAATAACTACAGTAGTTTATAATAAACACATATAAAACATGTAAGTAGCAGGAAATACTTATAGTGTTAAATAAAACATGACAATTATACACATGAAATTTTATCACAATTGAAATTTTTTTTAAATCAAATTAAATTTTAAACTTATCCAATCACCATACGAAGACAGTTAAGGAAATGCAAAACGTTGGTAATATATTATGTCAGAATGCAGAATGACTGCAGAGCCTTGTAAGTTTTTATGGATACAGTTGTCTAAATGCAGTAGACTGTTTCAAACTGTGATAAATGATTTTAGAAAAGGGGGGATCTACAATGAAACTTACTAAAATAGGGATGCTAGGTTATGATTGGCTTGATGAAGTAATTTACAAGTGTGGATAAAAACAAAAAAAAAGCAGCTAAAATTTTCACTTAAGGTCATTTAGTTTCAGAATATTTAAACAGAAGATTTTGTAAAAAGTATTTACTGCAACTTGGACCTTCCTTGAGAAAGATTTGATTAAGAAGGAAATTTGATCAATGTGACAAAGAAGGATAGAGATTTGGCAGGTGATGTTCCTTGTTCTCGCCCATCAATTTTTCAAGCAATATTAACTTTAAAAACAACAACATATTTTGAAATGTGCTTTGAAACTTTTATATGAAATATGCTGGAGCTCATAAATTTAAAGTAAATTGATTTTTTTTGCTTAGTATTTGCACAGTTTTCTCTTATTTGCATTATACTTAACAGATGTCAAGATAGATAACCCTTCCCAAGGGCCATAATACACCAAAAAACACACTAATTACACCTTATTAATATGAAGTGCTTCTACCCCCACTTTTGTTACATTGTTTCCTCTCTCACATAAAGAAAATAAATCTGCCACAGCAGGATTAGGCATGATACACAGAGCAACAGGATATGCTGTGTATTTTAGGGTGCAATCGTAAAATAACAGACAATACTAACAGTTCTATGATCTTCAAAGTGTCCCTAACATGCACATTATGTATAGTCAGTGCAAATTCAGTGTTTTTATGACCCCAAATTGTTGCATTTAATCTTCTGTATGAGTCAGTTTTAATCATAGCTTCCTCAGGAAATCTTGCTTTCATTCAATTTGCAAACTGAGCACTCCTTAACACTGTAAAAACTGATGCATAAATTAAAGTTTTATAATCATTTAACTATACTTGAAGTAAAGATCCTTTCCAAATTTAGCCTGGCTCTGTAGTAACCAAAGTAATATGTTTTATCCAAATAGTGTAATGGTAATGTATTTAAAATACAGTATTTCATGTCCTTTTGCATAAAATATCATTTATTTCTAAGAAATCCTTCATACAAGTTTTTCATTTCATCTGTTACCCTGTTGATGGATTTGTATGCAGAACATGTTTTGTTATTATGTCATCTGTTCATCTGTCTCATGCATGTTACCAGTTGTATTTCTGCAAAATAACTTGACTTGTCTAGCATCTACTGTTGCCAGATGTTGTGGATGACTTGCACTTAGAGTGTTAAAGAACCCTGTTGATTTGAGGCACACAAAAAGCTCAGTTCAAAGGTCAATGTCACTGACTGAAAGAAGGAAAACAGTTAATGTAAAAAGAACTTCAGTTTTCCACAATGAACAGATTCTAAATTATGAGGATGGCTTGCACTTGGGGTAAGAAAGAAGCATATCAGTGTCAATGGCAAAAGATCAAATGCCAAGGTCACGTTGATTCAAAGAATAATGGTTTCCAGCATAGCTTTAGTTCTACATGACTGACTTGGATCAAGCTTCTTGGATGATTTACATTCTTGGCAGGGAAGTCTGTGAGTTTTGGGATCAAAAGGTGAAAGGTCAAAGCCACTATGACTGAAAGAATAATGGTGGTTTCTGCAACAACATTTCACTTACCTACACAGAGGACTATTCAAAACAGGGCCGGTTTATGATGTTCCATTTAAGGTACTCTTGCTGCAAATTTTGGGATGGTAAATAAGATTTGTGTTTTCTAGAAGCATGGGATTGATTAGTTCTGATGCTAAGATAGAATTATAGAACTATAGCCTTAGATGTCTATTTTCCCCTAAGCTGAATAAAATATATTTGTAATATGTTGACCTATCGTATTTGTACCAGTAACTTTATGGACTATCCATTTGTCAGCTAAATTTATGGTCAATTTTCTTACGCTGTTTTATGAAATTTATTTGGAAGGGAGTTTAAAGTTCTTGCTTCATCTGAATTAAATTTGAGATTAAGATACAACATCCCAGTTCATATTTAAATCGACATAACAAAACTAAATTACATGTCTGCTGTGGATTTGAATGGTCTCCTCTACACTCTGACGCCATCAAACATTTTTGAAGTGAAGTCTGAAAACTTTGTCATTTGCATGAAGAAAAGTAATCATTAAAGATGATGGTCCACATAAAAGCATGAAGAGAAGTAATCATTAAAGATGAAGGTCCACATAAAAGCATAAAGGGAAATAATTATTAAAGATGATGGTCCACATAAAAGCATAAAGGAAAGTAATTATTAAAGATGATGGTCCACATAAAAGCATAAAGGGAAGTAATTATTAAAGATGATGGTCCACATAAAAGCATAAAGGGAAGTAATTATTAAAGATGATGGTCCACATAAAAGCATAAAGGGAAGTAATTATTAAAGATGATGGTCCACATAAAAGCATAAAGGGAAGTAATTATTAAAGATGATGGTCCACATAAAAGCATAAAGGGAAGTAATTATTAAAGATGATGGCCCACATAAAAGCATAAAGGGAAGTAATTATTAAAGATGATGGTCCACATAAAAGCATAAAGGGAAGTAATTATTAAAGATGATGGTCCACATAAAAGCATAAAGGGAAGTAATTATTAAAGATGATGGTCCACATAAATACAGAAGATTTATGCACATGATGAGATCAATTCAGATTTTAACAGTAAAAAGAAAAAAACGTTTTTGATAATCCTAATTTGTATAGGTAAATGAGAAATCCAGATGAACTAATTGCTTAAAAGACTAATAAAATATAGAATTAAAGAAAGATTACAATTTGGATACTAAGACATTATTTATCGGATTCTACTCGTTGCCATGGAAAATGTTGGATAAATAAACTGTTTCAGTTAGTATATAACTTTTAAGAAAACCCATTTATGGCATCATATTTTAAAGCAATTTTTGAATAAATGTTTGCTTGATTAACAAGATTAGACTAAATTGATTCCGTCATTGTGTGTTATTGAAAATCATGCACAAGATCTTTCCTCCTGGAGCAGTGTTATCCATTACAGATTACAGACTTTGGGAATAAAGGACACCCATGCAGCATCATCTGTCCAAAGAACTGATCAAAGTCACTCCTGCTCACAGAAACCAAACCAGTTAGTGATGTCATGGTCATCGTTTAACACAAAGGACAAACAACACATATTGTGTCATACATCATAAGGTAGACAGATTATTAGAAGTTTTGTCAAAATATAAAACATTCCTTTTCTAAAAAAAAACTTTTTTCGTACCAATATATTCAATTGAGCAGAGTAAAGTTAAATTTTTTATTCTGTACATTTAAAATTAGTTACATTCAAATTTAGTTGTACTTGTGTTTAAAAATACATTCTGTTGTGTTTATGCATGGTGATATGTCTATTTCACATGTTATGAGAGAGTAAAAATAAATAGAAACAGTTTTTGATTTAAAAGATAAATATTTGTGAATCCAACTTGTTATTCCATTCAGTCAGGATCATAAGTGAATCCTTAAAAAATCAATTTCATCCAGGATAAATTTTTGTTTCAGAAAGTGTGACAACCCTATATAATGTGACCTCCCTTTTAATGCAGTGCACTTTTATGTCTTGTCTGAATACATTAGAGTGATGGACCTTTGTATATTACAGTTGTGAAATCTCAAGTATTCCAAATATTTTTTTTTCAGCAATATTTAATCATGTTCTCTAATTGCCTTCACAATTTAAATAAAAGCATGATTAAGTCTCTCAGATAATTCCAGCATATCATCAGCATAATAAAACCTGTCTATAGAGTCCAACCTTTCTGCCAACAAAAACAGTCTCATAATTAAGACAAGTAGTGTTTTAATAAACATTTTCACATTATATGACAGGATTGATATATGCATTAAGATTGATCATAAATGACAGATGGTCCTCCAAGACAGTGGCCAGCTTTCAAGTCAGGAATTACTGGATCTAGTCAGTCAACAAAATATCACCCATTTTGGGAATACATTAAGTTATGTTGAAAGTCAAATATTCCCCCCCAAAAAAAATCCAAATTGACAGTGATTTCTTAACTCTATAGCAACAAGTTTTTCAGTGATAGTTGTATGATATCCCATGTCTCAACCAAATTTTATTTTCACCTAAACATATTACAAGTGTTCTTTTTAAGTAACAACTCCCTTTAATTTTGTCCTCATTTAATTATAGAATGGGCACTTCATAGTATCAGACTATTGAAATTATCTAAGCAAATAATCAAGACTTGTAATAATGGTTTCAGTTAGTGGATTCATGTGGCAGTTTCCTTTAAGTCCACAGTACATTGTATATTGAGTTTTTTTGTGCCTATTAGGCTAAAATCCTATAAAGACCTCAGTGTAAACTGGTTAGCTGCAGGTCCAGGAAGTGGGGATAAATTAAACTGATTCAGGTAAATATTTACCTGTCCAATTTGTTTGCCAACTTTCAGGTTAGCTCAGGTAAATGTCAAATTTATGTCAGTTTTCTACAGGAATGGCTTTTTAATTCCACCCATATTAGGAGAAATAGGATCTAATAAGGTTTTGTGATAGAAAAACTTCAAGTAGTGCAGCAGTAACAAATCATCGGAGTAAATACTGTTTTGAGATCTGGATGATCTATAGAGCTTTGTCATGTTTGTTATAGACTTTATCAATTGGTTCACAGAGGAGTAAAATGAAAAGACCTTCTTTTGTACACTTTTCAGTATATTTCATTTTGCCTCTTTTTGTACCATGTGCATATATACATGTAATAGAGATTCTTCATAATGCTACAGCAGGGACTGCGATTTTTAGACCATTATAGTAGAGAAACATATGCAAATTCAGCATTGAAGTTTCCAAATGTTGGGCAGACATGTAGGTGTACATGTAGTAAACAATTTATACTGGTATGATTACTGTCAGAATTCATATGAAATGGTAATACAATTTTTAAAAAACAATATACCAGTGCATTTTTATAAATACATGTTATCTTGAGGGAATAAAATGATAAACCAGTATGATGAACTGTCAACATACATGTACATTTACCAATCAGTGAATTATAATTGCTTTTATGTAAAAACTTCTTTGTTTAGTAACTTAACAACTAGTAAAGTATGCCCTTTTTTGGATTGAAAGAAATAGTTATTTGTTTCTTAAGAATAATCTGAGATTCTGTTTTGTTGATTTTTTTTTCCATGACATCCTCCTAAAGAATAGCAATTATATCACTCTGAGCTTGTAGGTACAGCTTAACTGGCTAAGTTGCAGGTCCAGGAAGTTGGGATAAATTAAACTGATTCCCCAAAAAAATTAAACTGATTCCCAAAAATTTATAAATTGACAGTGATATCTGCAATGCTGACTAAAAATTGCTAGCTCCAGATAAAGTGGCTGGTCTGAAATAATTGTCATCCTCATCACTTCCATTAGTTATTTTCCGGTGATCCATGATTGCATAAAGACTGTTAATGGTATCACAAATGTGACAGAGTCACTATCAGAATTAACATAAATCAAGAAGGCATGTGTGTATACTTTGTATTTTTAATGTAGCTTTAAAAAATTTTCAGTCATATTGCTACAATTTCTGCATTATGGCAATTTATAGTGATGACTAGCACTGGGGCATCATGCTACAGACACATAGCATGATGTCCCACCTAGTCACATTATCCTGACACCATGCCGACCAGTCATAACACTAACCTCTTAACACTGAGCACCAAGTGAGGCAGCTGTTAGTACAAATTGTTATTAGCCTTTGGTATGACTTGTCTGGATTTCAAACCCTTGATCTCCCACATCCAAGGCAGAGATGTTCTAACCACTAGGCCACCGGAGAAGTCCAAGAAGGCAAGAACTCATTTTCAGAGCTCAAGAAATAGTTACACATGATATTTTCATGATTGCATAAAATAAATCTAGTTATTTAAAGTGGTAACTCCACCAAATTAGAAGTGTTCTGTTGTGAATGCCCTGCTTCTACTTCTTGTATTGTTTGTAGCTTTGTGTCTAAAAGAGACATTTCATTTTCTTACGAATTTTGAATTTTGAAACATTTTTATAACAGTCAGAATTTAATATGAACACAAGATTTACACAAGGCTATAATCAGTGAATATAAGGATGTAAGAAAGATAGCTAAACGATATTTCTAAGTTAAAAAGCCAAAAAATTTCAAAACAAAGTTATCTTTTCATGCTTAATTGCATTGAACCAAAAGCAATGATGCTAAAGTCCCAATTATGAATGAGGTGTGATTATCATGCATTTGTTACCTGGAACCTTTGTTGTTATGTCTTTGCCATTTAAACAACTGTTATTGTATATCAGACACTAGCACATTAGGTGACAAATGTTTCCAGGCTGACAACACAGACCAAATGTTATAACTAATTAAACATTAGAACATATTTATTAGGTTTGAAGAGTTCAACTTGAAAGAAAAATCTTTTCTCTGAAGAGGCATATCAGAGATACAGGGATTCAGATTTGAAAATTGGTTTAAATAAAGAAAGTACATATATTGTGAATAGTATCCTAACAGGTGTTACCATTTATACAGATTGTAAAATTAATTCTCTCTCTCTCTCTCTCTCTCTCTCTCTCTCTCTCTCTCTCTCTCTCTCTCTCTCTCTCTCTCTCTCTCTCTCTCTCTCTCTCTCTGTCTCTCTCTCTCTCTCTCTCTCTCTCTCTCTCTCTCTCTCTCTCTCTCTCTCTCTCTCTCTCTCTCTCTCTCTCTCTCTCTCTCTCTCTCTCTCTCTCTCTCGTAGGATGCTTGGAGAAAGTTCATGTTCAAACTTTTTCAATCAACAGATTTCCATTTAGTTTTTTCTTACTTATGGCAAGAAAGAGAGAGAAAGAAAGTGAAAATGGAAAACAGAGTGGATTTTTATGATATTGAGAAACTTGTTTAATATAGTTATTGAGAATTTAATTTTCAGGAAAAGGGGCTGGAATTATTTGAAGAACAAAATATTCAACCCTCATATAGCTTGAAACAATGTTCTTGATCATAATTGTTGACAGAAAGACTTATTTGAATAAAACAAAAACATTGAGCTGAAAGAAAATCCCTGGGCCCCATACTGAACCAAATTTTAAATGTCATTATAAAATGTAAATTACACAGTGAAAATATATATATATATATATATATATATATATATATATATATATATATATATATATATATATATATCTATATATATATGTGTGTATGTATATATATATATATATATATATATATATATATATATATATATATATATATATATATATATATCTATATAGATAGATATATGTATATATATATATATATATATATATCTATATATATATATATATATATATATATATATATATATATATATATATATATATATATATATATATATATCATTACTGGGTCTGGAAAGTATAAAAGCAATGGTCTAATGTTTAAACCATAACTATATGCATAAGTGGATCACATTTTGATTTAGCCACAGTATAGTATTAAATAACACTTTCAAAGCTGGGAGATATGATAGTGTTATTGTTTTGCAGTTCTTCTGAATGAACTATGTTCTTTTAATAGGATGTCCAATAGGCTGAGCATACAGTGTTATGACAAATGTTAATATATCTATTTGTTACCTTTTTATTTTTTTGCCCAGTAACTTTAATTTTATACAAGCTACCTTTTCCGATCATTGTGGATGGTTCCCTACTGGGTATGGAAGAAGCTTATTCATTTGTGGATCAAAAGGTCAAAGGTCAAGATTATTATTACTAATAGAATGGTTTGCGCATAACATTGGTTTTATATTGCAGACATAAACCAAACGATGGAGGTATCTTTTACTTGAAGTAAGGAAAAAGTCAATTGATTTAGGGGTCAAGAAGTCAAAGGTCACTTTCACTGAAAATTATGAGTGATTTTTGAACATTAAATTGAGTTTTACATCACATACTTTGACAAATCTTTGTGGGTAGCTTGGACACATACCTATTTATTTGGAGATGAAAAGTCAAAGATCAAGGTCATCATGACAAATCTTTGTGGGTAGCTTGGACACATACCCATTTATTTGGAGATGAAAAGTCAAAGATCAAGGTCATCATGACAAATCTTTGTGGGTAGCTTGGACACATACCTATTTATTTGGAGATGAAAAGTCAAAGATCAAGGTCATCATGACAAATCTTTGTGGGTAGCTTGGACACATACCTATTTATTTGGAGATGAAAAGTCAAAGATCAAGGTCATCATGACAAATCTTTGTGGGTAGCTTGGACACATACCCATTTATTTGGAGATGAAAAGTCAAAGATCAAGGTCATCATGACAAATCTTTGTGGGTAGCTTGGACACATACCTATTTATTTGGAGATGAAAAGTCAAAGATCAAGGTCATCATGACAAATCTTTGTGGGTAGCTTGGACACATACCTATTTATTTGGAGATGAAAAGTCAAAGATCAAGGTCATCATGACAAATCTTTGTGGGTAGTTTGGACAAATACCTATTTATTTAGAGATAAAAAGTAAAAGATCAAGGTTATCATGACAGAAGAATGGCTTCTGTGCAAAGAAATTCAGTTCTTGACTATATGCTTTCACCAAAGTTTGTGAATGGCAAATACTTTCAGTTAAATTGTAATATCAAAGATCAAGGTCATCATGACAAATCTTTGTGGGTAGCTTGGACACATACCTATTTATTTGGAGATGAAAAGTCAAAGATCAAGGTCATCATGACAAATCTTTGTGGGTAGTTTGGACAAATACCTATTTATTTAGAGATAAAAAGTAAAAGATCAAGGTTATCATGACAGAAGAATGGCTTCTGTGCAAAGAAATTCAGTTCTTGACTATATGCTTTCACCAAAGTTTGTGAATGGCAAATACTTTCAGTTAAATTGTAATATCATGCCAGAGGTTAATGCCACTGGGACAGACAAATGATTTTTGCACACAAATTTTTTTTTTCTTGTCTACATACCCCCACCATAGACTTACCCACATCTCATATTTATGCAGATTAATATTAACACCCAAGCAGAAAAATGCACATTGAGACAAGTCATTTGTGGTGTATATTTGAAAATGTCCAGCACTGGTTCCCAAACAGGAACTGCTGTGTGTGTGTGTGTGTGTGTGTGTGTGTGTGTGTGTGTGTGTGTGTGCATGTGTGTGTGTGATAGAGAGATATTTGGAATTTTAAAGTAGCTTTAACAAGTTTTTTTCAGTAATTATAAGTATTCTGTATGCAGGTGTTAAAAATCCACGCCAATACACATCCATAATGGATGCTTGAACCACTCAGGCCACGCGAATGGTCCATTTTTTATATATTCATTTGGGATGAAGGTTCAGCTTCCCATTGATGAATGGATTTGAGTCACATGAATTTTACATATGCTTATTAATATAAGGGTAAACTGGGAGTTCACTGTATATTGATTTTTGTGGTCAAAAGGTCAGAGGTGAACTTTTCCATCACTGAATGAAGCAGCAAAATAATTTTTGCATAATAACTTTAGTTAAAAAGCACATTCCTTGACCAAAGTAATTGGAGGACTTGCACTTAAGGAAAGAAAGAAGTCTATTGATTTTCGATCAAAATGTCAAAGGTCAGTTTCAGTAAGCTGAAAGAAAATTGTTTTGTGCAGTAAGTTTTCATTCTAGAGCAAGCTGCTTCATCAAACTTTGCGTATTGCTTGTACTTTAAAAAAAATTTAAAAGGTAAAGGTAAGTCTAATAAGTTAATATTAGTTTAGCTCAAGACCAATCAATATCATTGAGACCTTTTGATAAATAATCTCCAAAATGTATCATGCCTTTGCAATTGCCTACATAGAGAACTTTCAAACACTGAACTCTTCTTTAAAGAACTCTATAAAATGTTTCTACAGTTTGCATAGAAGAATTACCAATTAATGATCAATTAATTTATCTACATGATATTTTGTTCAATCTAAGCTATTTTTAAAATAGCATGATATTTGAAAACAGCAGATTTGTGTCTCTTAGGAGCTACTCCTCTCTTTCCTTTGTGAATTATGTCAGTTGATTTGAAAATATAGATAAAATGATGGAATTGCAACAACAATTTCTCTTTTCATTTTTGTTGTCACATCAAACTATTGTGTATATATATATATATATATATATATATATATATATATATATATATATATATACATATATATATATATATATATATATATATATATATATACATATACATATATATATATACATATATATATATATATATATATATATATATGTATATATATATATATATATATATAAAAATTTAGTGTGTGTGAAAACATGAAAAATTCCTTATGTCACTCCATATTCAAATAAAAAGTCATTTAACAGAAAATTAGTAATACATATATATCCATACTTTATTCCTGAAAGAGAGAGAGAGAGGGAAAGAGAGATAATGTGTTATATATGATTTCTATTCATTCATGAAATACAGCAAATTAGTCTTTTCATATTGCACTTAGTTCTCAAAAAAAAGTGTTTTCAGTGATGCATTAATAAAATTTCAGTTTTCAATCTGTATCAAAGTTGAACATATCTGCATAGATTCAGATCTACAGTTGTGTAATATGCTACTAGATCTGGGTTTGTGCAGTTTCTTAGTAACAATGAGCAGACCAAACAGCATAAAAACTTGATCTGCTGGCAATAGTAGATCAGGGTCTTTGTTGTTTGCATTTGAACTTGACTTACATCAAATACATATAGTAAATATTTTTGTAGTGAATAATATGGTCAAATAGCTGTTTTCTGGTAGGCTTTTTTTACAGGCTACCATATTAATGCATGAAATTATTTTACATCAAAATGTATTTCTTACTGCTAATATAGATGGTTTGGTCTAGTCAGACTTGGAATGTTCAATACACACCCATGCATGGCATGGTGAGCTCCTCTGACATCTTCTTGGGGAGGGGCACTTAGTTGCTATTTTATTGGCATTTTTTAGACAAACAGAGTGCCCACAGCACTATTGGAAATGAAAACCGTCCCACTACAACCTCAATTGTACAGGAAGACATAATTGCTTCATTTATTCAAGTGGCCTTCACTATTAGCAGTCAAAATACATTTTTGTCCCACCTTCAAGGCCATCCCTAATACAGCAATAAAGTGGCCATTTAAACATGATGGAAAATGGTGACATTTTATTTCTTTGATGCAGAATACTGCTGCCTTTTGGTGGCCTTTACCCAGATGGGGTAACGAAATAGGAGGATTACTGTATTTGAAAATGTTTGTTTTCCAAAATAGTGACATATCCCAACACCTGTGACCGTCAAAACAATACATGACTCAATGACCATTATATTTTACAAATTTCTTTGAAACAGTATCAGTCCATTGTGTGTTTGCCTTTTTGTTCTGTGGACAAGTAGTAATTTACCTGACCATAATTACACAGTAAAAATGGTTCTAATTTGAAATTTGAAATTTTTCACACCCCTGAACTTGATACACCCTCTTTTAAATGTGTGCTATTGGTAAATAAGGTATTTACATATAAATGAAGAAATCGGACAAAGACACCTGTTACCATGTAAATTGCAAAAAACTCTTTATTCAGATTAAATGGTGCATGTAGGGAATGTGAAATTGACACCTTTGTACCTGTATGGAAGTTTACCTGAAATACTTATGAACTGTACTGTGTCCAGAAATGGATCAGTTTCAAATCTGACTTTTAACTATATTTTAACTTCCAATGTCTATGATTTCATTTACTGCTTTTTAAAGTCCTCGTCAGTGCTATGGCTGCAAATTACCGTATGTGTGAGAGGCCATGTTGGTAATAAATATGATTGTTTTTTTTCATCGTCATTATTGTTGTTGGTGTGTTATTGTTTTGGTGGTGGTTTACTCTCATACACTTCTTTATTATATGTATAAATCTTTTTTTTTCTGTTGGTGGGTAAGAATATCTAAAAGATTTTTTTGTCCTGTACACCACCATTCATGGATATTTTAAACATGAGTGTAAAGTCAGTGAGAGAGTGTAGGTGTAAAGAAAACAGGTTTTAATGATAGTTTTAAATCACATTTTATATCCTGTCCTAAATTCGCAGCTGTTATTATCATTGATTATTGAAATAAATCACTCACTTGTTAACCCAAAAGGATTTTCATCTCAAAGGAATACAAATTCAAGTCCCCAGATGCTTGGTTTGGTAACCTTAGTACTAACATGTTTATGACCTATTTTTGCTTATATAAACATATTATATGTTAAGTTATGTTCTGCATTATTATTATAGTTGAGAGATGTACTTGCTTAGTGGTTAGGTGCCAAACTAAAAATCAGTTTCTTGCAGGTTCAGATTCAGCCGAGATCAGTTAAGGTCATTTACTATGGTTTATCTCTGGGCACAGCACTTCACTCTTATTTCCTCAGGACTAAATAGTTTTTATGTGCTGACATGTTTTTTCAATACAGATCCATCAAGTCCTCTGGAATATACTTTTTACACTTGCCAATATTGTCTGTTAAGGATATAGTTATAATATTGTAGTAAAATAATAAGTTATTGTGCATATCTGCAGACAGCTCCCCCCATCATATTTCAACGTTTGATCTCTATATTGAAAAGTGGAAGAGGAGTTTTGAAGTATTACAAACACACATGCACATGCACAGACAGGCAGGATCACATAATCCACATCACTTTTTGCATACTGAGTGAATGATGAATCCATACAGAATTTTAACTTAAAAGTTTTCAGATTTGAACAAAATTAAACCAAACCATTTTCTGATATACTTTAGATCAAATTTTGTTTCTGTGTGTGTATGTCTCTCTCTCTCTCTCTCTCTCTCTCTCTCTCTCTCTCTCTCTCTCTCTCTCTCTATATATATATATATATATATATATATATATATATATATATATATATATATATATATATAGTTTAGCTCTTACTGCAAGGTAATGTGCATAATGTAACTGTATACAGCAGGTTCTACTTTTTTTAAAAAAAGTATAAAACCTCCAAACCTCATTACATCCTCAATTAAAAACTTTGTCCTCTTGTGTAATGTTTAGTTTGCTAGTACAGAAATATTATCTCCCAGAATAAACATTGTTTCCAAATTTTGGTTTAATGTAATTATCCAGAGGAGAGGGGGAGATTGATCAAGCTAATTTTTAAAAAATTCATTTGGAAATCTTGTCCAATAAAAGAATGTTTTTGTCCTGGCTTTAGTTATTTTTTCCCTACCAACATAATCTTTGTGCTGCCTTACTGTACTAAAATTTTCTGTTGGCAAAATATTGATTTATTTAATCATATTTATTTAAAATCAATCTGCTTGCCTAGTGGTTAGAACGTCCGCCTCAGATGTGGGGTGTCACAGGTTTAAACCCCAGCCAAGTCATACCAAAGACTTTTAAAAAATGGTACTAACAGCTGCCTTGCTTGACGCTCAGCATTAAGAGGTTAGTGTTGGGACTGGTTGGCCTGGTGGCAGGATAATGTAACTGGGTGGGACATCATGCAACATGTCTGCCGAATGATGCCTCATTGCTAGACATCACTATAAACTGTCATGCTACAGATATCATAGCTATATGACTTAAAAATTGTTAAAGCTACATTAAAAATCTAAATCGCACACACACATATTTATTTCAATTTCATATATTACAAACATGGATTTGTTTTAATGAGTCCATTGAATAAAAAAATCTCTTAAATAATTTGTATAATGTGTTTATAGTGTGTATGGTTAGGGCTAGTTTCATCTACAGGTAAATACCAGTTTTGTTTTGGTTTGTATCCTCATCATTTTATTTCATGTATGGTCATAAATGGTGTAATGTGCCTGAAATGGGAGCCATGCAGGAAAATCCTTGATATCATGTAGCAAAGAAAAACTGGCAAAACCTGTCCTACACTTATGATGTAATGGTTGTTATAAATTGACTTTTCCTGAAACAGGAGATAACTGTGTCAGCATTGATTCTCATGACCATCTTCCCATAGCTTTACAGCACTGTGACATCCACTTGAGATGAGTATAGAGAATATTTTTTAATATATATATATATATATATATATATATATATATATATATATATATATATATATATATAGAGAGAGAGAGAGAGAGAGAGAGAGAGAGAGAGAGAGAGAGAGAGAGAGAGAGACTAATTAGCCTGAGCGCTTTTGATTCTTAGTAAGTCTTTTTAAAAGGCATATACAAAACATTAAAACAGACAAAACAAACAAATAAACATAAAAAAGTTGTTTGTTAAACTCTACATGGCTGTCTCTACATTAATTAAACCTATAAATATATTATGTCTCAACTAGCCTGTATAGACTTGTTGCAAATACTGATATATATATATATATATATATATATATATATATATATATATATATATATATATATATATATATATATAAAAAGACAGAGACAGACAGACAACCTAACAGAGACATTGGATTGGTTAGGGGGAATTAATGATTTATTTACATCACCCAATATATATTAATAATATTGATATGTCTGGAAGCCTCATGTTGGATGGCTTATTTTGGGATAAGAAGATTACTATCTGTTAATTAGGTCAACTGTTGAAAAGGAACTGACAACATACAAAGGATGCAAATTGGTTACAGTTCACTCAGACTGGAGGCAGATAGTGAGCTTCAAATGACTATTTTTGAATGTAATTTTAAACCAGATTGTCATCAGTTTTAGAAAGAAATTTATTATGGCTCAACACCCTATATTAAAAGCTAAAATACACTTAGCATCATCTGTGAATCTGTAACTTGGCGTGAAGCACACAACATAGGCGAATTTTAACCACCAGCAACAAAAAAGAAATGGGTCCTGAAGACAATTTCCTCAGACCCCATTCCTTGGGAATCAAGACACAAAAGGCATAAAACATGATATTTCATCTTGTTTTTCCGGTACCAAATTTTCCAGTGCTGTTCTGATAATCAATTTGGGCAAGCATTGATAGTGTCTGTGAAATCAGTGTCTACTTTATGATTGTTTTAGGTTGAAATTCACTTCTGTGCAATTCCTGCTGTTTTCAGATTTCAAGATTTCATTCTGTTTTTAAAATAGTCCTTATTCAGTGAAATAGTATGTAGATAAATTCATTGATTATTAATTGATAATCTATCAGCTGACCAATCTGATGGTCATGAAAGTTTTGCTGATTTCCATTAATACTTGGGTGTCGTTTTCAGACTGCTTAGATACCAGTGATGCAGGTAGATAACCTGATTGTTAAATTATTATCATCTCAGATTTCCAAATATTGTGTGTGTGTGTGTATATATATATATATATATATATATATATATATATATATATATATATATATATATATATATAGATGCAATAAACTGACGACGAACAGCACAAAACTAGTAATTAACTAGCCTAAGGGCTTTCGACTTTTAATGAGTCTTTTTCAAAGGCAAATACAAAACATATATATGACAAACAAACACAAAAACATTGTGTTTGCAAACCTTTACATGGCTGTCTCCACATGTGTTAAAACTATAAATACAACCAGCTTGTATAGACTAGTTGCGGAAAATGAAAACGGTGTATAATTCCCTAAAAGTCTACAAGCCAAAGCGACATCTATTTTTACTTTTTGTACATTTATGTAACACAGATTATATCCCAGATATTGGATTCTATACCGGTTATTCTTATAGTAACAATTGAAGGATAATAAGAAGATTTAGAAAATGTTAAATTCTACTAGTGCATAGTTTTTATTTTCTAGTCTTCTTGGTTTAGACCGCTTGGTTTCAATGTTTTAAGGGGCGTATCCAGTGATTCCTTTTCCTTCCTGGTTTTGGAGCTCCAGCTGTGGTTGTTAGCAATAGCGATAAGTATTATATCACTGAAAGTGTGGCCAAAGGAAGAGAAGTGTTCTGCGACTGGGCTTCTGTACAGTTTTTTTGTCATCCAATCAGATCTATGAAGGTTTATCCTTTTGTGTAGCTTTTCAGTTTCTCCACATTCTCTGTTTTGCACGTTTTGTTTATTACTAGTTTCGTACTGTTCGTGGTCAGTTTATTGCATCTATTTTAATAATCTTTGACACACGTGATCCCTTGGTGGATCCAGTACGCTTGAAAGGGTTGTTATTCGCCATATGATTTGTATTCTTATATATATATATATATATATATATATATATATATATATATATATATATATATATATATATATATATACACTGCATGAATGAAACACAGTATTGAAAACAAGACAGCATAGTTCATGCCATCATTTTATATCATATGTTTTAGTGAAAACTGCAGGAAGAACAGGTAGTGTTGATTAAGATATTGTTTTTAAAGGCTTCTTGAATTAGATCCCACCTACCCACCAACCCAGTTAAGACCACTGACTGGACTTGGATAAAAGTGGTCTTTTTTGATAGGTGGACTCACTGTAGGTGATATATTGACTGGTTGGTACATTTTAACAGCACTTTTGAGCACATTAATCATTGCATCATAGCATCATACTGAGAAAATGGAAGCAAAGTGTTGTGTGTCCTGGGCAGGTATTGACCTTGCAACCCATAAATTATGAGTCTGATGCCCTGCTGAGATATTGTGGCTTCCTTACAGAGAAAATGGGAATGATCAAACTTGTGCTTAAGTTGGGGAGTGATCTTATTACAGATATAGTCACAAGAAGTTCTTTATTTTACCACAATAGAAGAGTATCCAAGGGAAATAAATTTTGCTTTCTCCAGCATTATTTGGTCACTATTCCAGCTTTTTATTCAAATATCAGATGTTTTGCTTCTTATCTTGCAACAGGTTTTTTTTTTTCATTTTCTGCCCAGTGCATGTAGACACTAGGCAATACAACAGATCAACAAGTTGAGTAAACCTCGAAATATGAGAACCAATAACTTTAAGTGTCCAATTTAATAGGATGTTAACGCCCACAAAAAATATGCTCCTTGATCGAAATGATAAATGTACCTTTCCAAAACTAAAACTATTCCATTTGTTTCCAAACTATGTTATTTAATAACTCAAATTCATAGTCATATCCCACTTTATAAAATTTAAAAAGTCTTATGGTGCTTTTACAGGGATACAAAAGGATCATTCATTTATGTTGACACCATTTTTACATTTAATAAAAAACCAGTCTTGATTTTGAAAAACCTATTTTATTATAACTAATGGAATTTATCAGTTCTGTCTAATATGTGATATTTGAGATTTGTGTGATTTATGTACCAAATAATACACTCATAAGTTGAATTGCAACTGGACACAACTTATAAATAACTATATATAGTATACGATTTTAACATATTTCTGATGGGGACTCATTTTTCTCCATCTTTTTTTCCACTGATCTTGCTTTATGTGATTTGAAATGCCATTATCTTTAGCATTGTTAATCAAAACTGGTTGGACATTGGTTGGACTTAACTGAGACTTGGAGAAGAGAGAGTGAAAGAAACAATGTGCTCCTCGCATTTTACATCTACATTATTAAAAGAAGGAAAATGACAGAAAATGAAACACAATGGATGATGGTTGGAAAACCAGTTTTTCCAGTGATGGCAACACAGGTTCAAGATATGTCGTTTGTAATAATGAATAGTGGAAAAATATAAAATGGTGAAGAAAATCAAAGGAGAACTTATCATTCAAGTGATTGTACATTCTTCAGCTGAAAGTTGCATGATAACTTTCATAAGAATGTTTATCCGAAACATTAATTTGGGATTAAGTAATCTATCACTGATTAATATGACAGATAAATTCAATTTAATATTAAAGTAATCTGCTATTGATTAATATCACAACTAAAATACTTTATACATATGTGTAGAACCCTTACAGCCTTTATAATTTAACAAACCCATATAAAATATAGGACTTTACAGCATTTATAATTTAACATACCCTTATGAAATGTCTAGATTTACTGCATTTATAATTTAACGTACCCTTATGAAATGTCAAGATTTACTGTATTTATAATTTAACATACCCTTACGAAATGTCGAGATTGACATCGTTTATAATTTAACATACCCTTATGAAATGTCGAGATTTACATTGTTTATAATGTAACATACCCTTATGAAATGTCTAGATTTACTGCATTTATAATTTAACATACCAGCAGCAGAGAGGGTGAACCCTACAACAATATATTTGCGACAAAATCGATTAAAGCCTCAGAATGCCAATGGAGCCTTCCTACGAAATCTCATATTTTAACCAAAAAAAAATTAAAGGTCCCATCTTAGCGATTTTGTCGCAAATACATTGTCATAACCACACTCAAATTGCTGCCATCTACGTCTACAAATTTTTGCGACAGAATCGATTAAAGCCTCAGAATGCCAATGGAACCTTCCTACGAAATCTCATATTTCAACCAAAAAAAAAATAAAGACCCCATCTTAGGATTTTGTCGCAAATACATTGTCATAACCACACTCAAATTGCTGCCATCTACGGTCGCAAATATGTTGTCATTTCACCCTCTCTGCTGCTGATTAATACAAATTATTTAACCAAATATTTGATCAAGTCCAATACGATATCGTGACCGAGGGTCGTGTAAATTTATTGTTATAAATCCATATGGGACAGACTGAGCATGACTAAAGTAATTTTTAAATCCATTGAAGTCCATATCGGAACACCATGTCTGCCAAATATTTCGTAGCGTATGTGTATCAACGCCATTGAATACAGCAAGAATATTGCAGTTATCGCGAATCACTTTTGGAATTTGAGTATATCGTTGAGTGACATATATCACGTCAGTGTTTTTTATGCCTACCTCGGGAAAATATTCTAGCAGGGTTCTTTTGATTATCTAACATTACATCATCGTACACTACAAGATTGTTTATGTCTCCATCGAGATCTTCTACTGATGGTGCATCATCAATATCAGTAATAAAGTCGATTACACTTTCACCTTTAATTTCTGATGCTTTTTCATTATAATCTTTTAGCACTTCATAGCACCGTTGATCATCTACGGATGGGGCAACTAAATATAATCTATCCCACTTCATAAATCGCATTATCAAATTAAGCAGTAATTGTGTTTTGCCTGATCCAGATGGTCCGATTATAATGGCACGGACAGAATTCGGAAGCGCTGCGTGGTGTTTTACCGGTTCTCTTCTTTTAGTCGCTGAAAAATCAATTATATTCATAACGCTATATATAAATTATGGATCTATATTGTGTTAAGTGTAAACAGCGTACTGATTCAACCGATCAGACAACATTACAACTAAAAACAATAGACTAGCGCTTACTGGTAAGTGTGTAACATGTGGTACAAAAAAATTTAGATTTTTAAAAAAAAGCAACTCGGAGGTGATATTGCCGCAAAACTTGGAAAACTCCCAGGAACCCCATGGGCAAAATACCCCGGAGAAAAACACCTTCCAGGATATAGCTACTGTGGTCCCGGAACGAGATTAGATATCAGACTTGATGATCAAAATCAGCCCCGGCCTGGTGAGTATCCGATAAATGCTATTGATAAGGCATGTCATGCTCATGATGTTGCATATAAAAGCAATAATTTGCAACAAAGACATATCGCGGATGTAAAATTAATTCATGCCTTAAATGCTATTCCCGATAAATCCTTCAAAGAAAAATTGGCTTCATGGTTGGTCAAATCAGCTATGAAAGGCAAATTAGTGTTAGGTGCTGGTAATTGAAAACACCAGTGTTTTTATAGTATGGAATCTATTTATTATTCTCCGAAAGGATACTGGAGGGGTAAAGCAGCAATCAGTAAACTCGCTAACGCTGCAAAAGTGAAAAAATTGCACTGCAAAAGATTGGTTATCCAAACAAGCTATATGGCAAATTTATCTACCACCGCCTAAACAAATTAATTATTCTCATTTTGATGTTACCGTACCCAATGAAGTTCATCAGGCTGATTTATTGTTTTTACCACATGACCTTGGTTACAAATACGCGCTAACTGTAGTTGATATTGCGAGTCGATTTAAACAAGCAGAACCATTGAAACAAAGTCAGCTTCTGAAGTCGCTTCTGCATTTGAAAGGATTTATCGACGAGGTCCTCTAAGATGGCCAAATCTATTACAAGTTGATCCTGGCAAAGAGTTTCAAGGTGCTGTTCTATCAACAATGAAAACTCATAGTGTTACATTACGACGAGGACATACTGCGTTACATCGTGATCAGGCAATTGTAGAACGATTTAATCGAACTCTTGCAGAACGGTTATTTTATTTGGATATCAATATGCAAAAGAATTCATCCAAGAAAAACGATCTCGGAATGGGTCCAAAGGTTACCGAGTGTAGTTGCAGCGTTAAATAATGAGATTACTCGAACTATTAATATGAAACCAAATATTGCAATAAAAAAAGAATATATTCCCGAACAACCGCAGCGGGTTAGCACTCAGCCACTTCTCGGTGATGTTACTGTGAGATATTTATACGAACCAGGAGAGCTTGAAGGCGGTAAAAGAAGAGCTACTGATCCTATATGGAGTGTTACTACGCATAAAATTTTAACTATAACGCGATCAACTGGTAGACCTCCAATCTACAGATTGGATTCAACTGCACCTCAGCGTGGTTTTACACGCGAACAACTACAAAGTCATTCCGGACGATACTCAATTACCGCCACATGGTCTTAACTAGCTCCGTTACGTCTATTACACTCAAGACAGTCAACATCACATTGTTTCGACATGACCAAGACTGTACTGTTATTTTTTCTGTCTACGGTGAATTGTCAGGGTCTTTATCCGAATACTGCCAGTGCATTATACAATTGCAACTGGCGCAGGTGATTATTCTTTGTTCTTTAATGCGATTATTACTTCAGCAGCAATATCAATTCTCGTGTTTTTTTTGTCCTGCTGTTTGTAGCCAAGAGTTTTTTATTAATGATGCTAATATCAGTGTTGTCGTCGTTTGCAGTAAAATCATCCTCGAAAAACAATCCTTCGTAGTTGATTTATTCGTCGTACTCTGGACACGCGAGATAGACTAAATTTGACCATTCATGCGATTATCAACTATCCAAACAATTGTATCCGTAATGGTCAATCCTTGTGACGAGTGTATTGTGTTACATAACCAAGGCGTCCATGGTGATTATCAGCGCATAATGCATCTTCTACAGTATTGAATCAACTAGCACAATATCATTTAAACACTAGAATCTGTTTGTTTCTCCGTCTGGCCGGGAATTTCAACTTCAATATTCTGCTTTCGTGTATCCAATGGTCTTAACACAACGGTACTGGAAACGTTGGGAATTTTTCTTGTGTAGCTCAAACAACTTTTCTGAAGTGCGTCTCTGACTATCTTTCTACTTGCTACTACAAAATCATTTGGTCATTTGGTTTCCATGTTTCCCAAAAATCATTCAAAGGTGTTTCAGAAATTATTCACGCGCTACTTCACATTGAATTCTATCGGGTTGTAATCTAATTAGTTTTTTAAACTCACGTAACTGCTCATCGAGTGCTCTATAGTCAGTATCAATTTCTTCGTAATAATCAACAAATCCTTTTAACCAATTATGTGGACTTCTACCAACAAATGGTGGTGGTTGACCATGATCGCCGCACAATATAATTTTGTATTTTTTTGCAATAACCAATCAAGAAACATTTTTAATACATCTTCTGAAACAGTACATGCTTCATCCCAAATAATAATAACCGCTGGAATAAATTTCTCACCCATTCGCTCAGGAGTCCAAGCATCGCCCTTGTATCGAAAAAAAACTATGATACGTGCAAGCTTCAACATTTCGTTGTTTGATCTCTCTCGCTAGTCTATGGGTTGGTGTGAGTACAATCATGGACGTTCTCTCTCGATATAATTCTATCGCACGTGTTGTCTTTCCAGATCCACCACAACCGTTTAAATAAACTGTTTTATATCTACAAATTGGATCTGATATCGGTGGTGCTTTAGACATAGATTTTTCACTGATAGAATTATCGTTCTTCAGGTAACTGCTTTTAATCTCAACGTCTGCTGATTCAGAATAATCGCGTTGTATTTCTTGTTTAATTCGCCATGTTCCCCAAGTCTCTTCGCTATTAGTAATTTAGTTATCTCTTTGATATATTTTTTATCGACATACATTGAATCAATTGCAACTCTGACTGCTATACTAGGAAATCTATCTATTTATCATTGCAAATAAATTGATAGATGCATACCCAGCATAGAAGCTCTCAAATTGTAGATATGCAGAGCTTTCTCCATCACTGTAAGTAACAATTCTACCTAACTTTGTTTATTGGACAAAAAGGCTGTTTTACAATTTGCGTATCTATTTTTCTCTACTGCATCTTTAATAACGAAGTCGTATTCGGATCATCTATAATCAATCGTGAGGATTGTTTTTTAAAGTTAAATTTTTTTCCACCCTGTGTAAATTTACCGATTATTCTTCGGCCGAGATCCTTTGCTTCATTATTTCGTTGATTAAATATCTTTTTGACCATTCAATGATGTACTCCTCGTCAGCTTCAATATGTTTTCTAGACTTATCGATTATACTATCAAGACATTCTGGTTCTGGTAACCAGACATTGGTTTGTTTTCGATATGAGATAATCGCTTCGCTGACATCAACGAAACTAACACTTTACAATCAATCATATCATATATCGCAATAACACTATGGTAACACATCCTTTCAGCCATGTGTCTACCAATCCAAACATAACAACACGGATGAAGTCCTTCAGCGAATTCAAATGATACTACGCAAGCAAAACCGGTCAAATCAAAATCAGGCAGTGGTCCATTAATAGCAACGCGAGTCATTTCATGTGTGGGATGTCCAAAACGTTTAAAATACTCACCAGCGAATCCATATCCTAGAAAACTTCCTGGATAACAGGCAACGATATCAACTGATATCATATTCTCACGATTGTACTTAACGTTCCATAACCGCCATGATAATATTCCAAACAGCTGGATTGAACATCCTGTAAAAACTCTTTTCGTGTTGGTTTCAATTATTTTTCTTTCTTGCAAAATGAGCTGCAACCGATGGAATTGTAAAACAATTTGTAAGTAACTGTTCGTAATCTTCGGATTTTCATTAAAAACGCTAGCGTTTTCACTGAGACTTATTGCTAGATAAGATTTTTCATCCTAATTTTGTAGACTTTCACTACGATATAATTCACCGTTAGGTTTCACAAATTGATTGAATTGACATTCTTCAACTTCAAAACTATGAAGTAGCCATACTGATACAGGGTCGTTTTTACACAAACTAGCAATAGCATCGAATAATCTTTCTTCAGTGAGAATACCATCCTTGATGAATTCTTCTGGGATATACTTCACTGTTCTGTCTCGCGGGAATATTGTAACCGCGGATGTCCATGCGTGCTTGTTATGATCAATAATTTTGATTGGAGCTCTCGTTTTTATTGTATTTCGATTCGTATAATACTTCGCCAGTTATCGTTAAAACGGTTATCGGAAATCTCAACGACTTTTCCAATCTAGCTATATCGGAAATAGTTGCTCCGTTCTCTTTCACTGTTAGCTCCCATTCATCTATTTTTTTATGTCTTAGATCGGTTAATTTATTCCCACGGAGTGCATTTGTAAAATGTTCTAATTCTAAGACTCTTTGTGCCCACTCAGTTGAGTGGTTTTTCCGCTGACGTTGACTGTTTCATTGGTGCTAGTTTTCCAATGTCGGGTTATTTAACGGATACATCCCATAAACGACTGCTGTTTCTGGATACGCTTTTTCATAGTATGGTTTATCAATTCCAGTTAACAGCCCTGGTCTGGAATAACGGCTAACAATGACTGATGTCCCATCTTTGAGAATTGGAACAAATTTGTCTCTTATAATATATTCGCCCGATTCTAATTTGATAATGAATTTCACTCTGATAAAATACCGTTTATTGCCAAGTTGTGATAGTATCATAGCTGCTGTTTCATCATTCATTCTAGCATCAACAACACCATCAATTCTAATGTTGACCAGGTGTGTGATGCATCATCCTGTTTAAACTCATGAACACAATCTCGTATTTTTCTAATCAGAATTCTATTAGTTATTCTCTCTTTTGGTACGTCTTCGAGAGTTCTATCAACACAAGATTGAATTTAATATTTTCCGAGGCTTGATTGCCGATAATCTCTTGAATTCTTCATTCATATAAATAAGACAAGTATTTAAATAGAAAAGTTTGTTTATATATAATGAATCACTGCAAATGGCTTATGATCGGATCAGTAACCCCATGCAATAAATCGTGTAGAGGTGAATTCTGTGGATATCACTTACAGAGTGTCAGAAATAATTCGACAGGCCCGTCCCCATGCATAAATTGTGGGGTGGGTGTGAGAGGAAAATCACAATTATGTATCAATTGTGGGGTAAGCGGTTTAGAGAATTGAAACGTTATTATGATAAACGAATAAAAAACGCCATCATTGACCCTAACCATGACTCTGTCAAAGACAAAATCATAAAACCCCTCAAGACTACATTAATAGATTATAATTAAAGCAAATGATGAATTAGACAAATAGTTATTATATATAAATGGAGCAAGAATTCAGACCACATCCAATACTCGTTAATTAATTATGAAATATCTCGTAATGGTGTTGTTAGACACTGTAGACTAAAGAAACCCGTGGGATATGTTAATAGTCAAGGATATTTGTGTTTTACTGCTGGAAAAAAGGGATATCTCTGTCATAGGGCAGTCTTTGAGTGTTATATGGGACCGATTAAAGATGGCTGTGTTATTGATCACATTGATTCTAATATTCAAAATAACGCGATTTCCAATTTACAATGCATTTCTCAAAGAGAGAATATAAAAAAAGGAAAGACAGGGACTTGTAAGTCAGTTGGAAAAAGACCAGTACAGTCATTTGATACAACGACGAATGAAAAAAGAGTTTTTCAATCAATGAATGCTGCGGGAAAATATTTTGGAATATGTATGCCTTCAGTACGAAAAGTTGCTGAAGGGATTTATCAAACAGCTATCTCAAAGAAAAATGGACATAGAATAAAGTTTTCATACGCATGAAATGACTCTCAATAATTACTATTAATAAAATCTTTTTTTTTTTAATTTTGTTCCGTATTTTCCCCTCATTACTACTGATCGTCACGTGACTATCCTACTTTCGATATTGATTCCCGGATATGTAATTCGTCCGAGAATACATGTGAAATTGGATTGAATTAATGATGTGTGTGATCTCATGTACGTATTTAATGGTTAACTCGGTATACGTAATCAGGTATGTACGGATTTTGATTTTGTGTTATTGTTTCTTGTTTCTAAAGACTGTATTGAGAACAGCAGTTAGGGTTTTGTTGGAAAAACCTATACAGGGTAGACAATTTATTTGACAGAGATCCAAGGCCAGGGTTCTCTATTAATAGATTTTTTAAAAATCCCAATTACAAAGACGGCGTTAACAGCGTTTGTATGAAAATGAAATTACTTTAAAATTACAAATTAGTGAGGTCAGGGTAGTAAAACGCGCTACATATAGTTTAGTTTTTTTAGTGTGGCTACATGTAATAAAATTCAGAAAAATATCATTCTCGATTCAAGAAATAGCAGGTCCTGAATTGACAGGGATCCCCATTACGGAGTTATCTTGTCATGTAAATCCATTATTATTACGATTATTTAATCGTAATATTATAGAAATTAATAAAAAAATTGCTATTATTTAACAGTTGTATTTCTTGTTTTAATGTTTTATTTAAATACTTAGCTTCCATTGAAATTACTACACAGTATTCATTATGAAATGCTAGAAAAATAAATACACACCTACACATTGACACTGCAGTATTAGTTCACCTTATATATAATATGAGCCGTAATAAGTTTGGGGCTTTAAAACGAAGCCCACTTTGCCAATTAAAACTCCCACGCCATTGACATGGTGTGGTTGAATTTTTTCAACTGCAACCAGGGTTAATTTCTTGGGTTGCTTTTGATTGGCAAAGTGGGTGTAGGTCCGCCCCGTCGTTTCATGTTTGTATCGTCCTGTACTGTCCCTATCATACCTCATATAACCATCCTATCATATAACCATCCTATCATTTCATTGTATATATAACCATCCTATCATTTCATTGTATATATAACCATTCTATATAATCGCATTGTATATATAACCTATAATCGCATTGTAAATATTCATTCATTGAATCGCATTGTAAATATTCATTCATTGTATATATCCTATATAATCGCATTGTAAATACTCATTCATTGTAAATATTCATTCATTGTATATATATCATCCTATATGTAATGTACTGTCCCCCCCACAACATATCTTCCGGAAGACCTAATATAGCATTTGTTACGTTAGAGCTTCCAATTGGGAGATCTATGTTTGTGGCCCTTGGGCTTATATAATGCGAAGGCACTAAATGAGTTCCAAGAATGTGCTGTCCCCCTCTGGGCCTCTTTGACGTCGTTTGGCGCGAAAGAGGTTAGGTTCCAAATGAGGCTTTATGTTATATGTTCAATGTTTGTAAAGAAATCACTTGGATTTCACGTCTAATACCCATATAACCCGCCCTTGAACTCGATTGGGGGGTTAGGGTATTGTATAAGTCTTTAATGTATGTGCCCTTTCTTGCCTCGAAACTCGAATGAGGAAGAGACGGGCATTGTATATGTTTTGTTTTTTTGTATATAAAAATATTTTAAAGATACAAATACATTAGTAATAATAATAAATGGAATTTCAAGATATTACATCTATCATCACAGAAATATCAAATTTAAGAAATCAAGGAATCGTACTTTCTGAATTTTTGAATGAAGACAGACTTTTGAATGAATTTGAACAAATTGATATACAATTGAAACATGGAAGATATGTTCTACCTAAAATGTATTCACTGATAAAAAGAATCCAAAAAGCGGTTAATGCTTCTTTGTATAACAATGATATTAATTTATTCATTCGGCTATTTAGTATAGTTGAAGCCATTAGAAAGAAACTCGGGGAACAGTACCAAGTTCGGTCAGAGATTGCTTTGAAAGTGAAATCTATAAGACGTTTGATTGATGCAAGTGAAACCGACAATTGAAAAATCGTTAGCATTTCCAATAATGACATCAGAAGCATTAAGTACCAGACTAGCCCGTGAGAGGTTAGCATTACTGAAAAAGTTTATACCAATTCGAGATAACGTGCGAGATAAACTACAACTTAGACAGCAAGCGCAGACTGACTTTTCTATTGGAAGCGAACAACTTTTTGCCCCTGTAACTAAAGCCACTAAAGATATGAAACTTGCAACAGAACGTGCTATATACGGCGACATCCCTAAAGAGGGAGCAGTACCTATTATTGATGTATTAGGAAAGATTGCTACAGAAACTGAAAAAACTCACGAGGGGATAAAACAGCTTTCAGGTGAGTTACAAACTCAGCGAGAAATACAACAAATGGGTAATATTGATACTGATGATAACCACGTTGAAGATGCTAGTGTTTCCGTTAAAAAAATTGTTCCTTTTAACGAGAAATTCACTGATGAAGCTATAAAAGAAATCAGACGAATTCAATTGCTGAAAACTAAAGAAGACTATGCGTTATTTGGAAACTTTGCTGTAAAAAGTTATTATAACAGGGAGAAATTTTTAAAAGACGAGTATAAAAAAAACACAATAAACAAAAATCAATGGGTGGATTGGATATATAAAATTAATAAAGAAATCACCGGCAATTTAAATAAGAATACAGTGGAATACAGAGCTTTTAAAATAGGAGTTGATGCGGATGTTTTAGAACAACAACAACAACGAAAAGAAGAACAACAAAGTCGAAGTCGAGGTCGAGGACGAGGTCGAGGTCGAGGTCGAAGTCGAGGTCGAGGTCGAGGTCGACAATCTGCAGAAATTCAAAACGTTTCCGAATCAGCTGCAGAAAATCAAAACGTTTCCGAATCAGAAAGTTCTTCAGGAAAGGGTTATGGAAGTTCTCATCATGATTCTCATATGTGTCCTAGTAATATCATTAATGATATATCACGACTTGAGGTTCTTATGGGAGGTAAGCGAGCTGGGAATAACTCAGTCGAAATAACTAATGAAGCATTTGATATTTGCAGACGATTATTCCAAGGTGGGATAATTGATATTCATACGTATCGAGAACTCTTGGATGAGTTAATGGACGGAATTCCGGGGGAATTTAGTGATTGAAATTGTATTTAGAAATTACAAAGTCATTTCAAATAAGATGATAGTACACTATAATCACAATAAACCAACAAACGTGTATGTAGTGAACTCAAGATTGCCCGTTTATAAGGCATACTACGGTGACGGCCTTGGAAATACCATGGCTGGTTTATTCACAAGAATAGCCCCAAAAGTAGCACCAATTGCTAAACAATTAGCGATGAAAGCCATTGATGTTATTCGTAATAAGGGAATTAACGCTGTTGGAGATCTTGCAGGAACGGCCTTTTCTACCGCAAAGAATAGAATAACGTCATTGGTGAAATCTAGATTCGGACGAAAACCACCACCACCGCTACCTTCAACAACAATGATGCCTGCAAATGTCAGTAAAGTGATAAATAACGCAGTGGAACAAAAACTAGCATCATTAGCAATGACTTCACCAGATAGTAGTAATATTGCAAGTATGATAGCGGGAAGCGGTCTTGGAGGAAATCGAAAAAGAAAATGATTTAGAAAAACGATACGTTTTAGTATAAATGGCATTTAAAAAAATTGCTGATCCAGCGTTTGATATGGCGGCACCGGTGAATAAAGATGATTCTAAAATTAACTATCAGTATTATGCCTATCCTGCAAGAGAGCCTAATCAACGAGGGAGAGTTGAACTTCAAGTTCAAGATACAAGTAGATACTTTTTGCCGTGTGAGGCATTTATTGAAGTAGAAGGAGAGCTTGTAACAAATGTTGCAGCTGATACACCATATAGGAATGACCAAAATATCCGAGTTGGTTTCGTAAATAATGGCATTATGGCGCTATTTAACAGTGCAAGATATATCATTGATGGAAAAGAAATTGAATCAATAGAACAAGATGTTGATATTGCAACAACAATAATCGGACTTGCGAGATATTCTGATGATTATACAAGGTCGGCTGGTCCGTCTATGATGTTTGCTAAGGATACTTCTGATCATGCTGACCATTATCAATTTATTAAAGTACTAACTGAGGCAGCTACTGCAGAAGCTGATCAACAACTCGATGATAATCCAGACCGTGAAGACCAACCAGCCAATCCATTCGACATTTTAAAAAAGGTCAATGATAATTTCAATCTAGGATTTGCAACACGAAAAGGAGCATTAAAAGGACAACATCGACGGTTTTCATGTGCAATTCCGTTACATCATATATTTGGATTCTGTAGAAATGTCAGAAAAGTCATCTATGGAGCAAAGCATACAGTCGTGTTAGTGCGAAAAGAAAATGACAATGATGCAATCTGGCGTGCTAATGGTGTTGTTGATGGTAAAGTCATTTTAAATAAATTGACTTTATGGATACCCGTCTTGACTCCAGCAGTTACAATAGAGCAAGAATTACTATCGTTTATGGACACAGGTGGAAAATCATTGCTAAGTTGGCTAACAACAACGACTGATACAAAGCAGGATAATGTAAATGGCACATTTACATGGCACTTAGCATCAAAACAAGGTGTTTCAGCTCCACGTCATATCTTTATAGCGTTACAGGATGCAAATCGAGTGGGTCGTCAATTATCTAGTCATATGATATTTGATAAATTAGGAGTAAGTGAAGTTTCGTTGAGAATAAACGGACAACAAGAGCCAGCAGAGATTGTACATCTTAATTATGAAAACAACTACATAGCTCGTGTATATCATAGAATATTGTCGTATATGGGTCGTGATCAAAATGTTGATACTGGTTTGCAAATATCGCAAATTGATTTTGAAAAACACTATCCGATTTATTACTTTTCATTGGAACATCTTGACATGATGAGACAATCTGTTGTTGATATATACTTCCAAGCTCGGGTACAACGCCCTGCTGGTATAGCCGATTATAGAGCAGTTGCTGTCATTCTCAGTGATAAATCAATGTTGTTAGAAGGAGTTGGCGGACGAATGAGACTTATTGATGCACCAGTGGAAAACATGTAGTTAGGATTTTCACAATAAGATCAATTGAAAGTGTAAATTACATTTTAGAATAGAATGACATATAGTATTGTTAATGTCCAGTTGACTGATGGTCAGGTCAAGAAATTGAAATCAAAGTCGGCTAAAGAATGTGGAACTACAATAACGTTGAAACCCACTCAAATGTCCGGTGGTGCACATAAATTATCACTGACAGATCGTCAAATAAAACATTTCAATGATGCGCTAAAGAACAAACGAGGAGTTCAAATTGATTTTTCGAAAGCAGCTATCGCCAGTATGATAAAATCGGGTGGAATATTCCCGCTGTTAGCTGCTATTCCAGCATTGATTGCAGCGGCTGCCCCAGCGGTTGCGAAGGCGGCAGCGTTAGGAGCCGTTGGTACTGCTGCAGGAATGGCCCTGAAAAAAGCTACTGGGAAAGGCTATAAAAAAAAAGGAAAGGGTCTAAGACTACCAGGAACTCCACACAATTGGTACAAGGGCACGGGCCTAAGAATACCAGGAACGGCTTATTAGTGGAAAAATCCCTAGGATTTTCACCAATGTCCAATTTTGATTTAATTGATGCTGTAAAATCATTATCAATAAAAAACTTTAGAGGAGTTTTCATGAGAGATCAATTACCGTCAAAACCAATGAAAAATGAAACGGGTATTATCAATCTCGATAACAGCAGCGGAAAAGGAACTCATTGGGTCGCATATGCAATTGATCCACGTGGAATTGTCTATTTTGATTCATATGGATTAGCTCCACCAAAAGAATTCATGCGATATGTATCCACAATAACAAAGTCATCTCCAATTTTTTATTCCACGCTACCAACACAACAGTTAAATGATCCACCGATATGCGGTCGTGAAGTATTAAATGTCCTTGCAGAGATATCTAAATTTCCAAGAAAACCACCACAAGTTGTTGTTAATGAATATACTAGCAGGCAATGGCAAAAACGATAGCGTTATGATTTAGAAAAACGTAGCATTTTCGTATAATGATTGATATTTGGGGACGACCTTTATCAGAATCAAAAAAAACAGAAACCGATAGCAAATTCGCTGTCGAAAGTGTAAAAAAAATAATCGAAGATGAAATCGCCGAGACATTAAATTTGTCAAGTGTAGATCCTGGGGAAATAGTTGTATTTCAAGATCGCCAGGGCAAATTGAAATCTAGTAATGTTTCATTGGATGATGTCTTAATACGAAGACGTGACGTCGTTGAAGATACAATAGTGTTATATTCAAATGATGGAAAACTCAAACCAGGTGTATTTGTTTCTACAATCACAGATGCATTAAAAAATTTAAATGAAGAACTTGAAAAACATATAACAACATATACTTCCCTTCGTAGAAATATTATCAATAAATTCTTTGGAACACCAGCGGTAACCTCTCCATCTCTCGCTGAAATTAAATCCAATTTTGATGAAATTAAATCCAGTATTAAAAATATTAATGATGCTGGATTTAGTATTATTAGAGATAGCATTAATAGTATTAAAAAATCTATCGAGGATATTACAAAATTTAAAACAGACAATCTTCCGCTACTTGAAAGAATAAAGATTCCTCATGAGAGAAATATCATAAATATGATATACACAGTTCTCTCTGGATCATTAGATTGGGAACCTAAAAAGAATACAGTAACCCTCACTGTGTCAAACAAGGGTATTTATCGATTAACAATAGTGTCACTGAATCAGTTTAATATATCATCATCGACTTCATATGGATACAACAACGTGATTTCAACGACTATTGACGTGGGTGAATACAAACGGTTTACAATAACAAGCACTGATCCTAATTTAAATAAGACATCATTTGTATGGTACATGGAGTTTGTAGCTGATCTAAATTAGAATTTTAAACAATTAAAAACCACTTGAGGTTTTAAAATAATATGATTCCATCATCGCAATATCGCTATGATACCGTCAAAGACTTCTTAACAAAACTCAAAACACTCATTGATGAATATGAAATAAAAATTAAAAAGTATCGCAGGAGAATTACCGTAATTGATGTTACAGTATACTCGGTATCTGGTATAATGGCCGGTGCTGGTATTATACTATCTTCAGTAACAATGGTAGCTCCGATTGCTGTCCCAATTGCTATTTCCGCGGTGACAACATTTGCTGGACTTGCAAATGCTATTACTAAAAAAATATCATCGTGTTCTCAAGAAAAACTTAACGACTATATAGTAAAACATCAAGCAGTATCTAACGGTTACTCACAATTATCCTCGTTGATGTCATCATCGATTGATGATACGATAATTACCGAAGACGAATTCTCCGCGATGATACGTATTTATGATACTACGATTAAAAACGCTAGCGTTTTTTCATCTATTGCAAAATTAGACATTGTAAATAATAATAATAATAATGTCGCAAGAGATTCAACTACTTCAGCGGATAGCAGAAAATACCACTCCGCGGAAAACAAGCATGATATCAATATCGTCAACAAACCCTAAATTCAGTGTGAATTTTCCCTCGCCTGTTTCAGTAAAGGAAATCGCGTTGGCAAAATTACGAGTGTATCATAGTTGGCCTAATATCAGATCGGTTCCATTTGGCGGTCAGAGACCTAATAATTCTCTGGTGTTTGCATATAGGAATAAAAAAGATGACACTCCAGATTGGAACGTTGTTTCAATACCAACTGGGTCCTATCAAATTGAGCAAATTAATAATGAATTACAACGTAGAATAAAATCCATTACTAAAAAAGAATCAAAAATTGCGATAACAGTTCATGAACCAACACTATCATCTACAATTGAAATAGGCTCTCCTGGGTACGTTGTAGATATTTATAACAGTTCAATAAGAACAGTATTAGGATGGCCCGAAGATCCACCTAGAAGTGCTGGTAATTCCACGCCCGAGCCTGTAAAATCTGATTATGTCACTGATGAAATAGGACCTGACAATCCATCACGAACATATGATAATTTCGAAGAATTAGATTTAACAAAAGTTTACAGAAAAAAAATATCTGAAACAGAGACGAGCTATGCTTTTGGAGGTAGTCGTCGTCCTATTGATTTTGAAAAGAAAGGTTATACTGTTGCGCAAGTAAGCGTAGATAGTAAATTTTTTCCCACCTTTGACCTTTCTTTTCTCTACATGAACAAAGATTTTTATTTGTTGCTACACTCGTTGAGATCCGGTCTTCTTACAAAAGATGAGTTTACCAGTGTGGTCGCGGCAGCCAACAGAATCATCAGCGACATGGAAAAATATAGATTAAGACTTATCAGTGTTTTTACTGATGAAAATTCTCCAATATATCGAACAATTGAAGCTGGACGTTATAGGGGCGGCCTAGCAGGTAATCCAAATTATGTACTTACAGGATATAACGCACCTGAACTAAAAAATCTACTCAATATCGTCATCGACGAAGGATTTAATAAAATCTATCAATCATGGAAAGATAGCCAGCCGAAGCCTATTATCCTCACTCATAATAATTCTCCCGACGGCGACGGTAGACATATCGCACCGAACAATGTGGATATTTCATCGGTGATCGCACTTAATTTAACGTGTGATGTAATCGAAGGAAGTTATCAAATTAATATGGAACAATCAAATCAAGCCCGACAAGGTTACATTCTTTATTCATTTGCACCAACAGCACCCCCCGGATTTTTAATTGTTGAGAATCCGACTAATCCAGTCTATATGCAATGTCAAAATGATTCACTAACCAGAATTAATTTTACACTCACCGATCAGTCAAATAATTTAATTGATCTACGTGGTGAAGTATTATCGATTAGTCTGTTTGTGAAAAGCTAACAAATATCGGTTAAATAATTTGTATTAATCAGCAGCAGAGAGGGTGAAATGACAACATATTTGCGACCGTAGATGGCAGCAATTTGAGTGTGGTTATGACAATGTATTTGCGACAAAATCCTAAGATGGGGTCTTTATTTTTTTTTTTGGTTGAAATATGAGATTTCGTAGGAAGGTTCCATTGGCATTCTGAGGCTTTAATCGATTCTGTCGCAAAAATTTGTAGACGTAGATGGCAGCAATTTGAGTGTGGTTATGACAATGTATTTGCGACAAAATCGCTAAGATGGGACCTTTAATTTTTTTTTGGTTAAAATATGAGATTTCGTAGGAAGGCTCCATTGGCATTCTGAGGCTTTAATCGATTTTGTCGCAAATATATTGTTGTAGGGTTCACCCTCTCTGCTGCTATACCCTTATGAAATGCATGGATTTACTGTATTTATAATTTACCATACCCTTATGAAATGTCGAGATTTACATTGTTTATAATTTAACATACCCTTATGAAATGTGGGGATTTACAGCATGTATATTTAACACACGACTTAAATGAGTAAACATTTTAACATTATACTGTACTCTTTATTTTTTAACTGTGATTAGTTACTGTGATCAGCCTTCCACTTTATCAGTCACCTAATGGGAAAATAAAAGCCTTTTAATTTCATTGCAAGTACATCAAAAAAGAGCTGTTTCAAAAGCACATCTTAAGAAATTTTAATGACCCCATATCAAAAGTACAGAAGCTGATTTTATCACTGGATTATTGCCATTAGTACAAGTCCCAAATCAATTGCACTCTAATTTATAAAGGTAAATAATGGCGAAGATTTAGATCATGCAAACATTAATACTTAGGTATGATTTATTTGTTAAACCTGTATGGCGACTTTCCATTTTAAAAATTACATGTAGTCTCTGATTAGAGGTCAGACAAAGGAAACACATGACTGTTGGAATTAATCAGTTTATGATCAGTCCTTGACATTTAACATTAACCCAACAGCAAGGATCATAGACCTATATCTGCTTTCACCGTGGTAGATCAGGGTTTATAGTTTGTGCCTTGCATTACAAAGAGCTAATGGTGTAGATCAAGGTGGACTGACTTACCATAATTACTTGCTTATAAGTCAGATCCAACTGCAAATTGTATAGACTCAGATCTTCCTTCTCATAATGCACCAGCATATCCTGGTCTGTGTAATTTGCTAGGAGTAATCAGTTGAACAAACAACATAGACTCAAATCTGAAGGAGCATTATACTATGGCAGATCAGGATCTTTATTCTTTGTAGTTTTATTGACTTATAAGTGAGCATATATGGTACCCTAATATGACAGACCAGGATCTATAGTTGTGCTGTAAATTAAAGATAGAACAAAGAGCATAGACCCTGATGTACTGACATGCCCAATATGTCAGATCGGTTATACAATTTTGGCAGTGGAGAAGGGGAATTATAAATAGGACTTTGTTCAGTTCAAAATTTTTAAAACTTAGGTGCATGTTGAACCATTTTTCAAATCTTATCCCCTATTTCAATATGTATGCAATGAGCTGAATGGTACTTCAGCACAATCCTGCTTATATGCTGCTGGGTCCTTTAAGCACCATATGTACTCACCTATAAGGTGAGTGCAGCTTCAAACTGCACAGACCCAGACCTTCTGTTGCATAATGCAGATATGATTATGTGCAGTTTTTTTAGGAGTTATTAGTAGAACAAACAACATAGACTCTAGTCTGCAGGCACATTATGATATGGCAGATCAGGATCTTTGTTGTTTCCAATTTGACTCAACCTATGAGCAAGTATAAAAGGTATCTTACAAGAGACATACAAAACAAAAACAAAAGCAAATGAAGGCAATGTAGTGTAAAACTTTTATTCATTTTCTTTTGTACTAAACCACACTCTTAAAAATCCAAGACTTGTTTCACTGGAAATTATCTCGGAATACATGAAGGACAAAAATGTTCACCCCAGTTCTGTATCCTAGAGTAAACCGTCTTAGACGAATCTCTACATCTTCCCCTGAGTTGAGCTAATTTATTTACAAGAGAATATGGTCATTACTTCATAAAATTCACAAGTTCTGGATATGTGTATTTGCTTTTCATGATCTAATCTGCTAAAAAATATTTTAATTACCATAGTCATGATTTTGAATTTCATCACAGAGTTTACAAATTTGTTGAAACAGATGCAGGAATAAAGGTTGAATTAATTTCTCAAGTGCTGATTCATATCTCACATTTTTTTCAGTCCTGGTGAATTTGTTTGGTACAAAAAGCCATTTCATTATTAGCTAAAGGTCCCAAAATTGGTCTTTTATTAAATTATGCTTCTCAGTTTTTAATAAGCAATTATGCATAATAATTCAAATTAAACACTACCAAATAATTTTCAAAATCTATTGATCTATTGACAAAGCATTATTTCTTTAGACTGGTTACCAGATTTAAAGTAAATGAAAAACAAATGTCCAAGAGTATATAATGATTGTTACCACAGCAAGAATTTTATTCTATCTTATTTCTGAAATCAGACATGCTTTTGAAGATAAACACTGACAAAGTTTCATTATCTTGGCTAAACAGTTTATCATTTATCTACTCTGTCATGAATTGTCATGAATACCATTACCACCACCACTCCTGGTTTTATTCAGGAAATTGGTCCATTCCTTATGGACAAATCCAATCCGATCATAAACCACTAGGTGGAAATTCACAAAATTTGTTCCATAGGTCGCCCATGTTGTGACTATGAGAGGTGTAGAAATTTTGGGCCTCAGGGGACCCAGTTGTGACAATCTGAGAGGGGTAGAAATTTTGGGCCTCTGGGGACCCAGTTGTGACAATCTGAGAGGGGTGGGAATTTTGGGCCTCTGGGGACCCAGTTGTGACAATCTGAGAGGTGTATAAATGTTGGGCTTCTGGGGACCCAGTTGTGACAATCTGAGAGGTGTAGAAATTTTGGGCCTCTGGGGACCCAGTTGTGACAATCTGAGAGGTGTAGAAATGTTGGGCCTCTGGGGACCCAGTTGTGACAATCTGAGAGGGGTAGGAATTTTGGGCCTCTGGGGACCCAGTTGTGACAATCTGAGAGGTGTAGAAATTTTGGGCCTCTGGGGACCCAGTGTGACAATCTGAGAGGGGTAGAAATTTTGGGCCTCTGGGGACCCAGTTGTGACAATCTGAGAGGTGTAGAAATTTTGGGCCTCTGGGGACCCAGTGTGACAATCTGAGAGGGGTAGAAATTTTGGGCCTCTGGGGACCCAGTTGTGACAATCTGAGAGGGGTAGGAATTTTGGGCCTCAAGGGTTCCTGTTCAAAACCAAAATTTCAAAAATTGCAATTACAATTTAAAAAGAGTAATAATTTTAAAACAAAGAGAGGATGCATCATCCATATAAGGAGGGGGGCGAATGATATATGTAATCAAACATATTGAGATTAACTGTGACAAACTCTAGTTTTTTTTCGTCTAGTCTTGTAAATATAGATGCTTATAAATTACAAGCTTTTCACTAAAAAAAATGCTATAGTACTTTAGATATCTGAGAGGTGGATGACAGTTTTTCTCTCTGTAGAATTCAAACCACTCTTGTTACAATATTCCATACTGTTTTCAGCTGAATGACATGATGCAAATATGAATCTACACTTGTATGATTTAGAAAAAGAAACTTAGTTGTAAAATTTCCTTTTTGTATATAATATATTTTTAGTTTTTTTTCAGATTGTACTAAAGTATATGCAATACACTGCAGTACTTTTAATTTTTATATAATTTTCATGAGATATGAATTTCTTTAATTTATCAATGCAATGGAATTCTAAAAAACATTTTTTTCATTAAATACTAGTTGCAGGATAGTTTATAGTTATCATCACCTTGTAAAAATATATGTAGCAAATATACTTACAAATATTTAACAGTACTAAAATATATTCTAGATAATACATCCATTGTGAAATTAAATATTATGGTAAATTTGGTGAGATTGAAACCTCATCATAGTACAACAATGATGTCATAAACAATATTCATGCAATATGTATCTTGCTCTGTTTTTGTTGGAATTCTTCTCTTTGGAGGTACATTGTCACTGGCAGTATGGTAATGCTGAATAACATTTTTAATTTTTTTTTTTAGATTAAACCAATTAAATGGGGATCCGATGTGATATGCACCATGAAAAATTCAAAGAAAATCAGGATGAATACAGTTGGGGTTTTACAACCTTTCTTCAAACCACACATACCAAGATTGCAAATGTGTGTTTATTGACACATTTTTTTTCTTGAGTTTTGATTAAAAACAACAAGCAGTACACACTAAGGCACATGCATTTGCTGCCATATGTACTCACTTATAAGCCAGGCCACACTGCAAACAAAAAACACCCTGTTCTGCATTGCATAATGCACCAGCAGATCAGAAACTATGCAATTTATTTTACTGATTACTCCAAACTGCACAGACCCAGATCTGATAGTACATTATGCACCAGCAGATTTGGGTTTGTGCAGTTATCAGCTGGACTCATAATCGAGTACATGCATTATGTGGAATACTATGTTATGATTTACAGTATCTTCGATTTAGGAACCAGTATTAGACAGCTGCATGTGATGTCAGTCATGATTGCATGATAATCTGTAGATATTATCCTGATCCTGGTAAATGGTACAATGGTTTATATCACTTTACCTTGATTCTATCCATACAGAGTATAAATTGACTTGGAAAAGCTAAATTATTTTCTCATTTATAACACATACCAATGCATTAATGATGAAGACTCAAATTATACTTTCCCATCAAAATCTGCTTAGACACTGATTTGCCAGGATGGTATACAATAGCAGATATATACCCTCCAACTGCAGACAACAAAGATCTTGATATGCCATTGCATAATGTAATACATTAAATGAACAACACAAACATAATGTGTTGGATGATGGGAATTAATTAAATGAATTACTAAGAATATATATTTATATAATACAAATGTACTGAATTTCTCCCACTTCTATCATATGATTGAATCACTCTACACACATTCACAAAATGAAAAAGAAATTTAAAAAATGCAAAAATATTATTCACATACCTTTAGCATGAATACATGAAGTTCAAATAACCTCATGGATTGTAAAATGTTTCCACCAATATCATGCAAGATTCTCATAATCTCACATATTTAATACATTAAGTTTCAAATAAACAATGAATACTATCGGAGCAAGATTAACATAATCTCACATATGTAAATAAAAATAAGTTACAAAAAATAAACAATGAATGCTATGAAAGTGAGATTCACATAAACTCATGTAGTGCAATACTGAAAGCAAGATTGACAAGCTCATGCAATGTAACATTGAAATCAAGATTAAAGTAATTTCATGTAATGCAAACAATGAAAGCAATTATTCACATAATCTGATGTAATGCAAACAATATTGTACTCAATTGAAACCACAATCAGTTGAAACAAGCATATCACTGTAAATCTTGAACGGTATTACAATTCACAAACTGTTACACCACACAGTTTCACTGGATCCTTGGATTATCCCACATTTATCGACTGTTCACACCCATCTGAATCCACTACAAGTACTTATACATACAGAAGGCACCCAGCACCCTTGTATTGGTTACGTCTATATTCATGGTTCCAAAACATGTATAGTCTTCCATATACATATACATACAGACAGCACCCTGCACTATGGATAGCTATGGCCAACCCTGAAATAGGGATACTCATACATATGGATAGACACATCATTCTGTAGACAGCTACCCTCAGCTCTAAACAGACAGCATGCCACTCTATGGACAGCTATACCCACCACTAAACAGCTACTGTCAGCCCTAAACAGCTTCAATAAAACCAAATTGATAATAATAAGGGATTCTGAATTAAATTGCTAAATATATACTCATAAATAAACTCTAATAGCAAAGTTTGCAATGTAAAAGGCTTTATTACTTGATATGACATAAAAATAAGAATAGGTTTTGTAAATGAAATAAAATATAAATTTAACACTTATCCCTATGACCAGATAACATAATGGAGAATGTTCACTCCCTGACAAAATCCAAATGATCTGTGTCTCTGTTTGAAATTAATCAAGCTTAAATCCATAGGAGAGTTAACAATAGTCATGGTCAAATGCTCATGTATACCATGCCTTTCGTGACTCTCATTGCATGCAGTTTTAGAATCACTCATCTGGAGGAACAAGGACTCACCTTGTATGACTGCACAAGGACTATAGGTGAAAAATGGATCTAAGGCAAAACCAAGTTATTTCTCTGTGACACATAATGCATCAGCATATCAGGCTCTGTTTGGTTTGTTCTATTGATTACTCCTAACAAACAGCACAGACCCAGATCTGCCAGCATAATATGCAACAGCAGATCTGGGTCTGTGCAGTTTCCAGTTATACTTGTCTTATAAGCAAGTACATTTGGTAGGTCTACACTATTTGCGTTTGCAATGGGTGTGTAATGTGCACCGGTAAAAACAGTATCTTTGCTTGCATATATTTTCAGGATAAAAGTAGAGTATTGTATTAAACTTAAAAATATGTGCCTTAATTACAATTTGAAAAATACAAGTAGGAGTTTTATACTCTGTTTAATTTTAAAAATGCATTAAAAATTATATTAATTTTATAAAAAGTAATATCTTGTTAAAACATTTTGTTTATTTTAAACAATTCTGTTTCTTAAGTTAATTGATCACAGGTGTCAACAAGTCCTAAAGATTTAAGTGTATATTTTGATGTGGTCACATTCTAAATACAAATAAAAAATGTATGTTATTTTTCTTACCCAAGTACCAATCCTTTTTTTTCTTATGGTGACAGTTTTATTTATATCCTCTGTAAAATGAATGATAAGCAGAGTTGCCATTTTTAATGCAGATGCTAATCAGAAGTTCGTGTTTTGAAAATCCTTGTTTGATTTGCCACATATTCCAGACAGTTTTTATTAGAACCTTTTTTTCTTTCTTTTTTGCTTTTAAATATTACCCACTTCACTGCATTTATGGATTGGTGTAATCAAGCTTTCACATTTTCTCATAATTGGTGGCTAATTAACAGCAGCATTACTGGCAGTGCAACAATTACCGTATGGATTGTTCAAATGCACAATTTGGAAACCACTTCAAGTCGGTTTGTTCTTCATCTCAGATTTTCCTAAATAAAGACATTATGTTAGAAAAGTCTTGATTAGCTTTAGAAAGATTTCTAGTTTTTCTCATATTTTTGGAGTCAAGCAGAATTGATTACAATTAGGGTGATAAAATATTAAAGGTATCCAATATTTGTAATAGGAAGACCCGGCTCTTTCATCACATAACTAACTAGCAGTTCAGGGTCTTCATTGTTTCTTTCATTTATAATCTTGAACATATCACACTCAGACAGTTTGGGGTCTGTGCTGGGTGCAGTGTTTTTCAAAATTATACACAGATAGGTATGGTAGATGCCTGTCTTTGATAGAATTCAGTTAAAAGCCTGTGATATTTGGTCAATTATTGCCAGCCAATAGATTAGTGCTGACAGAAGTGATGAAAATTGCTCAATTATATACCACTAATTGTTACACATTTGAGATAAGTCTAGCTTTAAATTTCAGAAGCGTGTGAATCGAATGCACTGCTGTTTACTCGTGCCATTCAGAATGCTATAAATCATTATTTTAATGATTAAAATGAAAATTTTAGTCATAGCTGATAGTCATAAAAGACATACTGGTATGGACTTGAATTTACATAAATAATTTACAATAGAAGCAAATCATATCCTAAACTGCCGATACCTTATTCACAGCCATTTTGCAATATAATTATTAAAAATCACTCTTGTAATTGAAATTCCAGAATCATAATTAAACACCGAGGATCTTGCAAAAGGAGAAAAAAGAAATTTTCATATATTTAGCAATGTGAAATCTTGTCATTATTTAGCATATTGCTGTGTTTAAAATTATCTTGTGTCACTTAATTATCTTATGTCACTTAATGAATTGTTTTACTCTGGAATTCATAAGACTATGGCGATACATAAAGATACAGAGACAATTAACTTTTGCACACAAAAAATAGAATAAGTATATATGTATGGCTGTAACATTTACTAAAGCTTTTAGAAAATGTTAATGGTTTACAAAAACCAGATAATCCATTTAATAAAAATGAATAGAAACTCCACCTATTCTGAAGCTACTCACTAGGTCTACTGAATATCTGAGGGTCATTATAATCTAAATGCCATACTTGGCTTGCAGTCATTCAATCACAGTATATCTTTTACCACTAATTATGATTAGATTCAAAGTATGTTTTGGACAATTTGACAAAATGTATTTTTGATTCACATGATATTGTTTTCTGCTGTTACATACATGTACAAGATGAAAAAAATTGGTAACAGACCCGAATGTGGAACCTGGACTTTCACACTGTACAATTTCAAAGGTTCTATAAGGTCTACAAAACTGTGCAGTAACTTATAAACTTGAAACTTGTTTTTATTTTAAAAAGTACAATGTTACTAATCAAAGTTTATGTTAAAACATTTTGTATGAAGATAAATACTGTTGTTTAGATTTTTTACATTCTCAGTATTAACACTAAATCAATCCAATGTTTAAATTTGTATAATGTACACTGTAATTAATTCTTGTCATCTATTGTGTAAATAATAGATATATGCTTAAGTATATACAAAAAGAATTAATAGAAAAATCCTACTAAACAGTCCTCTAAAGAAGACATGTAGAAATGTTTAATCTTATCTGAATGGGTAGTCAGCATCATGACTGTCACATGTGTGTTTACATGTTAATGATTTTGTAAATATTTATAGGTAGTAAACTGTATTTTTTTCATGTGTAAATTCTGCAGCCATATACTTAAACGAAGCTGGAAACCCAGGGGACAAGTAGTCTAAAGCACTCGCCTTTACCGACTGTCATTTCACCTCTGTACATAGGGGTTCAGGTCTCTGGTTCAGCCAGTGTGTATATGTGAGAAAACTTGCCAGCAGCTTCTTAACAGAATTTAAAACACTCCGGTGGCCAAGTGGTTAGAGTATCCACCTCGGTTGCTACAGGTCATGGGTTCAAACCCAGGCCAAGTCATACCAAAGACTTTAAAAAATGGTACTAACAGCTGCCTCACTTAACACTCAGCAATACGAGGTTAGTGTTAGGACTGGTTGGCCTGGTATAAGGATAATGTGCCTTGGTGTGACAGCATGCTACATCTCTGTGGCATGATGCCACAGTGCTAGACATCACTATAAACTGTCACACTGCAGACAGCGGAGTGATATGACTGAAAAATTGTTAAAAGCTATGTTAAAAATCTAAATCACACGCACACACACTTAACAGAATTTTCCAGGTTCTTCCTCCACTAACATGTATATCCTATCATGCACTAAAAAAAGACATTAAACTCAAAACAAAAACAACAACTTGACTAAAGTTTCTATAAGAGTTTCATTTACAATGTCAAACTACAGCCAATTAGTGCTTTTCTTCATTATACATGTGGACACTGCTGACATTGAAAATTTGTATTTGCACTAGCTGATTCTAATTAAAATGGACTTCCAATCTCTCTTTGTCATTTAAAAACCATTACTTCTTTATCTGATCTTTTTTTTATAATTTTTGACAGTTAATGGTTGTGCCCTGAGAGAACAGGAAATCCCCCAAGGAAGTTGACTCCTACTTCCGTTTTATGAATTGAGGTGAAATGATGTAAAGACATTGATTGTGACATTTCAGAGGGGTTCCATCATTCACAGGTAAAAAGAACTAAATCTCTTTCACCTTGATATTGTACCATGTAGGTCAAGGTGTGAATCACAACATCAACTAGACATTCAAGTGTGAGAGATGGCCTCACTACCATACCACATTTATTCATGTTTGACACTAATCCAACTGCAAAAAGTATAGACTAAGATCTACTCTCCCATGATGAGCATGCAGGTCAGGGTCTTCATTGGTTGTTATACTTAGTAATTCATGTTAATAGCTTAGAATCCTCTAATGCATGGTGCAGGTCAAGGTCTTTGTTGTTTGTAGTCATGTGTTTGTAGTCAGTTGTTCATTACTGTATGCTATAACTTGGTGCATTTGAAAAAAAAAAAACATATAAGAAGCATGAAGTACCAGGTAGATCTCATTTCTTTCCAAGTTATGACCCAAGGGCAATATCTGTAGGGGCTGGGATGGACCCTGGCTCAGTGTCAGTTGTATGTATACCTTTGCTTGTTGGTTGGTTTTTCCACTTTTAATGTATTTTTGACTATATCATCCAGTGGAATTGGGAGCTAAGTCCCTCTTGTAAGGGTATACTGAAACAGCTGAGACAGGCTGGCTTGGGCAGGTATTGAACCTGTAACCATTGAATTAGGAGTTAGATGCTCTACCATGTGAGCTACCATGGCTTATAAAGGTAATTGTGATGTATTATAGCTTTCCAAAATGGCTCTATAGTGATGAATCATTGTTTATAGAGTTAATTATGGTGTATTATGGATCTCTAAAATAGCTCTATAGTGATGAATCACTGCTTATAGATGTAATTATGGTGTATTATGGATCTCTAAAATAGCTCAATAGTGATGAATCACTGCTTATAGATGTAATTATGGTGTATTATGGATCTCTAAAATAGCTTTTTAGTGATGGATCATTGCTTATATATGTAATTATGGTGTATTATGGATCTCTAAAATAGCTTTATAGTGATGAATCACTGCTTATAGATGTAATTATGGTGTATTATGGATCTCTAAAATAGCTCTATAGTGATGAATCACTGCTTATAGATGTAAATGTGGTGTATTATGGAACTCTAAAATAGTTCTATAGTAATAAATCATTGCTTATAGAGGTAATTATGGTCTATTATGGATCTCTAAAATAGCTCTATAGTGATGAATCATTGCTTATACAGGGAATTATAGTATAGTGTGGCTCTCTAAAATAATTTTGGTTGGTTTGTTAATTTTAATAATTCAGCTGTTTTGATGTTCAATTTTTGAGATTGGAGATTTATTTCCCTTGTATGAATTATTTTCCTTGTGTTCACAAAAAGACTAAAAGTAAATAGAAAGCTATCACACACCTTTTTGGGGGGTGGTTGGATAAATTCTTAAAATATAAGATAAATTTTGTTAAAATCTTATGCAGTTTTGATTTTGTAAGTGCTATTAGTGCTATCATATTAGTTATAAAAAAATTTAAAAATACACTATTTGACTGATGCCATGATCCATTGCTTTCTCACACAAAGATAATTCATTTTGAGTGTAAAGAAGTTTAAAAATGGGGTATATTCTCAGTTGAGAGTGTGTGTACTAAATAAATATTAATGAGAATGATATGTGTAATGTACTAAATAAATATTAATGAGAATAAGTGTAATGTACTAAATAAATATTAATGAGAATGATAAGTGTAATGTACTAAATAAATATTAATGAGAATAAGTGTAATGTACAAAATAAATATTAATGAGAATGATAAGTGTATGTACTAAAAAAATATTAATGAGAATGATAAGTGTAATTTACTAAAAAAATAATAATGAGAATGATAAGTGTATGTACTAAATAAATATTAAAGAAAAACTGTTGAGATCCCCACATATTAAACCTAATGTATACTTACTTGGAATAAAAGGATAAATTCAGACATACAGCTGATAGTGACCTTGTAGTTCATACTGCCATCAGGGACATAACTCCTGGACTCATGGAAACTTTTGAGATCGACAGCCTAAAACCAAATACATTTTTCTAGGCATGAAAAGACATGGGAACAATGGTAGCTCACAAGGTAGAACATCTCATTCCTAATTCAGTTGATACAGGTTCAATACCTTCGCAGGCCAGCCAGTCTCAGCTGCTTTAGCAAACCCTTGCAAAAGCACTTAGCTTCCAGTTCCACTGTATAACAATAATATGTTAAAGTGGCAGTAAACCAATCAACCAGCAAAGGTAAATGTACAATTAACATTCAGCCAGAGACCATCCCAACCACCACAGACATTGCTCCTGGGTCATAACTTGCAGACTATTGAGATTTACCTGGTACTTCATGCATCTTATATGGTTTTTCAAGTGCACCCAGTTATCATGAGCCAGGAAAGTGACATTCTATACTTAGAACACCAGTACCTTGATACAGGTTTTTCTAGTTTAAAATGTCTATTGACTTGAATCTTGACACAGCTGTTTCTAGTTTAAATATCCATCAACTTGGATCTTGAAACAGCTGTCTTTAGTTTAAATTGTAAAATGACTGGGATATTGATACAGCTATGTCTAGTTCATGTTGTCCAATGACTAGAATATTGATAGTTATTTCTAGTTTAAATTGTCCATTAAAACAGCTGTTTCTAGTTTATATTCTCTATTAACTGGGGTCTTGACACAGCTGTTTCTAGTTTGAATTGTCTATTGACTTGGATCTTGACACAGCTGTTTCTAGTTTACATTGTGTATTGACTTGGATCTTGACACAGCTGTTTCTAGTTTAAATTGTCCATTTTTTGGCTTATAAAACTGCTGTTTCTAGTTTAAAATGTCTATTGACTTGGATCTTTACACAGCTGTTTCTAGTTTATATTGTCTATTGACTTGGATCTTGACACAGCTGTTTCTAGTTTAAATTGTCTATTGACTTGGATCTTGACACAGCTGTTTCTAGTTTAAATTGTCCATTGACTTGGATCTTGACACAGCTGTTTCTAGTTTAAATTGTCTATTGACTTGGATCTTGACACAGCTGTTTCTAGTTTAAATTGTCCATTGACTTGGATCTTGACACAGCAGCTGTTTCTAGTTTAAATTGTCCATTGACTGGGATCTTGAAAGAATTATTGCTGGTTTAAATTATCCAACCATCTCAAATTAGCTATTTCTTGTTCATATTGTCCCAGTGACTAGAATATTAGTACAGTTATGACTGGGATCTTGATGTAGTTATTTCTAGTCTAAATTGGCCAAGAATTGGGATAGATTCATAAGAGTAGCATTCTTGATAAAATTAATAAGGTAATCATACTTCTTAATGAATTTTTCAAAAATCAGTACATTAAAATGGAATGCTTTTTTGTTACTGAAATATAAATGCAATTTTGGTGTACAAAATTAATATTACCTACTTTCCAATGTTATAATGATATAAATGTCATTATTCCTGACTTTCTTTCACTGCAGTTGGTCATAAACGTGTGCTTGTTTTGGAAATGGATTAATGTTTTCACTATGGATTATTATTTTCTTTTTGGATTAATGTTTTCTTTTTGGATTATGTTTTTCTTTATGGGTTTTTGAATGTTGTCATTATGAATTAAAGTTTTCATATACAATGTAAACTTCTGTCAATTAACATTTGTATTATTATGCCCCTGCATTCCCTTTTACTTTACAAAATAAAAACCTTTTGTGTATAAGTTTACAGGTGTCGAAAGTTTTAAAAATTTAAATTAGAGACCTTATTTGTCCAACATAAATATATGTCTTAGTATCTTGTACAGTGTACAAGTTGTACAGGTTTTGGTGTACTAATATCAAAGCAAACATAATATCAGATATTTGAATACTGTCACATTGTAAATTTTGTCTTTTATTTATTGATTTTTTCATCACACAGAGAGGATGTTTCAGTAAATCTTTTTATGACTTCTCACTTTATTCCAACTAGACCAATCACAGAAAACTGTCTTCTTTAAAACATTATGCCAATCCTCTCATGAGCATGTGGGGTGCTGTAAAATTCCACATGGTCCCCTGACCATTTAATCCAAATCACAATAATCTGTCTTTTTAAAAGATTATGTCTCTGCCAATAAGCATGCATGGGTGGGGGTAGGTGGATAGAAATACCCAGATTGCCTTAAGACAGTTTTCATCAAATTTCTTACATCAATCTACCTTTGATATCATGGGCAAGGCAGTACTATAAACTTGGGACAATGAAAATGCATTCATGCTCAAACATTACTTATGAGTGATAAAACTTTTTCCATGTCTGTCTGTATAGTTGTTCATCTGTTCATGCATCTGTCCTTCATTTTGCCTGACATTGACATCATTTGAAATAAATATGTGAATGGTATAGACCTCAGAAATAAATCACTGACTTTATTCACCACATTGTCTTTACTTTGTTTATACTCGCATACAAGTCAAGTCCAGCTGCCAACAACATAGACCCTGATCTGCCATTGAATAATGCACATACAGATCTGGGTCTATGTTATATGTTTTACTGGTTTCTCCAAACAAACTTCATAGATTCAGGTCTGGGTCTGTGCAGTTCGTAGTTGAATTTGATTGAGTAGAGATGATGCTTAATATTGTTTACGTTTTCTTAACATGGTTGTTTTCAATTTTTATATATTTTGTTAATAAAGGACAAATTTGATGGGTCTCAAGTTTCTTTTATAGACTGGATTAATTTTACTATTAAACAAAATGTGTGAAGAAATGATATTATCTGTAAATTTGCATTGAATCCTTCTGTGTTATATTTGTGGAGGCACGGTAGTTCATTTAGTGAGTGTCAGACTGGACTGAGGTTTGATACCCACCCAGGTCAGTCCAAATTGTCTGCCTCACTGTATCTTTGGAAAAGGCACTTAGTTCCCATTTCTATGGCGTGTTATAGCCAATGAATGTGCTTAAATAGCTATTAAGACACATACACACACACACACACAAACACACACAGAAATAGTCTATTGTTTTATTTCCATTCCCAATCAAATTTAAGTTTAAAATTATCCTATGAACCTAATAGAATCACCATAGCAACAATTGAGGTCCTTTCATATGTCATCTAACATAACATTTTATGATATCATGTCAATAACAGTTTATCACTATGGTAGACAAGTTAGGTGAAACTTAAAATGTATTTTATCCCTTTTAATGCCATAGAATCCTTATGCAAGACACTAATAATATCTCATTGAACATCATTCTTCTGTTACCAATACAGTTAGTTGAACATTTATCTAATCCAATTTCCTTTTCATGATTTGAATTTGAAAGTCAATAAAATCAAATGCACTTAAAAATGCATGAAAATGCACCTTACAATCATGCCCATTTTTGTTTGTCTTCATATTTTAACATTTTGTTTCTTGTTTGGCTGATTTAAGTCACCATCTTGTACATACTCGTTAAAACACATAATGTTCAAAACATTTGACAGCATGCATATATTTAAAGGCTAGCTTTCATTTGTCCAAAGATTTCTTGAATTATGAATATAATTTTAGGTCTGTTTGAAATGAACTTTCTAGCTGTCACTAATAGGGCATAGCAGCAGGTGATTTGCACCTTGATTTACCTGTTAGAATCCTCCTTTATCAGTTTAACTGTATCAATGTACCTGATTATTCCATCAGTACTTGAGATGATTGAAGCACTATCCTAAACCCTGGGTAACTTCATAAATTGTATCAAAATCAAAAGACCTGATAAATTGTTTACATCTCTACTTGAGATGGGTGAATTTCAGTGGCAATCATGCACAAATACAAACAGTGGTATATGTTTCTGTCAAAGACAGTTGCAACATTTTTCCATATACAAATTGTGTGCGTGTGTTTGTGTGTGTGTGTGTGTGTGTATGTGTGTGTGTGTGTGTGTGTGTGTGTGTGTGTGTGTACAGTAATGATTCACTATTTTTGATGGGGTACCAATTTTTGAGGATTTAGCAGTTTTGACAAACAGCAAATTTGAATGTTCAATCAAAAATGCATATTCTATGGAAGCAAGAGCAGACCTAAATTTCCTAATCCACAATATTAAGTACAAACAAAAATGTCTTCTCTCATAAAACTAGAAAAATGTGTGCCTATGAAAACAAAAATGTCTTCTCTCATAAAACTAGAAAAATGTGTGCCCATGAAAAATAAAAAGAATTCGCAGCTTTACATGCTAGCAGCTGCCTCATTTGGTCTACCTGTTGTCAGGATAATGGGACTGGGTGGGACATCATGCTACATGTCGTCTGTAGCATGATGCCCCAGTGCTTGACATCACTTTAAAGTGCCACACTGCAGACATTGTAGTGATATAACTACAAAATTTTAAAGTTACATTAAAAACCTAAATATTACACACTCATGTGCACACACACATGGGCATGCACACACACAGCTTTATAATCAAAATATGGGAGAAGTCTCAGTAGCACAGTTTGTTGAGCATCTGACTTGCAATACAAGGGTTATGGGTTTAATACCTGCCAAGGTCATCATTTGAAAGACACTTAGTTTCAAGTTCCTCAGTATAATATAGTCAATAATATGTTAAAAATGACATTAAAACCAAACAATCAACACAAAATAAGGGTGCATCTGCTCTTGTAGATGGGTCATATTTTTGCTGGCTATCCGAATGGATAGGATCATTTTATGTGCCATCTGAATGATAGCCATTAAACCAGTCTGCACTTAGATAACTGGGGAAAAGTGATTAGTTAATCAAATACCTCAATAAAATACCTTGGAAATTTAGAAATACACATAATGTGTTCAATTTATCTCTTTTGAAGAAAACTAACATATTTCTTATCAATCCATTTACCTGACCACATCAACCCTAGATATAAAATAGCACTCATTGTGGTGTGATGAATATCTTTCAAGGTCAGATGTACTTAAATTAAGCCCCGATAGAAGGAGAATAGAAGCAGGCTTAAGAACAAACATTACTTAAATTTAATCACAGTTCACTCGTATGAATCAAATTCTGGATTAAAGTTCATTCTTGAGTTGGATCCTTTGTCTGACACTTTAAAGAGTAAGTGATCACCCATGAAAAAAATTTTAAAATGTAAAATCAAATTTAGTACATTATAAGTTAACTTGCCCTTTAGTCTAATACATAGTTTGTTTAACCTTGAAAAATTTAACCAGCTGCTTTGAAAATTCATTGAATGTGAAGAAGAAAAAAGTTTTATCCTTGAACTTCTTGACTTCTTGATCTTGAACTTTGCCACAACTTACTGATGTTATGTGAAGGAATACAAAATGTTACAGCTGAATAAAATATATATTTTAAATAATTTTTGTCATTTATATATCATCCTAAAATAATGAATAAATAAATAAAACAGAATACGATTTGGTGGGTCAAACGACAGAAAATCATTTGCTAGGAAAGTAATATACGGAGAAGGTAGCATTTTTTTTAAGACAAACTACTTTTTAAAAACTTTTTGGAAGTCCTGGGATAAAGCTCCAGAACTGTATGGCAAGTCCTTAAAACATTTGCCAGGACTTATGAACCATATGTTAATTTCACATCCTTAGAACAATTACCTCATTAGACTTCATAAACATTTAGTGACATCTACTCAAATGTAAAAGGAATGTGCTTTAATCAAAGTCAAGATATTCATTTAAACTGAAACCAGACTTTTTGAAATATTAAAGGCAAAGAGCTAGAGCCCAGGGCCAGATCTCTGCTTTTTGTAAGTTCTATTGTACAATCTTCAAAAGTTTTCTGGAAAAAGTCTTTGTTTTGTTTTTAGCTTAATATCTGATACAATCCAACCACTCTTGAATATGACACCAATTTTATTGTCTCGCCTGTTTAGCATAAGCAAGAAAGTGACTTAGGCATCACTTTCTAATGGTCATGTCAGCATTTAGCTCAGCTTCTTTGACTCCATTGAATGTAGGCTTCTGAAATTTGGGAGCATACAACAGGCAAAATTAGGTCACAATGATCTCATTTTCTTGCACTGGAGATTTCAATTAGTTCATAAATATAGCTCCATTCCTCTGCTTCATTTATATATCCCAAGTGAAATTAGAAGGTTACTTTCATTGTAAGGTGTACATCTAATCACGAACAAAAAGTAAATCACATTGATCAATTTTTTTTATTCTCCAGTGATCACAGTCATTTTCTTTTGTATTTGTACTGCTGCTTTTAAAGAAAGAAAATCTGATAAGGGCATTCATTTTTAGGATATATTTACACCAATGAAAAATAGATCATAGTGAACTACTTTTGTTGCTCTGTTGACTATGCTACATTTCTTGTGCCTGTAAGCGGGCACGACTTAAGTGTTCAGTTCCATTCTTTTCTCATTAAACTTTACGCTAATGTAGTGATTGCAAAATAGAAACCAAACAGCTGGATTACACCTTTGCTCTCTAATGATTTCATGAGAACATATAAATCTATGGAGATTTTATATAATTCCTCAGTTCAAATGAAATTTATAAAGCAAGTAAAATAATTACAATAATTTTCAAACCTAGTTAAGCAAAACAATGCAATTATTTGACACATTTCTTAAATTCATTTGAAATGAGCATAAATACAAAATCCTACTATCACATAACAGGATTTTATTTGAGAAAACTACAGAATAGCATAGCAAAATGACTTTGAAATATATTTGGATGCCCTTGATTATTATGGTATACAGGACATTATTCTGGAGATGGATCAGTCTGGAAGAAGCTGCAGAGAGCATCTTGATATGGGATTTTTTGCTATGCATGAGTGCAGTTGGGGAAATGAGTGACATACCTAACTCTGTCTCTGAACCAATTTTGTGTAAGTGAGAAGCTTGCTTAGAATAGGAAAAGTAACTCTGTCAAAATACCATTAACCATTACATTGGCTCCCAATTGGCCATGTAATTGAGATTTTCATTCCCACTCACTGGAGAGCACACAAGTTTAATTGGAAGGTTCTGCTGTTAATTAGTTTTCTGAGTTAGAATTCAAAACATTTTCTTGTCTTTAGAAAGGTTAAAATGTACTATACAATCCATCAGACACAATTTGTTCATTTAGAGTTTGGAAAATTTGGAGTATTCCGGTATTTGCCCAAATGGCCCCTCATCCACAAGAGACAAAATGAACCTTACACCAAATATAACTGATATGTGGTATGCATTTGTCACTTGTTTAAATCAACAATGGTTTCCTGTTCTTTTGTACAAACAAGTATAGTTGGATGATTAGTCTTAAACTTTCATTTCATTCTTTTTTATAAATTTCTCAATTGTCTCTTTCTTTACAAAGACAGTGGAAAAATAGTTTCCATATTTGTCGGCAAAGGTAAAAATAATGTGTCAAATGCTGTATTGTTGTTACTGGAAGTACAATAACATACCATATGCCTCAGAGTCGGGTCAAATTGAAAACAATCTGATCTGTCATCACACAATGTGCAGACGAATCATGGTCTACATTGCTTTCTTTACTAATTACTCCTAACAAACTGCAAGGAACCAGAGGTGCCAACACATTATGTGGCAGAAGATCTTGGTCTACGCAGTTTGCAGTTGGACCCAACTTACAAGTGAGTACATAGAGTTCTTGATTCTTTTACTATTCATGTTCATTTCATCACCAAATCATGCAATTTTCCCAGAAGGATCCATAAATGTTGAACATTTTTTAAAAATCAATTTTTTTTAAAAATTGATTTTGAAAGATCAGTCATAAAAACTACTTCCACTTAAGTGTATTGGACATTGTTTACATCTGAAATTTGAATTTGAATGTTTTTTTTAAATCTTTGTTGTTGTTTTTGTTGGGCTTAACGCCATTTTTCAGCACAAGATAGGCTATTCATGGCGGCCAGTATTAATGATGGAGGAAGAAACCAGGAAATCACCGGAAAGAACCACCAACCCATGAAAAGCTACTGGCAAGCTTTCTCACATATCTACATTAGCCGAATCCTAGACTTGAACACACACAGACAGAGGTGAGATGGCAGTGATCCGTAACGGACATCGATTTAGACCACTCGGCCACTCGGCCAGCCACTCTTGCAGTCACTATAAAAGTGATTTGTGATTCAACTTATAATTATACATATAACTTTAATTTTGTCTTTTGTCCTCAATATAATTGCAGAATGTGGTATGTTGATTTTCTGACATTCATCTATATGTCCCTGTGTTATCACATCCATCTTGAATATACTTTAGGGTGTTTGCACAAAAACTGTTACACTTCAATATATGATATTTTACACATTATCACTGCCATAAATGGAGGTCTTCATTAAATTTACAGCAATTCCTCGATCATAAACACATTTGTTAAGTTTTTAAATTTAGACTTTTTCATTAACAATCCTTTTAGTATAAGTAAGGGAAACACCCTTAAACAAAAAAAATGTAGTAGACATGTCTGTACTGAGTTAGACAATAAAATGTAGACATGTTAGACACTGAGTTAAAAAAACAAAATGTAGTAGACATGTCTGTATTTATATTTTAATGAGTTTTTTCACTTTTCTGAGTAATACATTATTTCAACATTTTTTACACATTTTTAACAAATTTTATGCAAACATTTTTTTTTCCTAATAATCACTTAGCCTGATCAAATATAAAAAGCACAGGAGTTAGATAAATTGAATTTGTTATGCATATTTATATTTAAATGTTGGTGATCACATGATTTAAATAGATTAAGTTTGGTATGCATATTTTTATTTAAATGTTGGTGATCACATGATTTAAATAGATTAAGTTTGGTATGCATATTTTTATTTAAATGTTGGTGATCACATGATTTAAATAGATTAAGTTTGGTATGCATATTTATATTTAAATGTTGGTGATCACATGATTTAAATAGATTAAGTTTGGTATGCATATTTATATTTAAATGTTGGTGATCACATGATTTAAATAGATTAAGTTTGGTATGCATATTTATATTAAATGTTGGAGATGACAGGAGTTAGATAAATTATAGTTGTTAGACATATTTATATTTAAATGTTTGTGCAGACATTACTTTGATAAATTAAATTTGGTAGGCATAATTATATTTAAATGATGATCACTGACTGGATTAGTGTCACATTATTGAACTTTTTAGTCTTGCACCATTATTTTACAAAACCTCTTTAGACAATTTTTTGATAAAAACTTTGTTAACACTGATAAGTAAACTCCACTATAGATAGACAAGTAAATCTAGTATACATGTTTGTCTACATGTTTTGATTAGATTTTCATACCATTATGGTCATTTTATCCATTTTTTCTAAATTTATGAATTACTTAGGTTTCTTATGGAAGCACATTTTTCCCCTCCATATATTTGGCTATTTGTCAGGCACACTATAATGGATTTCATTACTACACAGTTCCTGTTATAAGCAAGTATGGTCATGGCACTGATTTCATTTAGTGATAGTAAAATCATGTGTATGATATATTTCATTATAAGGCAGTTTCATTTAAGGTTGTATACTCTATAGCTCTCACTATAATCCATAGTTCCATGGACAGTGTTCTAAAAAGGGATTATTGTATAATATACTTCATTATAAGGCAGTCTCACTATATTCCATGATCAATGTTATAGTGAGAGAATACTGTATATGAATATGCTTGCCCTGGATAGTTGTGAAATGAAGGTGTACTTCAGTATGTATTTTAAAATAATGTAGTCTCACAATAAGGCAGTATTTGCAATGTTCTCTTGGAAAGTAGAATAATGAGGGAGTATTGTATCATGTACCTCAATATAAGGTTGTCTCACTATAAGACAGTCCATTCTGCCTCCCAATTACAGCATGTACTTCAATATAAGGCAGTCTCACTTTAAGATATCAGACTATGACTTCCTTTGACATACATTATAATGAAGGAGTGATATACTAGGGTAGGGTTTCAATAGACAATATTATAATGACGAAGAGATGTACTGGTATATTTTGTATTAATTCTCATGCACTTAATCAAACAGGAAGTCTGCTGACATCATGTACATACCTCCCACAAGTTGAATCAGACTGAAAACTCCATGGACTCAGGTGTGCCATCACATTATGTGCTGGCAGACCTGGGTTTGTGCAGTATCTTTAGAGTAACTAGCAGTCAAATAACATAGATCCTCAACTGCTGACACATAATGCAGTGGCAGGTCAGGGTCTGTGTTGTTATAAGTGGGTATATATATATATATATATATATATATATATAACATCAGCATTATGGATAAATTATATAAGGTGAGTAAACAAAAATGCTGTAGGAAATGCTTTAGACTGGACAACAATTTTAGCAAATTTTTCTAAAACAAGCTTCAGATAATCATCTTACAGTCATTAAATGTTTGTTTTGTACCAGTACAAATACAACAAACTATTAATCTCCAGCAATAAGTGTGGGTGGTTTTAAAAAGTCCATTCAGTTTATTGCAAAATGCTACAAATGTAATGAGGCAGGTGAAATATTTTCTTTCAAAAGATTGGTTGCTACATAGATAAAATAGTCAAAATCAATCTGCCATGCCTGGAGTGGAGGTTAGTCAGTAACTGATGAAGAAAAAGTGTTCAAGAGAGTGCAACCAATGCTGGAGATATAACATGTTTGTTCTAGGGTGTGTACTTTTGTTGATCTTTGAGTCACTTTTTATCTGTTTCTTTGAAAAGCAAGAAACAAATTTGCAAGTGAAGTACACATATTGGAGAGGGATATAATTATTATATACACTCATGTATAAATCTGATCCAACTGTTAACAGCATAAACCATCAGCAGCCATTTGCATAAGATGCACCAGCAGAACATGGTCCGTATTGTTTGTTAACAAACAACATAAACCTAGAGCTACTGACATATTATGTTGTGGCAAATTAGGGTCTTTATGTTGTTTATAGTTGGTTCTGACCAATAAGCAAGTATATACGGTAATGGAAATTCCAGTGCAAATCCAGGAAGTGCATTCTGCTGATACTTTATTGGTTCATGTGTGACATACCCACAGCTAAAGGTACTGTATTGGTCCATGGGTGGCATATGCCCAACTGATGCTACTGTATTGGTTCACATGTGACCTAAAACCAGCTGATGGTACTGTTATTGGTGCATATGACATACACCCAGAGGATGAATCTATGTTGGTTTATTGGTGTAAATATGACATGCATCCAACTGATGGTTCTATATTGGTTCATGTGTGCCATACAACCAACTGATTGTAATGTATTGCTGTATGTGTGACATACAACCACTGCTTTATGTGTGAGATACACCCAGCTAATGGTACTGTTTTTGGTTCAGTTGTGACATACATCCAGCTCATGGTACTCTATTAGTTTACATGTTATATACACCCAGCTGATCCTACTCCATTGATTCATGTGTGACATACACTCATCTGACCATAATGTCTTGGTTCATGTGTGGCATACACCCAGCTGATGATCAGTATTGTTTCTTGAGTAACATACAACTATTGGTACTCTACTGGTTCATGTGACATACACTGATGGTACTATTTTGGATACAGAAAAATACTAGGATATTATGCAAACAATTGGATATAGGACTGTCCTGGTGGTTATTGAGGGCATTCATATTAAATATATTTAGTTCCTTTTTATTTACCAATTAATATGTAGTGGCCTTTGAATTAACAGATAATTGCTTTGACTAATTTCTATTCCAAGTTTCCAGTGGCAGGTCAGAGACAGAAGTATTTTGTACAGATTACTTAAACCTGTTCCTGATTTTACTGTACAGTCAGATTCTTACTAGACTGGATTACTGTACAATTAGATTATTATTAGGCTGGATTATTGTGCAGTTAGAAGTTTACTTTTATTACATTACTGTACAAATAGGTTTTTGTTATATTATATTACTGTGCAATTAGATTGTTACTGGGTTTGATTAGTGTCCAGTTAGATTGTTACAAGATTAGAATAATGTAGATTTAGATAGTTAATAGATTAGCTTACTGTACAATTAGATTATTACTAGATCAGATCACTGTACAGTTAGATTGTTACTAGATTGGATTTCTGTGCAGTTTGTTACTATATTATATTAATGTACAATTAGATGATAGATTGGATCACTGTTCAATTAGATTATTAATATATTATATGACTGTACAATTAGATTACTACTATGCAGGATCACTATACAATTAAATTATTGCTACAATGAATCACTTTACAATTAGATTATTTTTCTGGATCACTATACAGTTAGATTAGTGCTATATTAGATCAATGTACAATTAGATTATTATCATATTGGACCACTGTACA